>SKCR01027517.1:0-424002 GCA_019454045.1 Zanthoxylum bungeanum
CACTCTCTGAGAAATTGTACATTTAAAATGTACTTGTATTGGTGTCTCATACGCTTCGAGCATATGGAGTCACAATCAGGTCAATCCAAGTGACAGTCACTAGATTGAAGTTAAGAACATCTCTTAGTATCTGAGAGAACTAAAGATGTTGTCTTAAACTATGGAGATGGAGAACTTGAAGTGATTGGGATCACCGCTCTTGCAAGTTTCCAACAATTAAATACTACGGTACTATAAAGTTTGAATAACGGGACAGTGAGCTGGAAATGTTCCGAGCAAGATAACTGTTGCCAAATAAACAACAATTGCGGATTATTGCTGCAGCTGAGGCAGCAAAAAGAAGCCATTTGGATCGAAAATATATCTAACTAGATTAGATATAGTTCTTTTAGCAGCTGAGCTAGGCGTCAGCACAGGCTAAGGAATTAAAGGTCTCATCGACGATCCAGATATATACTTCATATCATCTGATTCGTTCGGATCATACATCGTGGCGATGTGATGATCGTATAAATCGCGTCAGACGATAATCAAACAAATCCGCTGACGAAAACCTTCTCTCAGCAATTTGAGCAAACCATACATAGTTCGGGTGTTAGACACTCGAGTGACTGGCTATGTGTCAAGTGGGAGATTGTTGGATAATATGACCCATAGCGTCACTATTTGCACAGATCATTGTGTTGTTGTAGCAAATTAACTATGTAATAAGGAAATTGCACTCTCATCATTTGTGATTAGATCACCATAGATACATAAATGAAGAGAGGTCCCTATGATTAGTCCTGGATTGAGATGATATGAGACAGTATCAGTCCACGAAGGATTAATCATTAAATATCCCTAGCCGTAGTATATCGAGAGTGGACATCGATAATGCGGAATAGGCTAGTATTGCACTTGTGTGCGTTGTGAGGGGCACAACGACATAGTTCTCATATATATAAGTATTGGATATTTATGCAAGTGCGATAGGAGGTCGTGTTCACCGATGGTACGGAAAACAGCTTCGCTCTGGATAGACCCCGCGGAATCCCATTGGTAGTATGTCTGCGTGTCTATGGGAGGCCGCATCAGGGTAGGTGTATATGATCTTAACCTGAGACTTGCATCGCTAGTACTTGCGACAATCGGTAAACTTTGGTTTTGGTGGTTGGGGGACCTAAACTGGTTCTGTGTTCACCTCTTCTGGGTTTATCAGGAATCGTAGTGTACTGGGTATGATGTCAAGATTGAAGTGTCACTTCAGACATATGGAGTTGATGATCGCGCAGGATACATAACTAGTGCTCTATAAAAGGTTGCAACCGTCGGGACAATATGACTAGGTCAGGATTGCCCGATTCACAGAGACTAGTTGCTTGATGTCCGATATATGTTCGTACGGGGCAGACACATTTCCAGCCCCAGGCCTAACATCTGATCGTCCGATACTGGATTGATATACGCAATACAATACATTAATATACTACGCTTGATATAGATCTTTGATATTCTTAAATGGATATGTCGGAGAATTGGGTAGACTTGGTGCTTTGCTAGGAGTCGACCTTGTCTCGTAAATCGGTTAAGAAGTAGTACTTGGTACGTACGTGATTCGGATACTCTGACGACCGTAGTTACTGCCAACGTATCCGAAGATCTCATGGGTCGCTTCCCGATAATCCACCGATGACGCACAACTCGCACTCTTGAATAATATGGGATTATATAGAAGAGAGAGAAAATTAATCTAGGATTAATTACGGAGATATTTTATCTAGGATAAAATATCGTCTAAAGAGAGATAACGATTAATTTGGAATTAATCGGTAAATTAATATATTCGATATATTAAACGAAATTAGATTTCGACGCGGAATTAAAATTAGATTTTAATTCGGGCGAACGAATTAATTTAGAATTAATTCGTTAGCGATCTGAATAGTAATTTCGCTAGGCGAAATTAATTAATTCTCGTCGCGACGGAAATGCGTTAATTCGGAATTAGCGAAACGAGCCCAAAAGTGTTTGCGGACACATTCGTATTTTGAAACGAGTGGTATCCGCAAATCACATCGCAATATCTCATCACTTGACACGAATAGATGATGGATGTATCTAGTCACCTTTATGGGATGATACATTGTCTCCATTTCAATGTGTGATGATGATGAATTTCTGGAGGGAAATGCTTTTCACGGTTATTGAAGAGTTTTTATCTAAAAATTCATTTTTGGTTAATAATATAAATCATTGCTTCTCTTTTTCTCACTTACGTTTTGTAGAAACAAAAATAAAAAGAGAAGTTAACTTTTTATCTCTCTCAAATTCTCTCTTCTCTCACGCAAAACAGAAGCTTGCTCACTGGTTTTGAACCAGTTCAGGTGTGAGTTTTAGGAAGCTAGAGTGGGTTTTCATGGTGAAAATTCAAGTGCTAGCACACTTACAAGTCTTGCGAAGGTGGTAGGGAGGTTCACCCATGAGCCGGGATCCATCCGACGAATCTAGGAACTCATTTTCGCAGCTCAAATACTGAAGACAGAAGACAGTGGACTGCATGCAGTGGGTGTCCATGGCAGTGCGTTTTTTGGCTTCAATGGTCTTCTAATCAACTCAACCAACCAATGTAAGTATTCCGCTATCTTCTTTGGTGTATTCATGCACGATTTTCATTGCTTGTTTGATCTTGGGACCTTAATAAAAACCAACATAAGGACTATAGAAGTATATATCTGGATCGTCGATGAGACCTTTAATTCTTTAGCCTGTGCTGACGCCTTGCTCAGCCGCTAACAGAACTATATCTAATCTAATTAGATTTATTATCGATCCAAATGGCTTCTATTGCTGCCTCAGCTGCAGCAATAATCCGCATTTGTTGTTTATCCGGCAACAGTATCTTGCTTGGAAGATTTCCAGCTCACTGTACCGTTATACTATTGTATAGTACCTTTGTTACGACTCATAGTCGTTATCAGGAAAGCCAAGCTTTCACCGATTATTTTATGGGAATATCATTTCCAAGAAATGACATATTATCATTATCTTACATGACATTCATGTCAGTGCACTCCCACTAACCTTTTTATATACACAAGAATCATTTCGTTTTGAATTAAATCATACTCCTTTATGATTACATCAAAACGATAATTCCAAGAATCTATGCTTGTTTCAATCCAAATATGGATCGAATAACCTGCAAACCTTGTTTGCTTGTTATGGTACGAAAAAACCGACAGGATGTTATAAACATCCTCCGAAAGGTTTCCTTTTCAGGAAAGCAATTTTCCGTTAAGCTGTCATATTTCATAAATGAAATACACAGCTTTAGCAAGCATTATCCAAATGGATTTACAATGGCAACAGGTAAAAGGTTTCGTCGGAATAAACACAATGTTGATAACTCTACCTTTTCATTACAAGCCTAGCTTAGTACGTTGGTATGTTGCCTTCCATGTATGTCTTCCTCGAAGACTTATAAAGTACCAATAGGCACAATGTCTTATGGTACATCAACTAGTATCCAAACTTGTTGATATACATGGAATCCATTTCGGACTCATGACACTTTGTCATAATAGGGAGTCGATACCTTGTATCACTACCTCATACGTAATCAGTTGGTATACCTTAAAAGATTAACATCTTTATGAGGTGAGATCAGAAACCCATACCCCAGGTTGTTTTCTGACTCTCTCCGATCTACGTGGTTCTAGTGTATTCGAAGATTAATGGAATATTTTCATCCTTGATGAACTATTTATGTTCCATTAGGAATAGGTGCCTTGAATAGTATTACTCCAATTTTCATCGAGTTTTACTATCCTCCCACTTACCACTGCATGTCTGTATTCCTCTCAGGAAAACTGCATGGTGAGCAACAATCTAATTGTTCTCTGGTGAGATGTATAAATACAATACTTATGGTATCCATAGGATAGCCTACAATTGACACTTATCCAATTTGGGTTCTAGTTTGGTATCATCCAAACATATGCCTAGCATCCCAAATGGTCAGGAATGAGAAACCTGATTTCTTTCCCGTTCATATCTAATATGTAATCTGTCAAACAGATTATTATGGAACCTTATTCTTAATAAGTTATTGCACTGTTAAAACTTATCCGTTGAAGGAAATGGTAGCTCAGAGCGACTCATGATTAGCCTTATCATGTCCAACAAAATCTGGTTACTCTGTTCGGACACACCGTCACTTTGACGTGTTCCGGGAGGAGTCCTCATTTGAAAGAATACTATACTCTTTCAAGTATATAAGAAACTTATTGCTTAAGCATTTCCCATTACGGTCTTACCGTGACGGTATAATACTATAGTCGATCTATTTGTCTATTTCGTGTCGAAACTCTAAAAGTTTCCGATTTGTGTTCTTCTCAAGAAACACACAACCATTACGCGATGCCACATCTGTATAGGTCACGAAATATTCATATCCATATCTAGCCTAGCTAGACATGGGCCCACTTGTTTCATTATGAACAAGGCCTAATAGATCGATGGCATTTTACACTTTTACCAAGTAAATAGTGTTTTAGGCACATTGCCCAATAAACTAGATTCGTAGACTTTATTTGATTGGAATCAAAACAGTCCGAGTACCCACTCTTCGAAAGTGTGGATATACGAGTCTTGTTCGATTGTGTCCCAGACAACAATGCCATAATTAGTTTCTTCTGATCAAATCATTTTGAGCTATTTGTTTGTCATTATATATATATATTTGAGATTTATTTATATTCAAAATATAAATTCTGTTATTCACATCTAATGTGTTTATCTCAATATCATCCTTATATAATAAAACACTTTAGTGTTCTAAAATATAAAGGTTCACCCGCAGTGGGTTAAACACTGATAAAGAGATAATGTATCTAGTCAAACTAGTTACATTATAACAGTTCTCTAATCCTGCTCATAGCAGATTCTGAACATCAATATATATATTTATTATGTACCATATTAAGTATCTTAAAAATCCAATTTTAATACTAGTAATTAACATAATTTTGACAAACATAATTGAAGTCAGAGCCTTGCTCGTCTTCAATTCCTTCATGTCTGCTTTGTCCAAACGACAGTCACGCTTCGCGATTCCGTTTGTCACAATTGTGCAGACATTTTGGGATATGTCATTTATCTTCCAAGAAGACTATAATGATTTTGCCTTTGTCATTTTCAATGTTCCAGTTGCCTTTGACCAAGCCTCGGGTTTCCAGAATATTGAAGTATGGTGTGCCTTGCACTACTTGCCTAATTGCAAATTTTGACTTTATCTCCTTGAGAATAGTCTTTAATTCTCCAAGAATTATTTATTGCAATTTTAAAAGTACTTCCAATATCTAATCTTTGAATATCCTTCAATTTCAATAATTTAAGGATCTAATCCTTATTCTGATTAAGAAATTAAGGTCTTATATGACAGTATTATGGATTAAGCACTAAAGTTATCATTACATGAATATTCCAAATATCATGTTCCCATTTGCTTAACTTCCGATCTTAGGCTTATTTTATCAATAAAATAAATTATTATTTTTCCAGGACCATCATGAAATTATTCCCAATTTGAAAATTAAAGTCGTTTAAATACATTTTCACCCAGGATTATGTCTTAAACACTAATCTTTCATATCTATCTTGATTCTAATAGTCCAACTATTTAATCAACGATTTGTGGTACTATTTATTATAATGATTATAATAGTCCAACTATATAATCAAATATAATCTAAATTAATTAACCTCAATTACATTGATTACTATAATCCAATTATAAAATCAACTGTAAACTGAAATTAATTAATTCAAATATATTGATTAATATAATCCAATTATATATAACAACTATAATACAGTCCAACTGTTAAATAAAACAACAATTTAAATATTAGTCCAACTAACATTAATATAACGACGAAATAATTTAAATGAGCGCGTATGGCGAGTAATTGAACGAGTATTGCAAATTCAATTCTTGCCTCCTACTATTTTTCGGCGAGCCTCAACCCTCTGTCGAGTACTCGGGAAAGCGTGTTT
The DNA here is from genome assembly GCA_019454045.1 of Zanthoxylum bungeanum. NCBI lineage: Eukaryota > Viridiplantae > Streptophyta > Magnoliopsida > Sapindales > Rutaceae > Zanthoxylum > Zanthoxylum bungeanum. Next base: position 6,040 of record SKCR01027517.1, read on the forward strand.
CCTAGTGGGCTAGGATCCCGTTAAATATCATACAATCTTGACTTTGGCCAACAAATTGTATGATAATTAACTAGGTAGATCTCTAAGATCGATTGGATCCAATCCAATTCCTAGATCCGGTAGGGGGACATCCAAGTCCTAAACATATATCTTATATATGCCAATACATCCAATGTATTACCTAACCTTTTTCCTCTGAATCAACTAGGCCTTGGCTTTGGCACAACAAACCTAATGATCCCATTCAAGCGCGACCCATTGACCATTGAAGCTTCGTAATCAATGTCGATGGACAAGAAGTGGTCTTGACTTTGGCCAACAAACCACAACTTGGACATGACACCAATATGGAACAAAGCCTCGTGATTCAAACACATCTTCGACGGACAAGGGCTTGACTTTGGCCAACAACCCATGCCAATCTAGGATCTTGAGTGAGAATCACTCAATGGAAGGAAAAACGCATGATATTTGATGAGGGTTTTTCGTGTGCAAATTGGCAACCAATTTATTATCTTTGTTAAGGTTCCATCATCATACACCCTTAACATGCATTCTAAACACATAATAAAGCGCATATGATAAAATAATAATGATATGCGGATGGATATTTTACACATTGATCCTAGATCAAATCTCTCACTTTCTCTCTCCCGCTAGCACAAATATTTCTTCTACCCGTTACACTACACTTCTAAAGAAACCTCATTTACATTGAGGGGAATAGGTGAGAAGAGAATACAAAGAATAAGAGGTGATAAGGCTGGACACGTAGGTCCAATTAATAAATCAAATTTATTACAATAATTTCTAAAATTGCCCCACCCATCTAATATCCATCCGATATACATTATTCATGCATCACAACCATGTATTCACTCACATAAGCATGATATCAATCAATCTAATCAAATTAATTAATCTGATAATTATGTGATCATCCAATGTTCAAACAACGATTTGATTTTGTTCGAGTCAAACTCGTTTTTGCGAATAAGTACTTAAAGTACAAATTCTAGAATTAAATTAAACTACACAATTAAATCCAATTCAATTTGTATTATTAATTCTAATTCACTATTTAATTCCAAATTAAATATTACACTTTATTATAAACCTTTTTCGACTTAAATTCCAAATTTAATCGCTACGGGTCTCAAAGCCCGATTAACGTCCAACGTCAACTTAATTAAAGTCCAATGGGCTTTTAATTAATTTCTTAAGGCGTGGACTTTTGGTCAACTCGGTCAAACCCGCAACCAAAGTCCAATCCGGGATTTACCCCATAAGCCTTTAAATTAATTTTGGCCCATTAGGCCCAATTAAATTTCAAAGGTCCATTATGTCGCATTTGGGCTTTATGGAAGTGGGTTTGGGGCCAATTGGATCCAATCCAATTTGCCTAAACCAAACTTTGTACAACAAAGCCCAATAAGCCCAATAACAACAATTCAAGCTCAATTTCCAAAATTAGCCCAATTAATTAAATTACACAAATCCAATTTCGCAATTTAATTACCTAAAGTGTATATCATGATTAATCACCCAAATTAACATTTCTAAAACATCAATTCATACAATTAATCATGTTCATTATCATCATCATATGTCCAACATATTTTGATTAAAATCAAACCCATATACATGCTACATTAAGTCTCGGCCAAAGGGGATTTTAATGTCCAACTTTAAACCCAATCCAATTGAATCCAAATCAACATTAAATCAACATCCCCAATTGTTTTCAAGTCATCCAATGAATCAAAAAACAAAATACCAAGACAATAAGGGCACTTCATCAATTCGGCCAACACAAGCATTTTGGGGAAATTTGTTCCAAACATAATTTCATCAAATTGATCCAATCAATTATCAATTAAAACATATTCAAGCATACTTAATCATCCAATTTCATAATTACATGCTCAAATTCATTTTACCCAATTTCATGCTAAATAACATACTTGGCAATTTGGGGATTTTACGTCCGAATCGAATTCAATCCAATTGATTCCGCAATCGTCGTTAAATCATCATCCCGAATGATTTCCAACACATCCAATTGTCAAAAATCAAAAATCCCAAGACATTAATTAATTGTTAAATTCGGCGAGGTGATAAATTGGGGAAAAATATTCCAAACATTATTTCAACAAATTGATCCAATCAATCCTCAATAATAACACATTTAAGCATACTAATCAATCCAATTTCATTAATCATGCTCAAAATCAAATTTGCCCAAATTTTAGCCCTAACATTTTCATGCTTTTAACCCAAGCTCTTGATGCCATTGTTAGTGTTTCTAGAGGTCCCAAGATCAAAACTCAAGCATGAATCATAAGTGAATACAACGACGAATTGCGGAATACTTACATCGAGCGGTTGAGAGACGATTTGGCAAAAAACGAACTCATTGCCCTTCATGAACTGCTCACGCAGTAGCAGCAAAACACAGCCACTGGTTCCGTTTTGGTCACCAAAATCAAGCTCCAAGCTTTCCGAAATGGTTCCCAACTCATGGGGGACTTCACTATCACCTTCGCATTGATCCCGGAGTGTGCTAGCACTCTTGTTTTGCCACAAAACCATACTTTGCTTCCCCATTTTCCCTTGTGTTTCACGGCATTGGACTGCCTCAAGAACAAGAAGAAAATCGTGATGAGAACGAATGAGAAAGAAAAGAGGAAGAGGAAAAAATGTAAGGGAATGTATACGGTTTTTGTGTGTAATTTGTATCTAATACACATGAAATGAATTTTCATTTCATTTCACACACATTTGGCTTTAATTGCCAACCACACACATCACTCAAGTCACATCAAGTCAACTCAATCAATCAATCTAATCAATTGTTACATCACTCAAAGTGACATGATTTGACGCTTGATGTGACGCTAGATGCGACTAGCGATTTGACGCTTGATTTGACGAGCCGCGCTCGAATTTGAAATACGAATGCGCTCGCAAATAATCTCGGGCTCGGATTCGCTAATTTTAAATTAACGAATTTTCCGTCGCGTCGTAATTAAATGATTACGCCTAGCAAAATCACTATTCGCGTCGCTAACGAATTAATTCTAAATTAATTCGCTCGCCCGAATTAAAATCTAATTTTAATTCCGCGTCGAAATCCAATTTCGTTTAATATATCAAATATATATTAATTAATCGATTAATTCCAAATTAATCATTCTCTCTCTTTAATCGATATTTTATCCTAGATAAAATATCTCCGCAATTAATCCCAGATTAATTTTCTCTCTCATCTTATTAATCCCAGATTAATATAAGTGCGAGTCATACGTCATCGGTGAATCTTTTGGAAGCGACCCATGAGATCCCCGGATATGTTGGCAGTCAAATCGGTCGTCGGACTATCCGAATCACGTACGTACCAAGTACTACGTTCTACCGATTTACGAGACACGATCAGCTTCTAGCAAAGCACGAAGTCTACCCAATTCTCCGGTCATATCCATCTAAGAATATTTAAGATCTGTATCAAGCGTAGTATACCAAGTATTATGTATATCGGCCCAGTATCGGATAGTCACGTGCTAGGGCTGGGGCTGGATAAGTGTCTGCCCCGTCCGAAGCACATGTCGGATGTCTGGTAACTAGTCTCTATAATCGGATATGCATGACCTAGTCATAATATCCCGATGGTTGCGCAACACTTAAGAGCACTAATACCGTATCCTGCGTGACATCATCTCCACTATGACGGAAGTGATACTTCCGTCTTGACATCACACCCAATACTCTACGATTCTCAATATACCCAGCAGTTGGCGTACACAGAACCAGTTAGAGTCCTAGACGACCTCAACTAAAGTATATTGATTGTCGTAAGCATTAGCGGTGCAAGTCTCAAGTTAAGACCAAATACACCTACCCTGATGTCGGACTCCCATAGACACATAGTCATAATACCAATGGGATTCCGAGGGGTCTATCCAGAGCGAAGCTGTTTCCCGTACCATCGGTGAAACACAACCTCCTATCGCACTTGCATAAGTATCCAATACTTAAATATATGAGAACTATGCCGTTGTGCCCTCACAACCCGCACAAGTGCAATACTAGCCTATTCCACATTATCGATGTCCTGTCTCGATAATACTCCGGCTAGGGATATTTAATGATTAATCCTTCGTGGACTGATACTGTCTCATATCATTCTCAATCCAGGAACTAATCATATGGACCTCTCCTCATTTATATATATCTAGGTGATCTAATCACAAATGATAAGAGTGCAATCTCCTTTGTCACATAGTTAATTTGTACAACAACAACGTGATCTGTACAAATAGTGACGCTATGGGTCATATTATCCAACACCAGTCTACCAAGAAAGTATTGACCATTAAATTTGATATGAAAAACTTATGAGTAGTTGATGTGATCTTAGGAATTAAGATTTCCAGAACATCAGAAGGGTATATATTATCTCAGACTCATTATGTCGAGAAGATACTTGAGAAATATAATAAATGAGATATAAATGTGGCTAGAACTCCTGTATTGTAGACCTACTTCATTTATCAAAGAATAATGGGTCAAGCGTATCGCAATTAGAGTATTCGAGAATCATCAGAAGTCTGATGTATCTCAAAATTGCATACGACCTGATATTGCTCAAGCTGTAAACAGGCTTAGCAGATATACGAGCAATCCATGGCATAACCACTGGAAAGCCATAGTAAGATTTTTGAGGTATCTGAGAGAAACTTCAAAATATGGTCTGTATTATACGAGATATCCAGCTGTTCTAGAGGGATACAACGATGCTAACTAGATATCTGATACAGTGGATTCCAAATCTACGAGTAGGTTTATTTTCACACTTGGTGGTGCAGCCGTGTCATGGAAATCCTCGAGGCAAACATGCATTGCCCGATCTACTATGGAATCAGAGTTCATAGAATTAGACAAAACAGCGGAAGAAACAGAATGGCTTCAAAATTTCTTAGAGGATATTCCAAATTGGCCCAAACTAGTGCCATCAATAAACATACATTGTGATAGTCAATCGGCTATTGGGAGAGCCCAAAATATAATATATAATGGTAAGTCTCGACACATACGTCGCAGATATAATACCATACGATAACTGCTTTCAAGTGGCATAATTCCGATAGATTATGTCAAATCGAAGGCAAACCTACCGGATCGACTTACTAAGGGTTTACCTAGAGAGCAAGTTTAGAAGTCATTGAGAGGAATGGGCTTGAAGCCTATAAATTAAGAATTGTCACTATGGAAACCCAACCTAGCTAACTGGAGATCCCAAAATCTAGGTTAAAAAAGGACAACTGAAACTTTGTGCAATTCAAAACAAGCACTATAAAGTTTTATACTCTTTCCTATTCTTGTAATGACACAGAGTGCTGCCTGTCAAGGTTAGGATAAGGCAAGGCTTTTAATGATCACTATATTAGGAGAAGAGTCCTAACTGGTGTAAAGGCAGATGACCTCTTTATAGTAGATCACCTATTTCAAGTAAGAAGTGAGGCCGCTTCCATGGGAGTTTTAAAGGCTGAATTCCCTAAAGTACTTGATGAATCCAGGATGAATGTTCATGGCCGAAATGAACACAACCGTAGAACGAGAAATTATCGAAGTAAAGTTGTGTGTTGGTAATTTTCTTAGTTTACACCAATGGTAGAACTGTTCAAGACTATGGGTCATTGGTTCGCCAAATAAATCTGATTGTCATTCACTGGAAAATGTTCAAGACGAAAGCTACCTATTTCAATGCAGTTTTATTTCACGGAAACTCTCTTAAGTGTCTGCATTAAAATTTAGAGAATTATGAGGGATTGTTGCAAATTCTCTAAATATATAGTTTAGTGTTGGAGAGACATGTCCCTTAAGTAGTGTCTTATGGGAAAGGCACAATGATGAAGGGATATGTCCTCTAAATTGGAAATATGAGTCCATAGGCTTCAAAAGGCATAAAGGAAGAGGTATAACTCTTAGGAGGGTAACACCCCAAATCAAATGGTACCCTCAACAGTACCATTCCATGCTCATATAAAGGAGCATTGAGGGTTCACTCTAAGTATCCAGAAAACTATATAAGTCTTCCATTGTTTTTTAGAGAGTCATCTTCAAAGTGAGTTTCCTCCATTTCCTTGTTCAAGTTTTTTAAAGGAGTGCCCCTTATACAAGAAGCATACAAGTAATCCTGAGAGAACGTTAGCCACAAAACCATCCGTATAGCACTGAGGCGGGGCTAATAAGTTCTTAAGGATAGAGACAACTCGACTTGGACCAAGTTTTTCATCATCTTGTACATTTTCCAGGTTTTTCTATGTTTTATGGTTTATGTTCAATTTGGCATGTTAGTGAATTAATGGTTGAATGTAGCATGCTAATTTCGTTTAATGACACTATTTAGACAACATATCAATAATTTGTAATTTTTCTCTTGGACACTTTATATTTCGAATGATATTTATTTTTTAAAATTAAAGTCGGAAAAAATCAAATTTTCTTCTTTCAATTAATTTCCATTTTTTCATTTTTTTTTTGTTTTTGTTTTTTGTAATCTTGTGATAATTACTTTACCATATATATATTTGTATCTTTTATGAGTAAAAACTATTTATGTTTTGACTAAATTGAGAGTCGTAATAGTTTTGATCTTTTAAAAAATTCTCCCCTTTTTCTTTTATTGTCACAATTTCAAATACTGATATTTATAATTACAATGATTAGTTCACTCGCTTATTATATATAGAGAGAGATTATATTTCGCTTGGTGGGTCACTAATGATTTGGTCTCGAAGGGTACCAGAGCAAGACGTAAATATTAATAAAATCATGTTTGAATACTATGAGAATAAAACCTGTAGATTATTAAAAAGATTTTGTTAACTTTTAATTTTTAGCATTTTTGCTGTCTTTTACTATTTTTATTCATGATATAGTAAATTCCACTGTCGATCAATAACAAATATTAGGTTTTAATAGGTTTTAAAACACGGAGATGAAATTATTAATGGTGACCAATAACAGGATGTTTTGATTCTCTAAATTTATAATATTCAAAAGGGAAAAAAAAAACTAGTAATAAAGCTATTTAAACCAAAGAAATTAAGATCTCCAAACCAAAATAAAAAATAAAAAATCAATATTTAACATACTAATATTCCTTTCACACAAAAAAAAAAAAAAAAAAACATGTTGTAATGTGAATTGGAAAAGGGTCATCTCAAAACTCAATGATTCTTGCGGACCCAGATGGGCCTTCAACTAATAATTAAACATAGGCAAATATTGTTTTAGTTCATTGCATCGACACTCTTAAAATCTCCAATTTCGGAACATTAGTGAATCCTTAACAGATAACATTAACATATTAAAAAAACTCTTAAAATCAAATGATTTGATTAGCTTTAATTGACTTAAATAATTAATTAAAACATAGATTCATGTATCGATTACGTCCTAAATGATTCGTTTGATTATACTAAAATTGTGTTACAAATGGATTCTGACGTGGTTTAAAATGTTAATTAAAAAGCATTGTTGGTTCATCGAATTTCAAATTAAGGTTACTGAAGAACGTCGCTTTCGAATTTACTTCATGCATGTAACTTGGTTCACTTTATAGAGTTTATTCATTTGACTCGATAAGCTGCAAGTACTATCTGTTTCTCAATGAATTTTTAATAATCAATATAATCATCCCATCATATCAACTGGCACGGGGCCATTTTTTATGATCACAAAGATCGGTTTGTGTTTACACGTTTGAAAAAGATAAGAATGGTAGTGAAATTTGAGATGATAAGTAAATATTATGTCTCTCAATGGACTTTTTAATAATCAATATACTCATCCCATCATAACAACTGTCATGGGCCATTTTATTATGATCACAAAGATAGATTTGTGTTTATGCGTTTGTCTAACAAGTCGGTTTAGATTGAGGTTGCTCAGATTCGAATATATATAAACAATAGATTTTACAATGAGATATAATAAAAACTACCAAACATTGATACATCATTTCATCAGTTGACGGTTATTTTTAGTTTCAGAATTAATTTAGGAAAATCACTCATCGAATAAACCTTCCTCAAATAATGAATTTGTTTGATTTGTTGGGAACCAAAAACAAACTCGGCAGAAAATCAAGAAAACACACAGATATGAATATAGAATTTAACATGGTTTGGCAGAATAGATCCAACATACGTCCACGAGTGCAAAAAAAATAGAATCTTTTTATTATGAGCTCTGGTCAGACCGACCTGCTCTTTCTCTCTCCTTTAGGCCTTTTTCTCTTTTTTTCAAGTTGTATGAATGCTTATAATCAAAATAGCCAACCTCTTACAATGAATTCTCAACCCCTTTATATAGCGCGCCTAAACTGACTATTCTGCCAACTTGTGATGTAACCCACGTTTTCAAGTTATCATTGTGTAAGCACTCTTCCCCAATCAACCAACAACTTGAAGAAGCTCATCTCGCGTCACCTCAAGCTGATTGTAAGCTCATGACATGCTGCAACCTCGGAATGTAAAGACCTACCAAAGCCTGCAAAACAAAATATAATCCATGAGAGAAAGCCATCATCGAGCCATTAATCAGAAATGAGATCTTGGTGGGACGTAACTCATCCACGGGCTGATCTGAAAAATAGTGGCATTGGGAAAAGATCGATCCCAACCCATCTATGTTACATTGCCGCAAGGGAATGATCCCTTCTTGCACCAATACATGGCAGTCGGGCCCGGCGGGACGTAACCCAGCCCTGAGCGAATACGATTACTCGGCCATTACAGAATATTCCCTCCTTGTGCCGTCATAATTTTTCCATAGGGGAGAAACTCCAACCCCATGCCAACGAGTGTAACAAGGACTCGGTGGGACGTAACCTGATCCCAAGCCATCACAACAAACTGGACACAAGGGGATATATCATCTTTTTGCCATCAGATATGACCTCAACGGAACGGATGCAGTCCCAAGACGTCAAATAAACTGGCCATAAGGGAATGTGCCTCTTATTTCTATCAACATGGCCTTGGCGGAATGATGCAGCCTCGAGGCATCAAATAAACTGGCAACCAGGGAATGTATCCTACTCGTGCCATCAACATGCCATCGGCGGAACGAATGCAGTCCCGAGCCATCAAATTTCTTTCCAAGACTTACCCACGAGGGAAATTTTCAACCATCAATAATTGCTATGGAGACTGGAAATGGCGTCCCACTTCGAGTCATCCACTAAAAAAAAAACAAGGACAAAAGCAAGACAAGCATGACGGGAGTGACATATGACATACCCCGTATTGACCCAAAATAAACAACAATGGAACCTGAGATAGTGTCCTGCACTATGCTACCCAAAAAAATAATTTTGAACCTTACAGTCCAATGTCTCGGAGAACCGAGCTATGGATCGAGGAGGTGGCCAACGCTATGAGAGTTTTCCCACGCTTAGCAGGCTCTGAGTCTGCAAATGCCACGGTGACCCTCAGATCCTCCACGTGCTATGCTCATACAGATCTGAAATAGGATGGCCAACTCCACGGGGTCATTCTCCCTCCCCGTGCTAGGCATACCTTCAGACTTCAAACGCCACGAAGGCCCACGGTCCTTCCCCCATGTTTTGCACCTCCAACACTGTGCGGCAAATGCCATGGGGAAATTATCTTTGCCCACGCTATGCAAACCCAAAGGTACCATAGTACCGAAGTCATTCACTATCCATACATGTTATGATTACCTTGATGCAAAAAACGCCACACCGCATTGGTAGCCAATACTCTTATAAGTTACTTGAGTCACTCCGACTTAAAAAAATGGTTCAAATATGAATTTAACAAACAACCAAGATAAGCGGTCATGAATTTGTTAGTGGATCGGCACAAACCTAAAATTATGGGTTTATTGCATTAAACACACCAGTAACAAGAGCCTATTTCATGTCTACCTTGCAATCCTAAAAGTAACAAGACGAATGAGGACAACTAAAACTATCAAATTCATTTCCACGAATTATGATTATAATATTAACCTTGAAATGTGGGTCCATTATACTGTTAGGGTTGGTGCTCAGAGTGCCAACTTGGATCGTATTTATATCCGGTTTATGAATATGAACAATTCTTTTTTTCCATAATATTATATATTTATGATAGCATCTCTTTTATTTTATATATATTCCATCTAATTTGATTAGAATGAAACTAAATCTGGTTAGTAATATGTATATACTAGATAAAGACTTGATGATTTACAACGTAGTACGCAGTTACAACGTAAGTTGTAATTGACATTGGAAATCATCACTATAAGTTGTAAATTCTCAAATAAAGTTCCTGGTCAAGATTTACTAACATAGATCGATTAGTAAAATCCACTATTGGGATATATGTCCTAGAGCATCATGTAATGTAAATGGTATAATGTTTTATGAAGTAAAATGATGCATTGTTCATTTATCAAAGTGTTTGTTTAATATCACATATTGTATATTATCTTTTTTGCCCTTGATTACTAATGTGCCTTCAGACTTAGTGTATGAGTGTCATACACAAGAGGATTTAATTCTAATGTTAGTAATCTAAAATAGTCCATAGAGAGCAAACAAAACGGGTACTTTGTTTATAGTTTATCTATAGCTGCGGTCCATTCTATAACTGTATGGAGACCTTGATCCAGAATCGTCCATGTGGAGACATGAGAATGGAGGCACCTTGTATGATGTGATTATATAGGACTGGACCCAAATAGAAATGAGTTTCTTATAATATCTGTTAAATAAAGAAGTTCATTTCAATCTACCAGATGGTCATATATGGATTGATCTTATTCCTGAGTGTACTACGAACTCATTCATGGCAGGCTGTGTCTTTTGATTTACAAAGTTGAGTTTCGTGTAGCAATCCTAACCAATAGCTACGTACTTTGGGGACATGGTTTGATGTGTAACTGGGGACGTTTTATATAGATATAGAGTTCACTCATTCTTGCGAGAAGTAGATAAGTATCTTCCTTAAGGGTTGATTCAGTACTTGAACGGTTAGAGCGCTCGAGTCTTTCTATTACGAATAGAAAGATTAAAATTCATAATGATCATGAATAAATCGTTCATTAGAGAATCAATGTTACTTAAGGTAAAAATAGTTAGAGAGGTAAAACAGACATTATGATCCGACTCTAATTACGAGATATTCGTGAAGGGTTAATCCTTATGTAATGACTATATCGATGGACACCGACGTGGTTCGGCTTAATATACTATCTAGGGTAACGAGAATGCATCTTCGGGTTTTTAGTGGAATAACCCGGAGTTAATAATTGAGAATATTTAATTAAGAGCTTAATTAATATTTTAAGATTATTGGAACTCAAAACTGTAGGTCTATTTGGTCCTCGTGCTAGCTCAATAAACTATAACAGATTTAGTATAATTGGATAGTCCAATTATATACTCACATATGTATAAATATTGTTAATATGATTAATAATATTATTTTGTCACACTTGAAACTATATATTAAAGTTTAATATATGGTTTTAATAATTATATGATAATTATTGAAGGGATAATATTAAATTATAAATGATATAATTTAATGAGGCCAAATTTGGAATTTCTAAATCTTGGGTTTTGGAAACCCTTGGTGAGTTATGCTAGGTTGCAAAACTTTTGCATTAAATTTGGAAACACTTGGTGAGTTATGCTAGGTTGCATAACTTTTGGATTTAATTTGGAAGTTATAAATTTTAAAGACATTAACCTTTTATTTTTGTAACATCTTTTCCATTATGGTAATTGAATTAGATGTTACAAAATTAATAAGAAAAATATTCCATTGGCCGAATTTTTAATAGGGGGGAGGGGAATGGTTTGTTAATTTTGGAAATTAATAACCCTAAGTATAAAAAGAAAATTGGATTTTCTTTTTGCTGAATCTCTTTCTTCTAACCCTATCCTTCATCTTCTTATTCTCCAAATTCTCTCAAACAGTTGAGAAAATAAAAATAAGAACAAGAAGAAAAATAAAAGATTTCCTTAGAGTGACATTAATCTCTAAAACGTTAGGGATTAATTTTGTGAGTCTAGCCCACACTAGTTTCTGTTGGTAATGAGATATAGCTCGGAAGACTTTGTGGTGTTGAACCAAAACTCATTTTCTTCCTTTTCATAGTCATACGGTAGTGAGGCTTATTTTTGTTCACTGCCGCAACTTGTGTTGGTGAAACGGGGCTCGGTTTGTTTCAGTTTTAATCCATAATCTTTGGGAAACATATAGGGCTGTTTTAGGGCTATGTTAAAGCTATTTTTACCTGAAAAATTAGACCTGATATATCGCAGTAGTTTACGCATATCAGGGGCTATTTTGGCAGTACGCTAGGGACGAATCGTGTTCAAAAAAGTCCAATTTTTATGCCGCTATTCGGGGGTTGTTCGGGGACTGTTCAGGAGCTGGAATTTCTAAAACAGAAGCAAAATTTTAGTGGTGGTACTCGAAGTTCCAATCCAATCAGGATTATATTTATGTCCGATTCATGAATACGGGCAATTACTTTTTCCGTAATATTACTTATTTAAGGTAATACTTCTTGCTTTTATATACATATTCGATATAATTATAATTAGATTGAAAATAAATACGATTTAGTGATATGTATATATTAGATAAAGACCCGATAATATATTTTGTAGTGAACATTTACAAAATAATTTGTAATTGACTTTGGAAAATGTCGCTACCAGAAATATATGATCAATAAAGTTTCTGGTCAAGCTTTACTAACACGGGTCGGTTAATAAAATCCATTGTGACCAGTACATATCGTATATTGAGACTTTGTCTGATGGTTTATCCCAATGAACCATGAGTCTTGGGAGACTCATATAGACATGTAGGTATTTATTTGATAAACACTGAACGACTCAATGAAGATTTCCTAATAGATGGTACACCAACATCAATAGCAATCATCTCGTGTCGAGTAGTATAGTGGTCATTCGACTTGAGATACCACTGTGGATATATGAGATATCCTCCACACTTTGATGGCAGTCACGTCACCGATCTATTTAGATCAGACCTCCGCCTGTTCGTTGGGTGTGGACTAATACTCATGATATCCTGTTGTAGGCATTGCATTTTTGCATGTGAAACCCGATGATGAGTCTCATTTGGAGGCACTACCTTTTAAGTCGCGAAAACCGCGGGAAACAGATGTCGAAAGGGAGGAGTCAAGAATTGACTCATAGTCGGATTAAGTTCGCTGGTTTAGCTTCGGGTTACTTGTTGGTGTTCCGTTTTAAAATTTATTCTCGGCCCAAAACCCCGTAAATCACTTAACCTTAGTCCAAGCCCAATCCAAAGAAATAATTAATGTATGTCACAAATTAAAATAATTAAAACATCAAAACATCTAGCCAAGCCCACCCACCTAACCAAGGCCCACACGCCCATAGCCTTTAATACACACCCCAAAATAAATAATTATTAATTAAATTAAAACATTAACTAAATAAAATATTAATTATATTAATTAAATAAATAAAATATTTACCAAACATAAAATAAGTATATGCCTAATTTAAACAAATCAAATATAATTATTCCTAACTAAATAAAATTATATACCAATCTAAAATATTGACTTCCTAATCTAACAAACTAAATGCCTAATCAACACCAATTAAAGATATTCAACCTTCCTAATTCACCAAAATTTGTCCCACAATCAAATATATATTTTCCTTTTGTGACAATAATTAGATATTACAAATCCCTATCCATGCAAACCCTAATTGACAACTATAAAAACACACACTAAATCAACCCTAAGCTCTCTGATTCACAACTCTCATTCACGACATTAAGCCTCCCAAAAAAAAAACAAAAACAAAGCCCTCCTTTCATCAACGTAGAAGCCATAACAGCCCTCAACCTGCCCACAACTCCACGCCACTCACCCGTGAAGCACCTCTCATAAATCACCCACTGACCTGATCGCCACTTGCTCCCTTCAACGCATAACTCCCAAATCACGTCCACGCCTAACCTTCTGACTAGCCTTCATCCAGCCTCCCCTCTGCACGTCCCTCACGCCATTAAACGGCCACATCAACCCTAGCCAACACGCAGCAACAAGCCACCAGCCCCCCACGTTCACGTCACCAGCCCTCACCAACTCAACCTCACTGCCTTAACAATACGCCAAAGCCATCAACGCCCCTCAGTTCACCCTTGGCAAAGCCACTGCCCCACTACCTTCAAAAGCTCAAGCCCTCACGCATAGCCCCACTATCAACACACGCCACCTGCCCTTGCCACATCCCTCACACACCATAGACCTCACGCCACAGTCCACTCAATAAACGTAACAAACAACCCATTAACGCATTAACACATTGCCTAAATCAACGCCTGAAACTGCCACACAAACACAACGTCACAGCCCTTATTAGCACCGAATCAGTCCCCAAAATTTCACTCAGTCCACTGTCCAGAACATAACCAGTAAACCGAAAAAAAAAATACCCCAAAACAGTCCCAAAAACTACCCAAAACTACACCCCGAAATCGCCAAAACAGTGAACAAATACAACCAAAACCGTGAGCAGAAAACACCGAGAAAACAGCAGCAAAGTGAAGCCAAAACAGCGAGGAAAACAGTGGAACAACAAGTTAAGACGCTAAGCTAGTGAACCGAAGAATAAGGAGCTTTTACCCCTACCGATCTCCGCGAAACGCAAGTCCGGAGACGACTTAAAAGGTTAGACCTGAGGGTACCTTTCACACTTGTTTTTTATTTGATTTTTATTGATTCTTTTAATTGTGTTTTAATTATTTATTGAATATTATTTGCATGTGATGTGTGTTGTGGCCATTGATTAAAACGGAAAATATGTCGTCTCTCGTGTTTTATAGGATGGAAACCCAGACGTAAATTCCGTAGCCGATTCCGAATGGACGATAGTGCGGTCTGTACTTGGGATACAACTCCACGTACCACTTGAGTAAACGGCGTATATTTCGCTTTATGTTATTTTGATTATTCTCACTTTATTATTCTGTCTTTTAATTTCCGCATGTTATTTATTTATGTATGATGCGATCGAGCGCATGGGCTTAGTAAGTGGAATGAAAGATCCCTTATGGGGAAGGGTTAAAGCCCTTTACCACGATGCTTTGCCGCGCCGGTTGATGTGTGTTCGGTTGAAAGTAAGACACGTTCAATCGGACATATTAAGTTTGATATGATTGTCTTTATTTTTGTATGTATGATGCGATCGAGCGCATGGGCTTAGTGAGTTAGTCCAAAGGTCCTCTATTTGAGAGACGAAGAGCCTAAAAGGCCACCTTTGTGACACTACTTCGCCGCGCCGGATGAAGTGTGTTTGGGTTGAATGTACGTTCAATCGGGCATACGAAGTCCTACATATTTATTGTCTTTATTTCATGTATTGTGATGTGACGTGCATGGGCTTAGTATGTTGGTCTAAAGGTCCTCTCTTTGAGAGACAAAGAGCCCCAAAAGGCCACCTTTACGGCAGTACTTCGGCACGCCCCTTTATTTTGTTGTTTAGTATGACGTCTTCTTACATGACCATGCATCATATCACATTGCGCATGGGCTTAGTATGTTGGTCTAAAGGTCTTCTCTTTGAGAGACAAAGAGCCTAAAAGGCCACCTTTACGGCAGTACTTTGCCGCGCCTCTTTTATTTAGTTATTCGCTTCATAACATCTTTTTGAAAATTCATGCATCATATTGCATTGCGCATGGGCTTATCAAGTGAGATTAAGGGTCCTCCACTTTGAGGGGTGAAAATGCTTGAAAGCTACCTTTGCTACAATGATTTGCCGCGCCCCTTAATCTGTTGTTATGTACGAGAACTCATATATTCATCTGTTCATGTATGTGTCATGTCGTTTACTGCATTTTGGAGGTCACTACTATAACCCCGTTCGAACGCGTTCCGAAACGCCGCATGAACGCATGTTTTCTGTCTGGTCCCGTTCGAACGCATTATCAAACGCTATACGGACGCGAACCTTCTATCTACCATTCGAACGCGTTTACGAACGCTACACGAACGCAAATACACTGAATTGAGTCATTTTCATCACATGTGCGTCTGTGTCTATATCTATCTTCTTTTGCACCATGTCATAGCATGCTCACTTTAATGCCTAATTGCATCCCTAAGCGTCTTTTTGCATTACGTACTTAGTTGACTCCTTTATTTGTGCATGGACATGTAATGGCTATTTGTTGAAATCAAATGTTCGCCATTATTTGATTCGCCTTTATGTGTGCTTGTGTGGTTAGTGTGTGCTTGTGTTTCCATGAATACAATATGCCAATGAAGTTGTATGTTCGTTGCTACTTTGATGTACTTTCAAGCATGTAATCTTAGATGTGAAATATATGCAAATTTAGGTGTAAGATTTATTTTTGCGCATGTGGATTTAGAAGCATGATACTCTTGGAAATAAGTGTTACTTAAGCTTGATTAAATTATTACACAAATCCTTTCATTACAAGTGACATAAGTAAGGGACCATTCCGAACCCAACGGTTTGAGGTCTTCCCTTGCGAGGGGTGAGTGCGGCCTTAAATCTCATTTTCCCGGTTCACACCGGGTGGCGACTCCATTATTCTCAGGTTTAGTCCCCCGTGGCTACTCCGTACTCCCGACCGGGCCGCGAGCCCGGGACAGCATGCGTCGCCCAGTTCCTGTGTTCCCACAGTCTGGCGACTCCACTGGGGATAGAGAATCGGCCCCGAATATTGTCTTGTAATGTTTGGATTTGTGTTTTAATTGACCGTGTCTATAGTGGATAAAATGAGGGTTTAATCAAAGGCATTTTAAGGCTAGGTAATGGTTTGGTGTCTTCCTTCACTCACTACCTTTCTAGAAGGAAAAGTTGTAAAGGCACCTAGATAGCCATCTACTCGTAGCCTATTGTGATGGACTAATTTGGAGGACTCGTTGTTTATTCCTGACACCAAGCGATAAGAGCCTAAGAGGCTTGGGTATTTAAGTGAGCCTCGCTCCACCTTCCCTCTGGGGAATCTACAACGGGAAATCCATTTGACAGTCCGTCACACACCATAGCTCATTGGCACGTACCTTAGTGTATAAAAAAGGGTGCGCTCACTTGGTTGCTCGAACCCTTGATTGGGGAGACCTAGTTGTGGGCCATCCTTCGCCGATGAGAGCCTTTGTCTACACTCTTGTGAACCCACCCATAGACCGGGTTGGCTAAAGTAACAATTATTTCCTTGAGTATGTGCTTGTGGACCATCCTCATTTGGATGCAGTTGGACTATTGTCAGAAATGCGAACTTGCTGGGCCATTTAAACTGGGGCGAGTTCGTACCTTATGACCATTGGGCCCAAAGCCTCTGAAATGTTGATGGGCCATTCTGTAGAAATTATTACTCTATGTTTGCATTATCTTTCTTTTATGCTTGTGTTTGGGAACATCATCGTTTGGATCCATTTGGACCATTTGTCATGAGATATGGGCTTGTTGGGCCATTTAAACTGGGACAAGAACATATTTTATGACAATTGGGCCAAAGCCTTCTAAGTGTTGATGGGCCACTTTGTGCTTGTGTTCAGAACATTACCATTTGGATTTAGTTGGGCTCCTTGCCATGAGATGTGAACTCGTTGGGCCATTTAAACTGGGACGGGTTCACTCATATGACAGTTAGCCTAGAAGCTTCTAAAATGATAATGAGCTGATTTGTTTGAAGATTTTAGTTGATTCAATATGCTATATATGTTACATGCATCTCACGCACCTCATACATACATATGTCATGTTAACACCTTCTATGTTTATAAAAGCCATCATAGATTCCCGTTGGGTTAGGGAAGATGGAAGACTCACCAAAAGACCGGTAACAGATATGAGTACATCCGATAATGAAGTATCCCGAATAGATCAGTTGGAGAATGGTTTCGCCAAAATTACTTAACAATTGCAAGCCTTGACTACTGCCATGACAAATATGGCTGTACCCCGTGCTGGGGGAAATTCTGAGAATGTGAGGCGCGAGGAGCCTTCGAATGGGTTGGGGGATGATATCCCCACTTTTGATGATGACATGGCAGAGTATGCAACAGGCAAAGTGATTGGGTCTCAGGCAGAATTTCAGAAGCTTCGGGATCAGGTTGAAACAGTTACCCGCAAAATGAGGGGTAAACATGAAGAGTTGTTAGATTATGAGGCAATGACCTTCGGAGAACAGCTGCCAGCTCAGTTTAAAATGCCGAACATGGCCAAGTTTAATGGGAATGGAGACCCAAGAGTCCATCTGCAGCAATATATCTCAGTCATGAGTTCAGTGGGCCTATCACAGCGACAAGTCCAAAAGATGTTTGGGATGTCACTCGAGGGGGCACCTGTGGTTTGGTATCATAGCCTTGAGAAGAAGGTTAAGGAAGATTGGAGGGAACTAGCTGATGCTTTTCTGAAGCAGTATATTACAGACTTAGAGATTGACTTGTCACTCCGTGATTTGGAGAACACTAAGCAGAAGCCGGAAGAAAGCTTCAAGGAGTATGTAGACCGCTGGAGAGGTCAACTTTTGAAAATGCAGACTCGACCTTCAGAGAAAGACCAGATTAAGATGATTATCAAGGGTACTAAGCCCTCAATTTATGGCAAACTAAGGAGGATAACCTCCATGATTGTGGATTTCCGACAGTTGAGAGAGACTGTTATGGATATTGAAGAAGAGGAGGCTGAAAACAGAAAGTTTTATGGCCAGAATAAAAGAACTTTTGGGGGGCATTCTGAGACCAAGCCCACTACGGCCGAGGTCGCTACCGTCAGAAATAGGCGATTCTCCAATCTTGGTAGACCTATGTCAAGGTGTTCGAAAAGCTAAAGGCGCAAGGACTTCTGGAACCCTTAGAGGCTAAACCAATTCCAAACCCTGTACCACCCAACCTTGACCTAAGCCTGTATTGTCACTTCCATCGGAGAAGGGGTCACGAAACTGATAGCTGCACCCGCCTTAGGCACGAGATCCAAAACCTCATTGACTCCCGCAAAATACCTGACCCAGAAAGAGAACAACCCAACGCACACAGAAATCCCCTACCCAACTACATGATCAACTCTGGCCTACCCGAAACCCTTGTCCTCCAAACTCTCAACCACTCAGCTTCATTCATAGGAATAGGGGATGACAACGGTGGAGAACCATAGGCCAATGAAGAAGGCAATGCTGCGAATGATGAAGTTATTCCTCCTAGTTTATTTGATCCTGCATTTTTAATAAAGACATTGATTTTGTCTCTTCGTTTGAACCTTTTCTTAATGATAATAAAGACGTTCGTTTTGCTTACTTGCCTGAATCTCTTCCTTTCAACCGGCAACATGAGTATATTTGAGAAAAGCATTCAACCTTGGTACTATGAAATTCAGTGATGTTTAGAACACGGGGAATTCCCGAAAGCAGCAAGCAGAAAAGATATGGTGGTCATTCAGAAATTGAGAAATGGGGCAGTGAGACTATCAGACTTGGAAGGGAATGAGTTCACCGAGCCGATTAAAGTGGAAAGGTTGAAGCAGTACTTTGCCTGAGGAAGAATTGGCGGAAGACCTAACCCAACGGGATAGGAAACTCATTCATGCATGCATGCATACATGTAACATACTTTGCATTCTTTTGTGTTTGTTTTGCTTTGTATTCACAGGTTTTGAAGCAGAAAGAGAGAAAGCGGCAAAGACAAACCAATCAGGAACAGCGACAGTACTGTATCAGTCTGGGGGCGAGGCCCATATCAGTATCAGTCTGGGGGCGAGGCCCATATCAGCAGTATCAGTCTAGGGGCGAGGCCCATATCAGTATCAGTTAGGGGCGAGGCCCATATCAGTTTCAGTCTTGGGGATGAGTCCCAGGGGCGAGGCCCATATCAGTATCAGTTTGAGGCGAGGCCCACATCATTCTGGGGGCGAGGCCCACATCAGCATCACTCTGGGAACGAGGCCCACATCAGCATCAGTATCGGTTTAGCCGGGAATGGCACTCAAAGAATGGAAACACGGTTCGAGAATGAACAAGCCGGGAATGGCACTCCAAGAATGGAAACACAGTTCGAGAATGAACAAGCCGGGAATGGTACTCCAAGAATGGAGCATAGTTCGGAAATGGACCACTCTCATATCAGTATTGGTTCGGAAATGGACTATCTCTCATCAGCAACGGTTCGAAAATGGACCACTCTCATATCAGTAACGGTTCGGAAATGGACCATTCTCATACCAGTATTGGTTCTAAAATGGACTATCTCTCATCAGCGGTGGTTCAAAAATGGACCACTCTCATATCAGTATCGGTTCGAAAATGGACTACTATCACTCGCCGAAAATGGCACTCCGAAAATGGAGCACGGTTCGAAATGGACCATCATCTCATCACTCGCCGAAAATGGCACTCCGAAAATGGAGCACGGTTCGAAATGGACCATCATCTCATCACTCGCCGAAAATGGAACTCCGAAAATAGAGCATGTTTCGAAATAGACCATTATCTCATCAGTCACAAAAAATGGCACTCCAAAAATGGAGCACAGTTCGAAAATGGATAGACATCACTTCAGCAACGCCTCGGAAATGGGGTTTAGCATACCGAAAATGGTACAACCAGATCAACTCAACTCAACACAGCAGGCAAACAAGCAGACAGCTGGCGAGCCAGGTAAGTGAAAATGCATTGCATTTACTTTGATAGGATTGTCACTGTCACACACTGCACAAGTCCCATCAAAGTGGGGGCGACTGTAGGCATTGCATTTTTGCATGTGAAACCCGATGATGAGTCTCATTTGGAGGCACTACCTTTTAAGTCGCGGAAACCGCGGGAAACAGATGTCGGAAGGGAGGAGTCAAGAATTGACTCATAGTCGGATTAAGTTCGCTGGTTTAGCTTCGGGTACTTGTTGGTGTTCCGTTTTAAAATTTATTCTCGGCCCAAAACCCCGTAAATCACTTAACCTTAGTCCAAGCCCAATCCAAAGAAATAATTAATGTATGTCACAAATTAAAATAATTAAAACATCAAAACACCTAGCCAAGCCCACCCACCTAACCAAGGCCCACACGCCCATAGCCTTTAATACACACCCCAAATTAAATAATTATTAATTAAATTAAAACATTAACTAAATAAAATATTAATTATATTAATTAAATAAATAAAATATTTACCAAATATAAAATAAGTATATGCCTAATTTAAACAAATCAAATATAATTATTCCTAACTAAATAAAATTATATACCAATCTAAAATAATGACTTCCTAATCTAACAAACTAAATGCCTAATCAACACAAATTAAAGATATTCAACCTTCCTAATTCACCAAAATTTGTCCCCCAATCAAATATATATTTTCCTTTTATGACACTAATTAGATATTACAAATCCCTATCCATGCAAACCCTAATTGACAACTATAAAAACACACACTAAATCAACCCTAAGCTCTCTGATTCACAACTCTCATTCACGGCATTAAGCCTCCCAAAAAAAAACAAAAACAAAGCCCTCCTTTCATCAACGTAGAAGCCATAACAGCCCTCAACCTGCCCATAACTCTACGCCACTCACCCGTGAAGCACCTCTCATAAATCACCCACTGACCTGAACGCCACTTGCTCCCCTCAACGCATAACTCCCAAATCACGTCCACGCCTAACCTTCTGACTAGCCTTCATCCAGCCTCCCCTCTGCACGTCCCTCACGCCATTAAACGGCCACATCAACCCTAGCCAACACGCAGCAACAAGCCACCAGCCCTCACCAACTCAATCTCACTGCCTTAACAATACGCCAAAGCCATCAACGCCCCTTAGTTCACCCTTGGCAAAGCCACCTGCCCCACTACCTTCAAAAGCTCAAGCCCTCACGCATAACCCCACTATCAACACATGCCACATGCCCTTGCCACATCCCTCACACACCATAGACCTCACGCCAAAGTCCACTCAATAAACGCAACAAACAACCCATTAACGTATCAACACATTGCCTAAATCAACGCCTGAAACTGCCACACAAACACAACGTCACATCCCTTATTAGCACCGAATCAGTCCCCAAAATTGCACTCAGTCCACTGTCCAGAACACAACCAGTAAACCGAGACAAAAATACCCCAAAAAAGTCCCTAAAACTACCCAAACTACACCCCGAAATCGCCAAAACAGTGAACAAATACAACCAAAACCGTGAGCAGAAAACAGCTAGAAAACAACAGCAAAGTGAAGCCAAAACAGCGAGGAAAACAGTGGAACAACAAGTTAAGACGCTAAGCTAGTGAACCGGAAGAATAAGGAGCTTTTACCCATTCCGATCTCCGCGAAACGCAAGTCCGAAGACGACTTAAAAGGTTAGACCTGAGGGTACCTTTCACACTTGTTTTTTATTTGATTTTTATTGATTCTTTTAATTGTGTTTTAATTATTTATTGAATATTGTTTGCATGTGATGTGTGTTGTGGCCATTGATTAAAACGGAAAATACGTCGTCTCTCGTGGTATATAGGATGGAAACCCAGACGTAAATTCCGTAGCCGATTCCGAATGGACGGTAGTGCGGTCTGTACTTGGGATACAACTCCACGTACCACTTGAGTAAACGACGTATATTTCGCTTTATGTTATTTTGATTATTCTCACTTTATTATTTCGTCTTTTAATTTCCGCAAGTTATTTATTTATGTTATGATGCGATCGAGCGCATGGGCTTAGTAAGTGGAATGAAAGATCCCCTATGGGGAAGGGTTAAAGCCCTTTACCACGATGCTTTGCCGCGCCGGTTGATGTGTGTTCGGTTGAATGGAAGACACGTTCAATCAGACATATTAAGTTTGATATGATTGTCTTTATTTTTGTATGTATGATGCGATCGAGCGCATGGGCTTAGTGAGTTAGTCCAAAGGTCCTCTATTTGAGAGACGAAGAGCCTAAAAGGCCACCTTTGTGACACTACTTCGCCGCGCCGGATAAAGTGTGTTTGGGTTGAATGTACGTTCAATCGGGCATACGAAGTCCTACACATTTATTGTCTTTATTTCATGTATTTTGATGTGACGCGCATGGGCTTAGTATGTTGGTCTAAAGGTCCTCTCTTTGAGAGACAAAGAGCCCTAAAAGGCCACCTTTATGGCAGTACTTCGCCGCGCCCCTTTATTTTATTGTTTAGTATGACGTCTTCTTACATGACCATGCATCATATCACATTGCGCATGGGCTTAGTATGTTGGTCTAAAGGTCCTCTCTTTGAGAGACAAAGAGCCTAAAAGGCCACCTTTACGGCAGTACTTTGCCGCGCCGCTTTTATTTAGTTATTCGCTTCATAACGTCTTTTTGAAAATTCATGCATCAGATTGCATTGCGCATGGGCTTATCAATTGAGATTAAGGGTCCTCCACTTTGAGGGGTGAAAATGCTTGAAAGCTACCTTTGCTACAATGATTTGTCGCGCCCCTTAATCTGTTGTTATGTACGAGAACTCATATATTCATCTGTTCATGTATGTGTCATGTCGTTTACTGCATTTTGGAGGTCACTGTTATAACCCCGTTCGAACGCATTTCGAAACGCCGCACGAACGCATGTTTTCTGTCTGGTCCTGTTCGAACGCGTTATAAAACGCTATACAGATGCGAACCTTCTGTCTACCGTTCGAACGCGTTTACGAATGCTACACGAACGCGAATACACTGAATTGAGTCATTTTCATCACATGTGCGTCTGTGTCTATATCTATCTTCTTTTGCACCACGTCATAGCATGCTCACTTTAATGCCTAATTGCATCCCTAAGCGTCTTTTTGCATTACGTACTTAGTTGACTCCTTTATTTGTGCATGGACATGTAATGGCTATTTGTTGAAATCAAATGTTCGCCATTATTTGATTCGCCTTTATGTGTGCTTATGTGGTTAGTGTGTGCTTTTGTTTCCATGAATACAATATGCCAATGAAGTTGTATGTTCGTTGCTACTTTGATGTACTTTCAAGCATGTAATCTTAGATGTGAAATATATGCAAATTCAGGTGTAAGATTTATTTTTGCGCATGTCGATTTAGAAGCATGATACTCTTGGAAATAAGTGTTACTTAAGCTTGATTAAATTATTACACAAATCCTTTCATTACAAGTGACATAAGTAAGGGACCATTCCGAACCCAATGGTTTGAGGTCTTCCCTTGCGAGGGGTGAGTGCGGCCTTAAATCTCATTTTCCCGGTTCATACCGGGTGGCGACTCCATTATTGTCTGGTTTAGTCCCCCGTGGCTACTCCGTACTCCCGACCGGGCCGCGAGCCCGGGACAGCATGCGTCGCCCAGTTCCTGTGTTCCCACACCTGTGAGTATCAGATAGAATCCGTCAATCTTGTGTACATGATATAAGTATCATGTACATATTTACGATCTAGTAAATTCATGGCCGTGGTATACTTCAGGAAGCGAGTTCCAAGTGTTATTTAGAGATCGTAAATTTGAAAGTTGCCTATATTATATCTTAGGGATTTGACGTTCTTATCTATATATCTAGTATAATATTGATAACTTGTGGCAGAGGAATTATACATATGTAATAACCTCAACTTGCATTATTGTGGTTGTCATAATTCATGAGTGGGTGAATTATAGACACGAAATTGGATTCCGTGATGGATAAATCTAAAGTTAGAGAGTCCCATAATATGAAGTGTACTCGTTGAGGACTTGGGCAACGAGTTATGAATAATATAGATTATTCATAATGCTTCACCGAATTAAATGAGTTAATTCGAATCGTTTAAATGGTCAAACGAAAATACATGCATTAGGGGCATTTCGGTCAATTAATAATTAACGTGTATTTATATTTGATACAAGATTTGATTTGATACATATTAATTAATTGTCAAATGAGACTTTGACACATGCCACTAATATATGTATTTGTTATTTAATGTAAATAAAAATACATATATAATAATAATTACAATAATTAATTATTTAAATGTTTAAATTTTAAATATCTAGATAATTAAATTATATCAATATTACATAATTGTTTGCAATATGTTTGATTATTATTGGTTACATGTGGCATGATTCTTTTAACCTTGAAGTATACAAATTGGATTTGTTAACTTAAAGCTTATTATTATTAATTAATTAGATTAATTCTCCAAATTATCAAAATGGCCTTAATCCCCCATAAAGTCGGTTATGCTTAGAATTTAACGTGAAATTTATTTGTTTCTCTTACATAAGTCCTTCCATGGCTGAAACTCTTAAGAAGAAAGCACCCAAAAATTTGTTTGAAGAAATTAAGAAAAAGTTTAAGGAAATTAGGAGATTTGGAGGTAATCTTCATAACTCTTAATCTTAGAAAGTTTGTTTCTTATTATTGAACATCTATATAAGTTCTAGGGTTTCTTCCTTTCTTATATTATGGGGATTTTTGATTTGGAGGATGAATTTGGAGGCTAGATGCATGTGTGAAGTTAGATTGAATGATATTAGTGTATTATTAGTTCAATTTTGTCATTTGAGGACTTGTTGCCATTATAGAGTGTTAAGACCACTCTTGTAACTTCTAGAATTGTTCTTGATTTCTTCATTTGTGGTGACTTTGGTTGGTGTAAGTATTAATATGATTAATATTGAGAAAATTGGATTTAAAGCATGAAAAATGATATTTTTAGTTACCAAATCAGATCTTGAAATTCTGTATTTTTTGTGATGAAATGTATGTTGCATAAATGTATTGGATGTGTTTTGGGCATTGCAAAAATTTCTGAAAATTCTTTCGTAGTTGAAATATGCGAAAACAGTGAAAAATGATTTTACCGGGTGAGTTTCGGGCTTACCGGGTGTCCACTGTCCAAACAGTGAATTGGTCACTATTCAGGCAGCCCATAAACTGCCCCAAGTACTATTGGGGCTGACATGGGCAGTCCGCGTGTGTATTAGTTGGTCGGTTCGGACAAAAATACGTTTTATGCCACTTTGTGAAAAAATATTTTTCAAAAAATGTTTCGTGATGTTTCTAACCTATTTATGTCATTATTTGATATCGAATAAATATGTTTAGGTGAAATATGAATGAATTATTCATACTGGATATTGAATAATTTATTTGGTAATTTTAAGAGTTTTTAAAGTTAAAATTTCGCCCGAACCGCGAGCTTCCACTGCGCCCGCACTAAAATCCCAACAAAAATGGTATCACAGCAGGTCTGATCCTTTATCCATTACATTTATCATGCTTGATATATGATATATAATATGATTTTTATATTTACACATGAATATAATTTACATGTTTCTTAACTTTTCGGTTTTATACTAACGGAAAACATAACTGAGATTTAATGGTTAAGTTAAGTTATGTTTTCCCAGGTAGAATTAAACTGTTGAGAAATTGATCTATATTAAAATCTGCATTTGATGCAGAGTAAATCCCTCTTTAGGAATATCCCGGCTTAAATAAGGCATTAAAGTAACTAGTATTAGGATATTTGTTTCATGGTCATTTAGACACTGCATTTTTGCATAAGCCTGATGATGAGGCTCATATGGAGGAACTACCTAAAAAGTTACGAAAGTTGCGAAAAAAAGATGCCGGAAGGAAAGAAAACCTCCAAAATTAGCACCTTATTGGATTCAAACTCACTAGCCAGCCTCAGATTCACTTAGCCACTGTTTCAAACCTTAGCCTTGGACAAGCCCCAAATACCTGCAACCGGCCCATTACCCTGCAACCCACACAATCGGCCCAAGGCCCCATGCAATCTATCCACACGCCCAAGGCCCATACAATCCACCATGCACAACCAAATCTTCCCAAATAAATAAAATCCCATGCATTCCACGTGCTAAAATCCCCTCAAATAACTTTACAATTTAACAAGATTTGAAATCCCATCCTTTCCAAATAACAAGATTTGAGATACCCTCCTCACCAAATTTATGAGATTCTTTCCCAAAATAAATTCTCCAAATCAACATGATTTGTTTCTTTGTTTAGAGAACCCTCCAAATCAATATAAAAGAGAGACCAAATCATCAAAGTTGAAAGAGTCTCCCTTGGACGTGAACAATTTGAAAACACTAGGACTATTTTCTTACCTTGGATGGCAACAACCACCAAAAAACCCATTGAAGGCTCTTATCTTCTTCTTTTTTAAATCACCGAAACACACAAGAAAAAACCCCAAGCCATCACTGAAAACCAACAACAAAAAAAACAACCCAAAAAAAGTCCCAAAAAATTGAGAAAGAAACAGCAAAAACAACAAGAAAACAACAGCCCCAAAACACCAAAAATAGTCCTGTAGGCATTGCATTTTTGCATATTAGCCCGATGATGAGTCTCGTATGGAGACACTACCTCTTTAGATGTGAAAGCCGCGGGAAACGGACGTTGGAAGGGTAAAGTTGGAAATTAACATTTTCTCAGATTTAACTCGTTTGTTTCGCTTCGGGTTCGCTTGTTGGACCTCTGTTTTAAAACACACCAAACCCATTAAATCTCATCAAAAAATAATTAAAATATTTAAAACACATGACACAAATTAAATCACCTTCCTAAATTAAATTAAATCCATTTCCTAAAATACATAAATCACTTCCCAAAATTAAAAGATTTCCTTATCACATACTAAATTAAAAGATATCCCCTTTAAAACACATAAATCATATTCCTTCTCCAACAAGGTAAAACCCCCTCCCTTTGCCTATAAAAAGAACCCTCAACCCCACTTTTCAAACCCTGGCTGGCTGGCTGATTCTTACGGAAAACACAAAGGGAATAAACCTACGTTATTCACGCCCAAACTCCACTCACATTGCCTTTATCAAACCTTCTCTACACTGCCTTTACCTTGCCGCAAGCCACAAATCATCCACTGCCCTTAGCCAGCCCCCACGTTCACTCTATAAGCCAACTCACCCATGAACAAGCACCGGGCCACCTAGCCTCACGCCCAACATGCCAGCCCTTCACGTGAACAGCGCCACTCAGCCCCATTCATTTAACAAAGACGCCTAACCCTCTGCACAGCCTCCACGCCTCAAAATTCACTCATGCACTTACACCCTCCACACGTCCCCTTCGCAAGCAGTCAACACACATGCCTTTAGGCCTCTTACCAACACGTAGCCACTCTCACTCAAAGAACCTAAGCCACGCATAGCCTTCACGTTAAAAAACACATCGCAGCCCACGAACCATACCTTGGTCTCAC
This sequence comes from Zanthoxylum bungeanum, assembly GCA_019454045.1. Taxonomy (NCBI): domain Eukaryota; kingdom Viridiplantae; phylum Streptophyta; class Magnoliopsida; order Sapindales; family Rutaceae; genus Zanthoxylum; species Zanthoxylum bungeanum. The sequence goes on from SKCR01027517.1 coordinate 34,322, forward strand.
GCCTGCCCCCCACAAACTGTCCAGAAACCGAACACACAAGTCCCCTTATTGCCCAGTCCAAACCGCACCCTAAAACCAGCCCTGTTCAGCCGCAAATCTGACCCTGAAAATAGTCCAGAAAACACCCTAAATCAGCCCCAAAATAGACCCTTCCAAAACTACAGCCCAAACCAGTCCAAATAACCGCCAAAACAGTCCGTTAATACACCAAAACAGTGACCTGAAACGGAGCAGCGAAACAGCAGCGAAACGGACTTAAAACAGCAGCCCAAATATCAAAACAACGAGGGAAAACGTTGAGTAGACAAATCGGAAAAGCATCGGATCAATCTCCCTTCCAACGGACGTGTAACGCCCTTTCTTAGACGACAAAAGAGGTTAGACCTGAGGGCACCTTTTTTACTTATCTTTTTTATTTTTGTTTTATTTATTCTGATATATAATTGCATGAGAGTCGTTTGAGGCATGATGTGATTGTTGGATGAGCGTGATATGTGTTCCCTTTTGTGGTATATCGGATGGAAACCCGGACGTAAATTCCATAGCCGATTCCGAATGGACGGTAGTATGGTTTGCACTCGGGATACAATGCCACGTACCGCTTAAGATATACGTATCTCGTTTCATCCAAATTTGTATTTGAGCATGTTATAGTCTTTAGGTTATTCGTTTATTATTTTAAGCATTATTTAATCTAGTTTTGTTATTTAACTTCTAAGCATGATTATGTTATTTTTAAGCATGTTATTTTGATTAGTTCAGGTTTATGTTTGAATAATGATTCGTTTATTTAATGGTTCAATATGCTCATTGTGTGATATCGTGTTTGCCATCCAAAGACTTACTTTCAAGTATGCAAACTTAGAATAGGATTTATTTAGCGAATGCATGTTAGATCTAAATACCTTTGAGCTTGATTATTGAGTAGACTCGGTTAATTTATTGCACAAGTCATATCATCACAAGTGACATAAGTAAGGGACCATTCTGAACCCAACGGTTTGAGGTCTTCCCTTGCGAGGGGTGAGTGCGGCCTTAAATCTTTGTCCCAGTTCACACCGGGTGGCGACTCCATGTTATTTCGTACTCCCAACTAGGCCGTGAGCCTAGAACAGCGTCGTCAAGTTCTTTTGTCTACAGTCTGGCGACTCCACTGGGGATTTAGAGAATCGGCCTCGAAATCATGTCTTGTGATGTGTATAATTTGTGCATTAGTTGACCATTTCTATAGTGGGTTGAGGGGGTTAATCAAAGGCTTTGTTGAAGCTAGGTGATGGTTGGGTGTCTTCCTTCACTCACTACCCTTCGGGGAAAAGCTGTGAAGGCACCTAGATAAAATTACTTGTAGCTCGTTGTGACATACTAGTTTGGATGACTCGTGGTTTATTCCTGACACCAAGCGATAAGAGCCTAATGGGCTTGGGTACTTAAGAGAGCCTCGCTCCACCTTCCCTCTGGGGAATCTACAACGGGAAATCCATTCGACAGTTAGTCACACACCGTAACTCGTTGGCACGTACCGTAAGGTATAAAAAAGGGTGCACTCACTTGGTCGCTTGAACCCTTGAGTGGGGAGTCCTAGTTGTGGGTAATCTTTCGTCAAACGAGAGCCTTTGTCCGCGCCCCGTGAATCCACTTGTGAAACTTAGCCTTGAAAGAACCGGTAGTTATTTATTTTATGTTTGTGTGTTGGACCGCCGTCATTTGGATCCAGTTGGACCTTTTGTCAAAAGATGTGAACTTGTTGGGCCATTTAAACTGGGGCAAGTTTGTGTCCTTTGACAGTTGGGCCAAAAGCTTCTAAAATGCCGGTGGGCCACTTTGTGAATGGGCCTTTTATCATTTGAAGTCATTTAGCCATATCATTGTAAAGTGTAAACCTGTTGGGCCTTTTCAACTGGGACAAGTTTGCATCGCGCAATGGTGTGATTAAATACTTTAAAATGATAATGGGCCAAGTAGTTTAAAGTTTCTTTTTATAATTTTATCAATTACATGCATCGCACATATATGCACTGACACATAGCTTTAAGAGAGACAACATAGATTCCCGTTGGGTTAGAGAAGAGGGAAGATTAGTCAAAAGACCTTCAGCGAATATGAGTGAATCTGTCAACGAGGGGTCTAGAATGGATCAGATGGAAGCTAACTTCACCAAGATAACTGAACAACTGCAAGCCCTGACTGCTGCCATGTCTAATATGGCTGTGCCCCATGCTGCGGGAGGATCTGAGAATGAAAGACGGGAGAGCCCTCCGAACGGAGTAAACGATGATGCTCCGGTATTGATGATGATCTGGCTGACTATGCCGCTGGTAGGATAGCCGGAACTCAGGCTGAAATGCAAAGGCTTCGTGATCAGATGGAGTCTGTCACCCGTAAGCTGAGGGGGAGCATGAGGATCTACTGGATTATGATTCAATGACCTTTAAGGAGCAGTTGCCCGCACAGTTCAAAATGCCTGACATCCCAAAGTTTAATGGGAATGGGGACCCGAGGGTCCATTTGCGACAATATGTCTCGGTGATGAGTTCGGTCGGCCTGTCTCAACGCCAAGTCCAGAAAATGTTCGGAATGTCACTCGAGGGTGCACCTGTGGTTTGGTATCATAGCCTTGAGAAGAAGGTTAAAGAATATTGGAGGGAGTTGGCTGATGCCTTCTTGAAGCAGTATGTAACTGACTTAGAGATCGACTTGTCGCTCCGCGACTTGGAGAATACTAAGCAAAAGCCTGAGGAGAGATTTAAAGAGTATGTTGACCGCTGGAGAAGCCAGCTCTTGAAAATGCAGACCAGGCCTTCCGAGAAAGATCAGATCAAAATGATCATCAAGGGGACTAAACCCTCGATTTATGGTAAACTCAGAAGGATGACATCGATGATTGCAGACTTTCGCCAGTTAAGGAGACTGTAATGGAATTGAAGAGGAGGAGGCTGAGAACAGAAAGTTCTTTAGTTTGAGCAGGAGGACTGTCGGAGGATCCTCAGGTGCTAAGCCTGTTACTGCGGAGGTTGCGGCCATAAGGAATAGGCGTTTTTCTAACTTGGGCAGACCTTTGTCCAAGGTACTGGAGAAGCTACTGAGGCAAGGGCTGTTAAAACCCCTAGAACCAAAACCACTCCCAAATCCTCCCCTGTCAAACCTAAACATGAGCCGTTTCTGCCATTTTCACCAACAGCCTGGCCATGACACCGACAACTGTGCCCGGCTTCGCCATGAAGTCCAAGACCTAATAGACTCCCGAAAGATCCCTGACCCTGAAAAAGAACAACCAAACACTCACCGCAATCCTCTACCCAATTATCACTCTGTTCCCCCACCTACTTACATGATCAACTCTGGCCTACCAGAAGACCTTGTCCTCCAAACCTTTGACCAAACAGCCTTTTGCCTCGGTATTTGGGACAGTAATAGTGAAGATGAAGCAGAACAGAAGAAGGATTTCTGGGAAGACTTCTCAAGTGGTGGTGAGGAAGAAGAAGTAAAAGGCATGACCCGGAGTGGGCGCTTTTACAGTGATACTGTTGAAAAGGGGAAAGAAGTGCTAACAGACGGCCGAGAAGTGACTGAGAATACTGAGCCTGTCGAAGGAGATGTGGTGTTGAGGCAACTGAAGAAAACTCGAGCACACTTAAGCATCTGGGAGTCGTTATGTGCATCTGGAGAGCACAGGCGGGCCATGGTGGAGGCTCTGAGCAAAATAGTGGTACCCGAGGACGCTAATCCAGCAATGTTTGTGGGGTCAGTGCAGAAAGAGGCTCAACATATTACTTTCTCTGATGAAGAACTCACGGCTGAAGGAAGGAACCACAACAGGCCTCTTTTTATCCGAGCTGAGGTAAGGGGCAAGAAGACTTCTTGTGTGATGGTGGATGATGGCTCTTCCATCAATGTGTGCCCATTGAAAATTCTGGCAAGGTTGGGTATTAAGCCAACTGAGTTGAGCCCTTCTAACATGACTATCAAAGCCTATGATGATAGTAAACGAGGAGTCGAAGGTACTTTTGTCGCAATGGTCAAGGTTGGCCCAGTAGAAGATGAAGTTGAATTTACAGTGCTGGACATCCCAGCCACATTTGCCTTATTGTTGGGAAGGCCTTGGTTTCACGGGCTTAGAGGGGTTCCATCTACTCTACATCAGATGATTAAGTTCCCATATGGAGGGGAAATTGTCACCATACGAGCTGAAGTGGATAATGCTGTAGCCACCTTGGAAATACAACCTTTTACGAGGTTCCAAGTGTCAGCAAATTTTGAGGAGTGGGTGGATCCCAAGGTAGCCCGGATTATGGAGAAAATGAAATTTGAGCCAGGTCAAGGTTCGAAACTACCGGATTTCAAGGGGCAGAATACTCGGAAGGGCTTGGGATACCGTTCTGATGATGACAAGCCAAAAGCCAAGAAGAAGGGGCTGAAGTTGATGGAATGCTTCGTCAAAGCATCGGGGTATCAAGGAGAGCCTGAACCTGTAGAAGTGAACGGGATTGTTGTGCCAGGGTTCGAGATCTTCCAGGACATGTTGGGAGAAAATCCGCTGGTTGAAGAAGTGAAGAAAGAAGAGTGGGAAGAAGAACTTATGAAGTTGGAGACTCTGACTCTCGAAGAAGACAAGAAATTTGAGAAGGATCCTGTTGTAGAGGGAGAAATATCTGTAGAGGATGAAGATATTTTCCTTCCAGATTTGTTTGAGTGTACTCCTTCTATTATTGGCAATAAAGACAGTAATTTTGCTTACTTGACTGAGTCTCCACTTTCTAACTTGCATGACTTAAGCATATTCGATATCAACTCCGTCAAAACAAATACATTCAACCTTGGTACGCCTGAGAGCCCCAAGGAAATCTTGATTGCGAGTGAAGTTACCGCCGAAGAGCGGAAGAAATTAGAAGAGATATTGATTAAATATGCCAAAGTATTTGCTTGGTCTTACGAAGACATGCCTGGGGTCGATCGAAGTATTGCCCAACATGTGATACCAACATATCCGAATATGAAGCCTGTGAAACAAAAGCTCCGACGGATGAGACCCGAATGGGCCGAGAAGGTCAGAGAGGAAGTTAAGAAGCAAATAGATGTGGGATTCCTGGAAGTAGTGAAATACCCCGAGTGGTTGGCCAACATCGTGCCTGTGCCGAAGAAAGATGGCAAAGTCAGAATGTGTGTTGACTATAGAGATCTTAACAAGGCATGCCCGAATGATGACTTTCCTCTACCACATATAGATGTGCTTGTAGATAGTGCGGCATTATCTGCCATGTACTCATTTGCGGATGGGTTCTCAGGATACAATCAAGTGCTCATGGCCGAAGAAGATAAGCACAAGACCGCCTTTGTTACAGAATGGGGTACTTACTGCTATAAGGTGATGCCATTTGGGCTTAAGAATGCTGGAGCCACTTATCAATGGATGGCCACTACTTTGTTTCATGACTTAATGCATAAGGTGATTGAAGTATATGTAGATGACATGATGTTCAAGTCAGAGACAAGAGATGGGAATATAGAAGCGTTGGAAAAGTTCCTTGAACGAGTGGACAAGTACAACTTGCGGTTGAATCCTAAGAAGTGTGTATTCGGAGTAACGTCAGGTAAATTACTCGGCCACACAGTGGGAATGGGTGGAATAGAAGTTGATCTTGAAAAAATCAAGGCTATTACAGAAATGCCGGCACCAAAGACAGAGAGAGAAGTCAGAGCTTTCCTAGGAAAAATCCAGTATATCAGTCGGTTCATTGCCAAGCTGACGTCAGTATACGAGCCCATATTCAAGTTGTTGAGGAAAGATCAGCCGGTAAAGTGGAATGAACAGTGTCAGGAAGCATTTGACAGAATAAGGGAATATTTGGTGAAACCTCCCGTCTTGAGACCTCCGAAACAGGGCAGACCTTTGGTGCTTTATTTGGCTATTGAACCCGAAGCACTGGGGGCGATGATGGTACAAGCCGATGAGACAGGAGTAGAGCACGCCATCTACTACCTCAGTAAGAAGCTGCTTCCGTACGAAGCCCGCTATCAGGAAGTAGAGAAGATTTGTCTAGCAGTAGTATGGGTGTCCAGGAAATTACGCCACTATTTCCAGTCTTACGAGATCCAAGTAGTCGCAAAGGAGAATCCTTTGAAGTATCTACATTCGGTGCCTTCACTAGTTGGAAAGTTGGGCAGATGGTTAGTACTGTTGACTGAATTTGACATCGAGTACCTCACTTCAAAGGTAATCAAAGGGCGAGCCGTGGCAGAATTCCTAGCCTTACAACCTGTTGAAGGGGATCAGTACAAGTTTGAATTCCCCGACGAAGAAATCCAAGCTATAGCAGTCCAAGGATGGAAGATGTATTTTGACGGAGCAGTGAACTGCAAAGGAGCCGGAATCGGTATTGTAATAGTAACCCCTGGGGGAGAGACTTTGCCTATGGCCAAGAGGTTGACGTTCACGGTAACTAACAATATGGCTGAGTATGAAGCATGTGCATTCGGCTTGACTGCATTAATAGCCTTGAGAGCTACGAACGTGGATGTTTTACGGAGATTCAATGTTGGTGATCCGACAGATGCAAGGAGAATGGGAGTTAAAAGAAGAACGGTTGAAGCCGTACTTATTCCACCTCAGAAACCTAGCATGCTATCCCTAACTGCAAATTTCAGCACTTGCCTCGGGAAGAAAATCAGATGGCAGATGCATTGGCAATGCTAGCCGCAACCTGGGAGAATCCAGAGAAATTGGTGATGAGACCACTTGTGTTGACAACGGCCAGCAAACCGGTTTATGAGATAGAGAGGATCTTGGGAGTAGAGGTCGATGACGGAAAACCGTGGTATTATGACATCCAGAGGTATCTAGAACATGGGGAATACCCAGAGGAAGCGAGCAGAAAAGACAGAATCGCCATTCAGAAGTTGGCTGCTCAATATGTGAGTCTGAAGGGAGAACTCTACAAGAGGCAAGCGAACGTGTTCAGCTAAAATGCTTGAGAAAGGAAGAAGCTCAGAAGATAATGGATGAAGTGCATGCTGGCATCTGTGGACCGCATATGAACGGATTGAACTTGTCCCGCAAGATTGTTAGACAAGGCTTTTACTGGTCAACCATGGAAGCCGACTGCGCGAAGCTGGTAAGGCACTGTCATGATTGTCAAGCGCACGGGAATTTGAATCATTTGCCGCATACAGAATTGCACGGGTTGTCAGAACCGTGGCCTTTCTCAGCATGGGGAATTGATATGATCGGAGAGATTCGGCCGAATGCGTCAAACGGACATCGCTTTATAGTGGTAGCAGTGGACTACTTCTCGAAATGGGTAGAAACCGAGTCATTCCGTAATGTCACGGCAAAACAAATGGCTAAGTTCATAGCCCGGAATCTCATATGCCGGTACGGTATGCCGCATCACGTGGTTACGGACAATGGAGTCCAGTTTCAGGGAGAGACCAATGAGATGTTACAGAGGTATGGGATAGGTCATCATAAGTCTTCACCATACAGACCGCAGGCTAATGGAGCAGTTGAGGCAGCCAACAAGACAATAAAGATGATTCTGGCGAAGATGACGGAGAATTACAAAGACTGGGCTGATAAGCTGTCGTATGCCTTGTGGGGATATAGAACTTCTGTAAGGACAGCAACTAGAGCTACACCTTACTCTTTAGTCTATGGAATGGAAGCGGTACTGCCGGTGGAAGTTGAGATACAGTCCATGCGGGTGTTAGCAGAAGCAGAATTGCCTGAACGAGAATGGACCTCGCAGAGGTTTGAGCAGTTAGCATTGATGGATGAGAAGAGGATGAAGTCCTTGCATCACATGCAGATATATCAGAAGAGGTTGGCCAGAGCATTTAACAAGAAGGTGCATCCTACCATGATCAAGAAAGGTGATCTGGTACTTAAGCAGTCAAAGCCGTCGACGACAGACCCAAGAGGGAAGTTCAGACCAAATTGGGAAGGACCATACATTGTTCAGAAGGTAATGGGAAATGGAGCAGTGAGACTGTCGGACTTGGAAGGGAATGAGTTCACCGAGCCGATCAATGTTGACAGATTGAAGTTGTATTTTGCTTGAGGGACAGAAGACTGAATAGTCATCCGCAGAAGACCTAACCCAACGGGATAAAGAGAACTCATGCATGCATGCACACATATAACCCATTATTGCATTCCTTTTTTTTTTGCGTGTTTTGTGTTTTTGTTTTATATTCACAGGTATCGAAGAATAAAAGAGAAAGCGGCAAAGACAAGCCAACCAGAATCAGCAACATATGAGTAGTAGTTTTGGGGATGAGTCCCAGGGTTGAGGCCCATATCAGTCAGTTTCGGCAATGAGTCCTAGGGTCGAGGCCCATATCAGCAGAGTCCGGGAATGAATCCCAGGGGGCGAAGCCCACACTATCAGCAGATTCGGGAATGAATCTCAGGGCCGAGGCCCACGTCGTCAGAATTCGGAATGAATCCAAGGTCAGAATCTGGAATGAATCCCAGGGTCGAGGCCCAGATCAGCAGTAGTTTTGGGGATGAGTCCCAGGGCCGAGGCTGATACATCAGTATCAGTTTTAGGGATGCACCCCACGGCCGAGGCCCACATCAGCATCAGTTTTGAGGATGCACCCCAGGGCGAGGCCCATATTAGTATCAGCTTGAGGCTGAATCCCACATCAGTATCAGTTTTAGGGATGCACCCCAGGGCCGAGGCCCACATCAGCATTAGTTTTGAGGATGCACCCCAGGGCGAGGCCCATATTAGTATCAGCTTGAGGCTGAATCCCACATCAGTATCAGTATGGGGGCGAGGCCCATATCAATATCAGTATGGGGCGGGGCCCATATCAGTATCAGTTTGGGGAGAGGCCCATATCAGTATCAGCATGAGGGCGAAGCCCATATCAGCTTGGGGGCGAGGCCCTACATCTATATCAGTTTAAGGGTGAGGACCATATCAGCTTAGGGGCGAGTCCCCGCATCAGTATCAATTTGAGGGCGAGGCCCATGTCAGCTTGGGGGGCGAGGCCCACATTAGCATCAGTGACAGACTTGTCGGGTGTGGCACTCTAGGTACGGAGGCGTCACCGCGACACCCTAGGTACGGGGTTAGCACTCAGACATTTGTGGCTCTCTAGGTACGGAGACGTCACCGCGACACCCTAGGTACGGGGTTAGCATTCAGACATTTGTGACACTCTAGGTACGGAGGTGTCACCGCGACACCCTAGGTACGGGGTTAGCATTCAGATTACTGCGACACCCTAGGTACGGGGTTCGCATCAGACATTTATGGCTCTCTAGGTACGGAGACGTCACCGCGACATCCTAGGTACATGATTAGCGTTCAGATTACAGCGACACCCTAGGTACGGGGTTAGCATCAGACATTTATGGCTCTCTAGGTATGGAGACGTCACCGCGACACCCTAGGTACGGGGTTAGCATTCAGACATTTGTGGCACTCTAGGGACGGAGGCGTCACTGTGACACCCTAGGTACGGGGTTAGCACTCAGACATTTGTGGCTATCTAGGTACGGAGATGTCACCGCGACACCCTAGGTACGGGGTTAGCATTCAGACATTTATGGCTCTCTAGGTACGGAGATGTCACCGCGACACCCTAGGTACGGGGTTAGCATTCAGACATTTGTGGCACTCTAGGTACGGAGGCATCACTGCGACACCCTAGGTACGGGGTTAGCATTCAGACCACAGCGACGCCCTAGGTACGAGGTTAACACGCCAGGTACGGCATGTGGACTATTCAGACATTTGTGGCTCTCTAGGTACGGAGACGTCACTACGACACCCTAGGTATGGGGTTAGCATCCAGACAACCAACATCATCACTGCGGCACTCTAGGTACGGAGACGCAACCGCGACGCCCTAGGTACGGGGTTTAGCACTATCAACTCAGCACAGCAGGAAGACCAGGTGGCAGCTGGCGAGCCAGGTAAGTAAAAATGCATTGCACGTACTTTGATAGGATTGTCATTGTCACACACTGCACAAGTCCTATCAAAGTGGGGGCAACTGTAGGCATTGCATTTTTGCATATTAGCCCGATGATGAGTCTCGTATGGAGACACTACTTCCTTAGTTGTGAAAGCCGCGGGAAACGGACGTTGGAAGGGTAAAGTTGGAAAATAACATTTTCTCAGATTTAACTCGCTTGTTTCGCTTCGGGTTCGCTTGTTGGACCTCTGTTTTAAAACACACCAAACCCATTAAATCTCATAAAAAAATAATTAAAATATTTAAAACACATGACACAAATTAAATCACCTTCCTAAATTAAATTAAATCCCTTTCCTAAAATACATAAATCATTTCCCAAAATTAAAAGATTTCCTTATCACATACTAAATTAAAAGATATCCCCTTTAAAACACACAAATCATATTCCTTCTCCAACAAGGTAAAACCCTCTCCCTTTGCCTATAAAAAGAACCCTCAACCCCACTTTTCAAACCCTGGCTAGCTGGCTGATTCTTACGGAAAACACAAAGGGAATAAACCTACGTTATTCACACCCAAACTCCACTCACATTGCCTTTATCAAACCTTCTCTACACTGCCTTTACCTTGCCGCAAGACACAAATAATCCACTGCCCTTAGCCAGCCCCCACGTTCACTCTATAAGCCAACTCACCCATGAACAAGCACCGGGCCACCTAGCCTCACGCCCAATGTCACGGTCCTAGGATCAGACTAGGACGTGCAGTCACTTTACAAAGGAGCTCATGTTTCGGGACATCGGTTTAAGGTCGTTAAGGGTTATATGTACCCTTCATCTACCCTTGTACTGGTGAGTTTCCATCCGTGAGGCCTTATTCGGAAGTTTGCCTGGAGATTTAGAAACGTGCTCGCTTACCGCTAGGAGCTGGCCTAGTTGTGCAGCGTTGTGAAGGAGCCTATATTTCGGAATGCCGGATTGAGCTTGCTCCAAGCCCTAAGTAACTCTTAGGGGTGGATGTACTGGGAAGTTCTCACCCGTGGGGTCCCGTTCTGAAGTTTGGCGGGAGATTTTGAGATATGCTAGCTTGCCGCTAGTCGTTAGCCTAATTTGGTGCATTGTGAAGGAGCTAACGACCCGGGGTGTCGAATCGAGTGGGACCAAGTTCCAAAGTGAATCTTATGGTCACTTGTACTGGGAAAATATCAGCCCCAGAGTTGGATTTCGAGATTTGCCGGGAGATTTTGGCAGTGTGCCCACTTTTGGGTCTTTTCCGCTAAAGTGGGGGTGTTGTGGAAACCCATCAAGACGAGCTCGTTTAGGGACGAGATTTTAACCCAAAGTCGCTTATATGGTGGCTTACTGAATGCCCAGAAGAGTTCCTGAAAACTCCTCTTAAGATAGATTTTAGAGGGGGGTGTGACAACTCAAGCGCTAGATGTGTATACTGGTGAGACATGTGCAATGTCTTTAAAACCTCCTTAGAGGGGGAAGCCTAGGTGAACCTTGGGTGTGGCCAAGGGGGCTTCGGTGGTCTTGGGGCTTTAGCCGTGAACCCTCTCGCCCTTAGACAACGTTGGGACAATGATGGATTGTCGAGATTGAGTTGGCGGAAAAATGCCATATTTTATATCCGGTTGTGCTATTCGAGTACCGGGTCCCGGTGTTGAACGGGCCCGCTAGAGTATGCATTGAGATAGCTTGTGAGCTTTCATAAATCAATAAAATTACGGGTTTGTTCCCTCCCCAACAATGAGAATTGGGCGTGGAGGCTGGAGGTAGGCTGACTTACACGGACGGGACCGTGGTAAGTGCCGCACGAGCCCTTTTTCCGTTAAGGAAAAAGTTGGCCCGTGACAGTTGGTATCAGAGCCCTAGGTTGGGCAAGTGAAATGTCTACGGATGTAAGTAGATGTTATAGAGATGTTGTGAACATCATAAGGCTAGTGTGAAGCCTCGGTAGAGAAACGGCTCGAGAGGAGGCCGGAGAGTGCGTGTTGATGCACGTAGAGAAGTGTAAATCCCCAATTGAGATGGATTGATGTGAGACGATATGAGAACACTTGAGAAGTGCTAGTTGTATACGAGGTTGGCTCGGGTGAAGCCAAAATGTTCGGGAGAGACCCGAAATGGAGGTGAAACTTGTCTACGAGAGACAAGCAAGTGGTCTGCACGCCATGAAGGTGTGAGACATATTTGGGATGTACGAGAAGCATCACGAGAGTGCCGATGTGATATTGGCAAGAGTATATGTGTACAGGAGAACCCAATGCGGGGTTGGTCGAAGTTGTATGGGGTCCAAAAAGGGGCGTGAAACCCTTTTCCCATGGCAGTTGAGTGCCAGAACGTGATAGAGAGTTGAGATGAGTAAGCCCTCTTGTGTGAGGCAATGACAGGAACCGGGTGAAAACCCGATACTCCCTGTGAGTAGTTTGAGAATGTCTTGAGGAATGAAGCCTTCGTAAGGCTATGAGCAACAAGTTGTTTGGATTCATGTGATTAGGAATGCCATTAGCTTAAAGCTACGAGTAACGAGTTGTGTGGATTCTCTATAGTGGGAATGCCCTCAACTCAGAACTACGAGTAACGAGTTGTGTGGATTCCCGTGAGTAGGGATGCCAACAAAAGTGTGATGGCTTGAGATAGGCCAAAGTAAAAGTGGGGGAGTGAGCCTGAAATGAGTCAGGTATCTCCAAAGACCCTTTATGAATGTGATAACCATTGTGTTGGTTATGTAATGGTTGTGGGAGAGACCGATGTTGAATTATTTTGGTAATATAACGAGTTTCTCGTAAAGGTAGAGTGTCTTACGAATTGGAGGTGCAACGAGTTGCACAAGGGTTACATATAAATTACAATTGCGAGAGATGTGAGTGTGGTCCTGGAAGGGCCGAGGTGCTTGCATTTTGGAGAATGCATGTGACATAATGCGACTACGAGTAGTCGAAATGAGAGTGTATGTACGAGTTACACGGGTGATAGGCCAGATATGTGACTTTGGCTTTGGAGTGAGTTTGGGAACGATAATTGCTTCGAGGAAGTGATCTTATATCGAATAAGTTTCGTGATATGACCTTGTGAGTCAGCGTAGAATTGGCTAGAGAGCCGAAAGTGGGGTGGGAAACACCCAAGAAAGTAGTACGAGTTGGCTTGGTGCCTAAGAGTACTAAGGTGAGAAGACCAAGAGTGGTCGTGGGAATGATAGAAGTTGGAAACAATTCTATCTGCGACAGTTGAGTATCGAGACAATTGAGAAGCTCATGAGAGAGCAAGTGACCCAGAGTTATGTGTGAGAATGAGATAGTTGCTAGTGATATGAGAGCAACTACGTGTGTCCAAGAGGGGACTAGTGGGAAATTAGCTCCACCATAAGCTAATTGTGGATCGGATGTGTGTTCATCTTCGGGAAACCCGATGTGCTACGCCGAGCGCCTTGAGTAACAGGTAGGCAGGGGGCCAGGGTGAAGTGAACAACCGATCTATTCATAATCAAAATGAACAAAAATCCTTTGTTTTTATCAAAAACCCATTCACGTTTAAGTGTATGGAGCTTTTTTTGTAAGAAGTGCTGAATCAGAATTGAAAACTCGCGCACAAGAGCGTGTAGAAAGTAGTGACCGAAATCAGAAACACTCATGCACGAGAGTTTGTATGGAGTTGTGACTGAGACTGGACACGAAAACAAATACACAATCACGTGTGTGGAGTTGTTCCACATGTAATGATGGGGATTCCTAGAAGCTGTACGGATTGTGTGTTGGGTTGATAATCCAACAATGGGCGGGAACTCGTGCCTAGTAACAGAGTTGAGCCATTATGTCAAAACAAAGACTCATGTACGAAGAGTGTATATGATGTTTTGTGTTTAGATATTATGTGCCCAATTCTTTATAAAGTTGCATGATGTTACAAACGTGGACATGTAATTTCATTCGTTGAGATAAATGACATTGCAATGTCTTCACTGTGTGTGTTACGATGGGGATTCCAAGAAGATGTGAACAATGTGTGGAATTGATAATCCTAACATGTACGAGAATAAAAGAGTTCCCAAACATGTATGGAGATAATATCAAACCCATATTGTGGTAAGTTACAGAAGTTGGAGATTTCGTCAAAAATGGTAAACCTGTGCCTAGTGCCGAAGTTGAGCCATTATATCAGAAACCAAGACTTATGTACGAAAAGCGTATATGATGTTGTTGTGTTTGGATATTGTGTGCCCATTTCGATATAGCATTGGATAATGTGGCTAACATAGACATGTGATTCCATTCATTGACATATGAATGTGGTTTCAATGTCTTCCTTGTGAGCCCATAACCCACAGGTCCCAGGATCGAAAGAGATTTGTGACAGATACAACTTGAGCCATCGTTGAGGACGACGATGGATGAAGTGGGGGAGGATGTTACAATCCTAACCCTCAAGTCGTGCCATCGTCGCGGACGACAATGGATGAAGTGGGGGAGGATGTTACAATCTTAACCCTCAAGTGATGCCATCGTCGAGGACGACGATGAATGAAGTGGGGGAGAGTGTCACGGTCCTAGGATCAGACTAGGACGTGCAGTCACTTTACAAAGGAGCTCATGTTTCGGGACATCGGTTTAAGGTCGTTAAGGGTATATGTACCCTTGTACTGGTGAGTTTCCATCCGTGAGGCCTTATTCGGAAGTTTGCCTGGAGATTTAGAAACGTGCTCGCTTGCCGCTAGGAGCTGGCCTAGTTGTGCAGCGTTGTGAAGGAGCCTATATTTCGGAATGTCGGATTGAGCTTGCTCCAAGCCCTAAGTAACTCTTAGGGGTGGATGTACTGGGAAGTTCTCACCCGTGGGGTCCCGTTCTGAAGTTTGGCGGGAGATTTTGAGATATGCTAGCTTGCCGCTAGTCGTTAGCCTAATTTGGTGCATTGTGAAGGAGCTAACGACCCGGGGTGTCGAATCGAGTGGGACCAAGTTCCAAAGTGAATCTTATGGTCACTTGTACTGGGAAAATATCAGCCCCAGAGTTGGATTTCGAGATTTGCCCGGAGATTTTGGCAGTGTGCCCACTTTTTGGTCTTTTCCGCTAAAGTGGGGGTGTTGTGGAAACCCATCAAGTCGAGCTCGTTTAGGGACGAGATTTTAACCCAAAGTCGCTTATATGGTGGCTTACTGAATGCCCGGAAGATTTCCTGAAAACTCCTCTTAAGATAGATTTTAGAGGGGGGTGTGACAACTCAAGCGCTAGGTGTGTATACTGGTGAGACATGTGCAATGTCTTTAAAACCTCCTTAGGGGGGGAAGCCTAGGTGAACCTTGGGTGTGGCCAGGGGGCTTCGGTGGTCTTGGGGCTTTAGCCGTGAACCCTCTCGCGCTTAGACAACGTTGGGACAATGATGGATTGTCGAGATTGAGTTGGCGGAAAAATGCCATATTTTATATCCGGTTGTGCTATTCGAGTACCGGGTCCCGGTGTTGAACGGGCCCGCTAGAGTATGCATTGAGATAGCTTGTGAGCTTTCATAAATCAATAAAATTACGGTCTGTTCCCTCCCCAACAATGAGAATTTGGGCGTGGAGGCTGGAGGTAGGCTGACTTACACGGACGGGACCGTGGTAAGTGCCGCACGAGCCCCTTTTTCCGTTAAGGAAAAAGTTGGCCCGTGACACCCAACATGCCAGCCCTTCACGTGAACAGCGCCACTCAGCCCCATTCATTTAACAAAGACGCCTAACTCTCTGCACAGCCTCCACGCCTCAAAATTCACTCATGCACTTACACCCTCCACACGTCCCCTTCGCAAGCAGTCAACACACATGCCTTTAGGCCTCTTGCCAACACGTAGCCACTCTCACTCAAAGAACCTAAGCCACGCCTAGCCTTCACGTTAAAAAAAACATCGCAGCCCACGAACCATACCTTGGCCTCACGCCTGCCCCCCACAAACTGTCCAGAAACCGAACACACAAGTCCCCCTATTGCCCAGTCCAAACCGCACCCTAAAACCAGCCCTGTTCAGCCGCAAATCTGACCCTGAAAATAGTCCAGAAAACACCCTAAATCAGCCCCAAAATAGACCCTTCCAAAACTACAGCCCAAACCAGTCCAAATAACCGCCAAAACAGTCCGTTAATACACCAAAACAGTGACCTGAAACGGAGCAGCGAAACAACAGTGAAACGGACTTAAAACAGCAGCCCAAGCATCAAAACAACGAGGGAAAACGTTGAGTCGACAAATCGGAAAAGCATCGGATCAATCTCCCTTCCAACGGACGTGTAACGCCCTTTCTTAGACGACAAAAGAGGTTAGACCTGAGGGCACCTTTTTTACTTATCTTCTTTATTTTTGTTTTATTTATTCTGATATATAATTGCATGAGAGTCGTTTTAAGCATGATTTAATCTAGTTTTGTTATTTAACTTTCAAAGCATGATTATGCTATTTAGGCATGTTGTTCCTTTATTCTTTATGCATGATGTTTTGTTTTGTTTATGTTAATGTTAATGTTTAATTAGTTATTCGTTTATTTTGGTTTAATGGTTCAATATGCTCGTTGTGTTGCATTGCGTGTTTGTTGTTTAAAGATTTATTTTCAAGCATGCAAACTTAGATTAGGAGTTAGTTAGATGAAAGCATGTTAGATCTAAGTAGCCTTTGACCATGATTATTGAGTAGACTCGGTTGATTTATTGCACAAATTATATCATCACAAGTGACATAAGTAAGGGACCATTTCGAACCCAACGGTTTGAGGTCTTCCCTTGCGAGGGGTGAGTGCGGCCTTAAATCTTTGTCCCGGTTCACACCGGGTGGCGACTCCATGTTATTTCGTACTCCCAACTAGGCCGTGAGCCTAGAACAACGTCGTCAAGTTCCGTTATCTACAAATCCCAAAAAATCGAGAAACAAATAGCAAAAACAACAAGAAAATAGCAGCCCTAAAACACCAAAAATAGTCTCAAAAAATAGAGAAACAAGCAGTAAAAACAACCCGAAAAATAGCAACCCAAAACCGCAAAACAATAAGAAAAATACCAGCCCTAAACTGTAAAAATAACCAAAAACTGCAACCCAAAATAACCCAAAAACATCAACCAGTGAAAATAGCAAAAACAGCAACCAGCGAAACAGCAAAAACAACAACCAGAAATAGCAAAACAGCAACTAGAAAATAGCAAAATAGCAAACAGAAAATAGCAAAACAGCGAGTGAAACAGTGAACCATAAAAAGCAAATAGCGAACCCCCTTTGATCCTTCCGGCTACGGCCTAACGCACTTCCGAGAAAGCAACTTGAAAGGTAAGACCTGAGGGTACCTTAACACATTTATTTTTTATAGTTCCGGAAGATTCATGTCTGACTGGACGTGAAATACGTTCAACCGGATATGCGAAGTCCTACATCAAAGACGACCAAGTTTCTGGTCACATTCTTTTATTTCTTCGGCATTTTGTCATTTATTTTTTTATCTATTTAGTGCTATCTCTTTTTTATTTATTTATCTTTTCATCGTTATTTTATTATTTTGCCTTTTATTTTATTTATTCATGTTGGTAATTATCCGCATATGCATGGTTATATTTTTTATGTCCGTTTACATTGCATTGATGACTATGCATGTTATTATCCCTTGCGGTATATCGGATGGAAACCCAGACATAACTTTCGTAGTCGAGTCTGAATGGACGATAGTGCGGTATGTACTTGGGATACAACTCCACGTACCACTTAGGAAATATTCATATATGCGTGATTAACCTCTTTTTGTTTGCTATTTATTTATCGATGCATTTCCCGCTTATCTTTGTTTATTATAGTTTTCGTTACAGCATCTTGTACTTCTTAATTTAATATGCTTTTTTTTAAACTATTGTGATTGTTATTTTCTTGGGTATGTTGTTGCATTTTTATTCGCTTTTATGTATGAATTGCATTAAGACTTGGCTATACCATTGTGTGAACAAGTCTATTTTATTGGCATAAGTAAGGGATCATTCCGAACCCAATGGTTTGAGGTCTTCTCTTGCGAGGGGTGAGTGCGGCCTTAAATATTTTCCCAGTTCACACTGGGTGGCGATTCCTTTATTCTCCGATTTAGTCCCCCGCAGGCTACTCCGTACTCTCTATGGGCTGCGAGCCCAACAGTGTCATGGTCACCGAGCATAATAGGCATAGCGGTAAACCCCGCTTCACTCCTACAGATGGCGACTCCATTGGGGATAGAGAATCGGCCTCGAAACAATGACTTGAAGTGTCCGTGGCTTTGGCTTTGGTTAACCAAGTCTCATATATTTTACATACCCTTATTACCTCGATGGCGTCATGTATCGTGAAGTCGCTTTCACTCAAGGCGGTGGATCGTTATGTGATGATAACCATCACTCTTTGGCACGTACCCTAGGGTGTAAAAAAGGCGCGCTTACTTGGTCGCTCGAACCCTTGAGTGGAGAGACCTAGTTGTGGGCAACCCTTCACTGATGAGAGCCTTATTCGTACCATTGTATGCCCACATATGAACCATAGTTATATGCCCTATAGAAGCTACCCTTATACTTGTGTTTGGGACCACTATCATTTGGATCCATTTGGACCTCTCGTCATATGATACGAACTTATTGAGCCACTTAAACTGGGACAAGTTTGCATCTAATGGTAATTGGGCCCAAAGGTTTCAAAATGATGATGGACCACCTTGTGTTTGGGCCCCCTATCATTTGAAATTGTTTAGCCATTTTATCGCAAAAGTGTAAACATGTTGGGCCTTTTCAACTGGGACAAGATTGTACCTCGCGATAATCTGATTGAACGTCTTAAAATGATAACGGGCCAACTTGTATGAAAACCTTGATGGGCTTAGAAGGTCCAAACATGATCCGAATATGCCAAACCCATGAGTCTGATATCCGCACTAGCTTTCATCCAGGAATGATACTCCTTATTATGGCATATTTGTATAGTTTTGGATACCTCCAAGTCCATCCCCGCCACAACCGTGATTACTGAGGGCCCAATTCGTCGTGTCTAGACAATGGCAAGATCCCCATAATAGGCTTAGTCAATTTTGTAAATGGGCGGTCTTTGTCTTTTACCGATGGAAATGGACTGAGGTAGCCAAGGTTCACCCCTGTAGCGTATGAGAGAACGATTTTATGTACCCCACTCTGATGCATAAAATGAGCCATACCTAGGGCAAAAATAGACTTACCACGAGTGTGAAATCAAGTGAGTACACAAAGAAGAATAGAGGAATTAAACTTACTTTGATCGGATTTTGGAGGTGTTAAATACAAAACTTTTTGCCTTTAAGAAGTCTCCAAGCTTCCTCTTTGAATGTTGAATCCAAGCTCCAAGCTTTGTTCTTTGATTCCAAGCTTTTGGGATGGTTTCCCTATCACCTTGGATGGTTCCTTTAGTGTTCTAGCATTTAGAAAATTTGCAACAAATTTTCTATCTTCTTCCTTGTAACTATCGGTAAATAAGAGCAAAAGAGAGGGATAGTGTTTTTCTTTGTGAAACCGTGAATGAGAGAGAGAGGGAGCAAGTTGATTTTGTTGACTTGTATTTTAATTTCAAAAATTAAAATAATGATATACCAAAGTTGGTATA
The DNA here is from genome assembly GCA_019454045.1 of Zanthoxylum bungeanum. Taxonomy (NCBI): domain Eukaryota; kingdom Viridiplantae; phylum Streptophyta; class Magnoliopsida; order Sapindales; family Rutaceae; genus Zanthoxylum; species Zanthoxylum bungeanum. Next base: position 53,844 of record SKCR01027517.1, read on the forward strand.
TGTCAACAACAAATCAAGCTTGAGTGAGGAATAAGTCATCACCAAAAATCCTCACTAACTTCCATCACCAAAAAGGTGAAAGAATGACTAGTGATGTGACATGTGGGCCCCACTTGATTCAAAATCCGAGTGGGCCCGCAACACATCCCGGGCTCGGGTTCACTAATTCTGAATTAACGAATTTTCTTTTGTGACGTAATTAAATCAAATTTAATTAAATAATTATGCCAAGCAAAATTACTATTCACGTCGCTTGTGAATTAATTCTAAATTAATTCGTTTGCCCGAATTAAAATCCAATTTTAATTCCGCGTCGAAATCTAATTTCGTTTAATATATCGAATATATTATTTTATCGATTAATTCCAAATTAATCGTTCTCTCTCTTCAAATAGTATTTTATCCTAGATAAAATCTCTTCGTATTTAATCCCAGATTAATTATGTTCGAATCATACGTCATCGATAAATCTTCAAGAAGCGACCCAAGAGATCCCCGATATGTTGGCAGTAAATTCGATCGTCAGACTATCCGAACACGTACGTACCTCGTACTACTTTTTACCGATTTACGAGACATGGTTGGCTTCTAGCAAAGCGCCGTGCCTACCCAATTCTCCAGAAATATTCTTAATGGAAAATATAATCTTTGTCAGGCGTAGTATACGTAGTATTGCGTATTACGATCCAGTATCGGATGTCACATGCAAGGCCTGGGGCTGGAATAGTGGCTGCCCAGTACGAAGCATATATCGGATCACAAGCAACTAGTCTCTTTAATCGGAGAATCATGACCATGTCATATTATCCCGATGGTTGCAACCAATTAGAGTACCAGTTCTGTATCTCTGCGTGATCATCATCTCCATATGACTGAAGTGATACTTCTATCTTGACATCACACCCAATACACTACGATTCTCAATAAACCCAGAAAAGGCGTACACAGAATCTATTAAAGTCCTGGATGACCAAAACCAAAGTGTATTGATTGTCGCAAGTACTAGCGATGCAAGTCTCAGGTTAAGACCAAATACACCTACCCTGATGCGGATTCTCATAGACACATAGTCATACTACCAATGGGATTCCGCGGGGTCTATCCAGAGCGAAGCTGTTTCCGTACCATCGGTAAACACAATCTCTTATCACACTTGCATAAGTATCCAATACTTATATATATGAGAACTATGCTGTTACGCTTCCATAACACGCACAAGTGCAATACTAATCTATTCCGCATTATCGATGTCCAGTCTCGATAATACTACGACTAGGGATATTTAATGATTAAACTGTTATGGATTGATATTGTCTCATATCTTGCAATCCGGAACTAATCATAATGACTTTTATCATTTATATATTTAAGTAATCAAATTACAAAATGATAAAATGCAATTTCCATTGTCACATAGTTAATTTGTACAAAAACCACAATGTCTTTTACAAATAGTGACGCTATGGGTCATAATTGTCTAACAATCTCCCACTTGGCCTATAGCCAGTCACTCAAGCATCTAATACCTGAACTATGTACATGTCGCTCAAACTTTTGCTGAGGAATAGCTTTCGTCAGTGGATCTACAATGTTATCCTCTGATGCGACCTTCTCGATCTTCACATCGCCACGATGTATGATCTCACGAATCAGATGAAAACATCGAAGAACATACTTGGATCGTTGATGAGACCGCGATTCCTTAGCCTGCGTTATAGCCCCATTATTGTCACAATATAATAGAACAGGCTCAGCTGCTAACGGAGCTACTCCTAATCCAATTAGGAATTTATGGATCCAAACTGCCTCTTTTGCTGCTTCAGCTGTAGCAATATACTCCGCTTCTGTTGTTGAATCGGCAATAGTCTCTTGCTTGGAAGATTTCCAGCTTACTGCTCCGTTATTCAAACAAAATATGTACCCGAATTGCGACTTACAGTCGTCTTTATCGATTTGGAAACTTACATCGGTATACCCAGTTACCTCAAGTTCTCCATCTCCATAGATTAAGAAAGCATCCTTAGTTCGTCTAAGATACTTAAAGATATTCTTAACCGCCATCTAGTGACCTTCACCTGGATCGGCCTGATAGCGACTACACATGCTCAAAGCATACGAGACATCAGGTCGTGTACATATCATGGCATATATGATCGATCCGACTGCCGAGGCGAATAATATCCGACTCATGCTGTCTCTCTCATCTTGAGTTTTAGGACACATGTCTTTAGATAGAGTGACGCTATGTGACACTGGCAACAGTCCCCTCTTGGACTGATCCATGTTGAATCTCTTCAACACTTTGTCAATGTACGTGCTCTGGGAGAGTCCAAGCAGCTTTCTAAATCTATCCCGGTAGATCTTTATTCCTAAAATAAAGGCTGCTTCTCCCAGATCCTTAATGGAGAATTTTAATGAAAGCCAAGCTTTCACCGATGTTAACATGGGAATGTCATTGCCAATAAGCAATACATCATCGACGTAAAGGATAATGAATGTCAGTGCGCTCCCACTAACCTTCTTATATACACAAGGATCATCCTCGTTTTGAACGAAATCATATTCTTTTATGATCTCATCAAAATGTTGGTTCCAAGAACGCGATGCTTGCTTCAATCCATAAATAGATCGATTTAACTTACAAACCTTGTTTGCAAGTCTTGGTATGACAAAACCGTCAGGCTGTTGCATATAAACATCCTCCAAAAGGTTTCCGTTAAGGAAATCGGTTTTGACGTCCATTTGCCATATCTCGTAATCGAAATATGCAGCAATAGCAAGCATTATCCTAATGGATTTAATCATGGCAACGAGTGAAAATTTTTTGTCGTAATCGACATCATGTCGTTGACGATACCCTTTCGCTACAAGCCTAGCTTTGTACGTCTATACTTTACCATCCATGTCAGTCTTCTTCTTAAAGACCCATTTGCAACCAATAGGCTTTACGCCTTCTGGTGCATCAACTAGTGTCCAAACTTGGTTGGTGTACATGGAATCCATTTCGGACTTCATGGCCTCTTGCCCTAAAGCGGAATCGATATCTTGTATCGCTTCCTTATACGTAGCAGCTCGTTATCCTCAATAAGATTAATATCCACATGAGGTGAGATCAGAAACCCATACTCTCAGGTTGTTTCCTGACTCTTTCCAACCTACGCGGTTCTTGTGTATTCGAAGATTATGGTATAGTCTCATCCCTGATGGACTGTTCATGTTCCGTAAGGATTCTGTGCTAGGAACAGTATCACTCTGATTTTCATCGAGTTCTACTTTCCTCCCACTAACCATTGCATTTAGGAATTCCTTCTCAAGGAAAACCACATGTAGAGCAACAAAGACTTTGTTCTCTTGTGGTTGATAGAAGTAATATCCTTTGGTTTCCCTAGGATATCCTACAAATATGTATTTATCCGATTTGGGTTCAAGTTTGGTACATTCCAAACATTTGACGTATGCCTAGTAACCCCAAATCTTTAGGAAAGAGAAACCCAGTTTCTTTCCTGTCCATATTTCATACGGAGTCCGTTGAATAGACTTTGACGGAACCTTATTCAAAATAAGTATTGCAATGTTCAATGCATATCCCTAGAAGGAAATAGGTAGCTCTGTGCGACTCATCATAGACCTTACCATGTCTAACAAAGTTCGGTTTCTCCGTTCGGACACACTGTTTAATTGTGGTGTTCCGGGAGGAGTCCACTGTGAAAGAATACCATATTCTTTCAAGTAATCAAGAAACTCATTGCTTAAGTATTCGCCACCATGGTCCGACCATAATATCTTAATACTTTTATCGGTTTGTTTTTCTACTTCGTGTCGAAACTCTTTCAATTTCTCAAAAGTTTCCGACTTGTGTCTCAAAAGATACACATAACCAAAACGCGATGCATCATCTGGAAAGGTTACGAAGTATTCATATCCACCTCTAGCCTGGCTAGACATGGGCCCACATAAGTCACTATGAACGAGGGCTAACAGTTCGGTGGCACGTACATCCTTTCCGCTAAAAGGTGTTTTAGGCATTTTGCCTAATAAACAAGATTCGCAGACGTCATATGAATTTGGAACAAATCCGTCCAAGTACCCATTCTTCGAAAGTGTGGATATACATGTCTGTTTATGTGTCCCAGATGACAATGCCACATATAATTTTCATTTTTGTTACTTACTTTAAGCCTTTTGTTTGTTACATTATATGTTTGAGATTGATTAATATTCAAAATATAAAGACCATTATTTACATCAGCAGTGCAAATTTCCATATCATTTTTATACATAAAACCCCCAGTGTTTCTAAATAAAAAAGTGTACCCGCATTGGGCTAACCTAGATACATAAATAATATTCCTAGTCAAACTAGGTACATAATAACAGTCTGATAGTTTAAGTACATGCCCCGAAGGTAGTTCCAAAACAAAAGTGCCAACGGCCAAAACGGCGACCCATGTCCCATTTCCAACGCGGAGGTCAATCTCTCATGAGGCCAGTCTCCTACTAATCTGCAGATCCTGCACATAAGTACATATATAAGTTCCACAACCAGAATCAAAAATCCAATTTTTAAAACTAGTAGTAGACATATTTATTTCTATAACAAATTCATATGTGCCTTGTACTCATGGTAGTCACGTTTCCAGTGACCCTGCTTCCTGCACTGTAGACATACATCTTGGGATTTATCCTTAGGTTTCCCAGAACCCTTTGACGATTTGGCCTTGCCCTTCTTCTTATGCTTCTTCTTCTTTACACCTCCAGTCGCCTTGGGCCAAGCCCTTGGAGTCTGAGATGTTGAAGCGAAGCGCGCCTCGTGCTTCTTGCCCTTAAGGAGCTCTTTTTCTGCTTCGCGCAGTGTGGACATCAACTCTCAAAGAGTTTGGTCTTGGTTCAACATGTTGTAAATCATTATGAATCCACTCTAAGTGTCGGGGACAGACTGTAAGATCAAATCCACTAAAGTCTCAGCCTTGAAGAAGGTGCCCATCTGTCCAAGCTGCTCAATGTCAGCAATCATCTGTGACACATGGTGCTAAACAGATGTACCCTCTGACATGCGAGCGCGAAAGAGCTTCTTCTGCAACTTCGCCATCATCTCATAGGGATCCAATCCCTTATTTTGACGACGGAATTGCGGAGTCATAGCAGCAAGCATTACCGATTGAACGGTCGCATTGTCTTCACTATGAGTCTTCCAAAGCTCTAGCTCAAGCAACTGATCAGGTCCGGGCTTAAGCCCAAGAGGTCTCTCTATAGTGTAGAGCAACTTCTCGGATCCCATAACAATTCTGAGATTCATATCCCAGTCTTGAAAGTTTGTGCCATTAAAGACATTATCGCCCATGACAATATCCTTAATGCTTAACTTTCCTGTCATCTTAACCACAATAGTCAAACTATTCGATTAACGATGTATGGGTACAGTCTAACTGTTACAAGAAAAATAATAATATATTAGTCCAACTAATAAAATAATTGACGAAATAATTTGAAAGCGCGTAAAGCTAAGTATTTGAACAAAATTGCAAATTCAATACTAGCCTCCCACTATTTTTCGGCGAGCCTCTAACCCTCTGTTGAGTACTCGGGAAACCTAGTTTCCTAGTGGCTAGGATCTCGTTAAATAACACACAACCTTGACTTTGGCCAACAAGCTGTATGACATTTAACTAGGTAGATCTCTAAGATCAATTGGATCTCATCCAATTCCTAGATCCGATAGGTGGACCTCCAAGTCTGAAATATATATACAATATATATGCCAATATATCCAATATATTTTCCTAACCTTTTCCTCTGAATCAACTAAGCCTTGGCTTTGGCACAACAAGCTTAATAATTCCATTTAAGCGGAACACATTGACTTTGGAAAGCTTCGTAATCGATGTCGATGGACAAGAAGTGATATTGACTTGGGCCAACAAATCACAACTTGGACAAGAAATACGATATGAAATAAAGCCTTCATGATTCAAACACATCCGCGATGGACAAAGGTCTTGACTTTGGCCAACAAACCAGTGCCAATCTTGGATCTTGAGTAAGAATCACTCAATGGAAGGAAAACGCTTAATATTTATTGAGGGTTTTTTCGCGTAAATTGGCAACCAATTTATTATCTTTGTTAGGTCTCATCATACACCCTTAAGCATGCATTCTAAAAGCATAATAAGGTGCGAAAATAAATTAATAACAATATGCGGATGTATATTGACCGGCGTAAACACACACGTATAACGCAAGCGCACGTATCGTTCAAGTAGTATAAAAATATCGATCCCACGAGGACTTAATTCCTACTGTTGTTATTAATTATTGAATCTATTCATTTACAAATATCTAATTAAAGGGAGAATAGAATGATTGTTTGATTGGTTGAAAGTGGTTATAAATAAATAATAAAAAGATAAAAGAAAATACTAAGGAAAATAACAAAATACACAAAGATCTAGGGTTGTGATTTCTTTTAATATCATTTTAAAGATGAAGTGGTTATCTTAAAGTTGGTAATATATTGATTTATTAACCTGGAACACTAAATTATGTGTAAGCCTCTGTCGATGGTCAGACACAAATACCCAGTTTAACCCAATTGAACCATATGTCTATGTCAATCAATTATCTGGATTCATTAAGTTTAAGTTCCAATTATGGCTACCCCCGCCCGACAGGTATATTCCTATCCTGTAAGGAAATCTATTAAAGGGTTATCTATCCTCAAGGAAGATCGTGGGTTATTAAGTCTAAGGCTGAAACCTAAAATCCCTATGTCTAGTTCATTTTAGATTTACCATATCAATCTTATTGGTGATCAGACAACAAGAAACATTAAACTTAAGACTTAATAAATAAACCTTTAAATTACCCAACTATAAAATAATCCCTTATAAACCGGTGATATTAAAAGTCATCACAACCTCTAATTAACTAACACATAATTAGGACTAGTAAATACATAAAATTAAAAGACATAAAATAAAAGCTGAAAAGTAAATTACAATAAAATAAAATAAAATGCTAAGGTAAAAGGAATTACTTTTACTACTACTAATTTAGATATCTCCCATAAAATAATATATAAACTTGTGAGAATATTACCAACCGACCATTCTGGCGGTATCCTGATTAAGTCAAATTAAGTCCAACCAGCCATTAAGGCGGAACCAAAAATAAATTTACCAACCGACCAATATAGCGATATCCTTGATTAGTCAGGTTTAAACTAGATTAAAATTACATTACCAACCGACCAATATAGCGGTATTCCTTATTAAGTCAATATTTTAAATAGTTAATATATTATTTTTAAGGGAGATTAATCTAAATAGTAACAATAAAAGAATTACCTTTCACCCTAGCTGAAAAAGTTACTTCAACATGGTGAATAGTAAAAACTGTAAAAAGTAAAAAGTAAAAATTAAATTACTATTATTACAAAAAGTAATTAAAATAAATTACAAAACTAAAAATAAAAACTAAAAAAATAAAAATTCTAGAGAGAGAAATCAAGAGAGAGAAAGGTGTAATGAAAACTGAAAATTCGCGCTGAATTTATAGCAAAAAAAATTCACTGTTTGGGTACTGTTCTCGCGTCGCGACGCTAAGGCGTTGCGCGTCGCGACGCTCATTTGTCGACGTGGCACAATGAGACGGCGACACGTAGCAAGGCAGCTGACTGTACAACTGACACGTGTCAAGGCGGCTAATTCTCAATTATTGTGATGACGTCATGCTGACGTCATGCTGACGCGGAGGCGACGTGGCGATGACGTGGCGCTGACGTGGCGTGGCGGCTGACTGTACAACTGTCGGCACAATGGGATGGCGACACGTGGCGCCACGTGTCAAATTCTGATTGGCTGAGGCTGACGTGGCATGTTGACTCGGTTGACTTGCTGACGTGTCTGATGACGTGGCATGACACGTGGCAAAGTTGACTTGTTGACCGCTGACATGGCTGATGACGAGGCGACACGTGTCAAGTCTGAGTGTCGGCATCATATGATGATGACACGTGGCACGACGCACGTTAGCAGATCGGCTGTGATGTTGACACGTGGCACGGCGCATTTTAGCAAAGTCAAAACTTCTCAAATTGTTGACCCGTTGACCATGGCGCATTTTAGCAGAACCGGCACACGCTGGGCGTCGCGGCGCGCAGTGCTCCTGCGTCGCGACGCGCAGAAGACGGAAATATCCCTGTTGACGCATTTTTGTCCGGTTTTGCCCCAAATTGCCTCCAGTGCTGTCCAAACTTTATTTATCTGCAAAATAACAAAAAACACATCAAAACGTTCATAAAACTCAAGAAACTATACAAAATATTAAGTTAAATGAGTGGGAAATAGTGATATAAATGTCACTCATCACACCCCCAAACCTAACATTTTGCTAGTCCTCGAGCAAAATACAAAAAATAACATAACAAAATTTAACTAAGCCATTTTTCGTAGGGATCACGGTTGCATTTAGCATATGCAACAAGCCTTTAAACCCCTAGGTGTCCCTAGTGGACGAGTGTAGTCTCGTGAGGGTTTACAGCAATGATACCCACAAACATTTTACAAAAGTAAAAAGTGTAGTAAAACTAATGCACACAAAAGCAAAAAGACAAGAGAAAATAGAATAAAGAAAGTTAGTGACTAATCAGGTGAAAATTCTACTTCAAGTTATTAGTTGTTTTGTTTCTTTCTAAAATACTAAATAAGTAAATTCTCCGATTATTTTTGCCATTCTCCATATACACAGCCAACAAAATATTAATCAACTCATTTTTGCCCACAACAGTCATAAGTGCAGTTGATAAGAGAGTAATATTTTTGTCCTAAAGTTCTATCAGATTTCACACCTTTGTGTAGCAATGGAATAATTTTTCTGATTTTTCTGATTTTTTCTTTGATTTTTTTTCTCTATTTTTTTATTTATATACAATACCTTCCGTCTATGTAGCGAGCTTTGGGTCGGTAGCTCCCAAACCAGTTGGCTTTAGGGCACCAGGTGTTAAGACACCCCTACGAACTTAATTACTCAGACTTCAGATATATATATTTTTGCAGCATCTTCGATCCATGTAACGAGCTTTGGGCCAATGACTCCCAAACCAGTTGGTTTTAGGGCACTAGATATTAAAATACCCTTACAGACTTAATAACTCGGATCTCGGACGTTTTTTTTTTTTTTTTTTTTTTTTTTTTTACTCCATCACTATTTAGATATGCTTACTCCAATTAAACTATAGCACTGAATATTACAAACTTTTCAATTTTAGCTCATGTCCGTATGTTTCCATGTAAGTTCATAATACCTGTCAACTGAACATATGAAGATCCAATTTAGTCAGTGTTAAGGAGAATTCACAAATTAAATAATTCAAAATGAAATAAACAAAAATTAACTTATTTCGAAATAGGTTTGAGATACGTCTCAGGAGTGGAAATTCCTTACTCGGCTACCTCTTACCAATTCCACTTTTTTAGTCAAAATAAAAACACAAAATTGCAAAATAGTTTTGTAATTTTTGAAAATTTTTCAATTTTTTTGTATTTTTCGAAAAATTTTGAACTAAAAATAAAAACAACATACAACTAAAAACAAGGTACTAATCAACTAAATCTCTCCCCCAAACCTAAATGAGACATTGTCCCCAATGTCTTAAAAAGTAGAAGAAGAGTGTAGAAAATCATACCTGATCAGCTGAAATTTTACAGGAAAAATTACCTTTTAAGATTTATGCCCAAATTACGGTTCTTACCATAATTGCTATTTGACCATTTTTCATTAAAAATTTTGGCAGATTCACCTTTAAAAACTCAAACTTTCCCCAAAATTCACCCTAAAAAATTATCACCAATCAAATCCCAACTTTGGTATTTTTCAGAAAAATTCGACAGAATCTCCCCTGAATTTTTGATTATCCAACACAACCTAAATCTATCAAATGCCACAACCAAACTCCAAATATCAAACTCAATTTCTTCGCCCCCAATTACTATGAATCAAATTCAACCATCCAACACTTCGTAATTCAAAATTTACAACCAATTCACAATTCAATTTTTCAATTTACCCAATTACCAAATCAAATTATTTTTTTTTTTTCAAATCATTACCGTATTTTAGTTTCTGATTCAGCAATTGGTTCGGTTTCTTGGTTGTTTTGGGCGTGGTTGTTCTTGGTTTTGGGGGTGATGGGTCTGTTTTGGAGTATTTTGGCTTGCGGAGGTCGGCTATGGCAGTCACGGCAAGACACGGCAGTGGGCTCGGCTTGGTGTGGTGATGAAGGTCGGCTTTGATCCTGACAGAATGGCTTGGCAGTGGTTCGGTCGGCAGTGGTGATGGGTTGACTTTGTCGGTTTTTGCGGTTTTGGGTTGGAGATCCGGCAATGGTGCGACTTGTGTGGTTTGGTTCAGGCGAGACAGTGGCGATTGGGTAGTCTCGGTTTGGTCTCGGTGATTAGATCTCGGCGATGGCTCTCGGTGTTGAGTGTTTCGTGGTGGATGGGTTGGTTTTGATGGTGAAGGACTCGGCTATGGGGTTGCCGATTTTTGGTAGTTCTCGGCTGTGGTTCTCGGTGGGTTGGCTTGCGGTGGTCGAGGGTGGTGGATGGTTGTTTGACACGGTTCGGTTTCTGTTTGTTCTTGGCTCGGCGAAGGTTGCGGTTGTGGTCAGTTTCGATCTCGGTTTGATGGTGGCTGGTGAGCTTTGGGTGGATCTTGCGTGATGGGTGGTTGAGCTATGGTGGATCTCGGTTTTGAGGTGATGATTGGTGGTTGGTGGTGATGATTCGGCTTCTGGTCTCTTGTTGGGTTTGACTCCGTGGCTGTTCATAGAAGAAGAAGATGAATGAAATCTGTCTTGGTGGCTGCCCATTTTTAGACCTGTAAACAAACCAATGTCGCGACGCTGAAATTGGGCGTGCGTCGCGACTCTCGGTAATTTTTAGGGATTTTTTTTTTTTTTTTTTTTTTTTTTTTTTTGGCAAAACCATGTCTTGCGACGGATAAATCCATAGGGACGCCTCTTAAGAAGTGTCTTTTTACTCGGTCGTCTCCTGGATCAACTTTGTATCTTCGTGATTTTGTCAAATTTTTATTTTGAAAATCCCGCTTGTACTGGCCTACTTTGTCCTGAAAAATTCCGTTTTTATTTTTTCCTGCAAAACTAACACACAAAAAAATTAAAAAGTTCACACAAAATATGAAAAATAAATTACATCAAATTGCATGGGTTGCCTCCCTGCTAGCGCTAAATTTTTCGTCTTCAGCCAGACGTGACTGAAATCCATATGTTAAGGAGGTTTCAATGTCGTTTTGGATGTCCGATTAAAGACAATCCCGTGAGCGTTGCTTTTGAATGGTCTCTTCCAACGGTAAAATGGCAAAAAGAATTTTGTCTCATTCAGTGCTCGTTCCACCTTTTTAATCTTTTTTGCTCCAGTGGTTCCTGAATGCTCTGGATTTTTATTAAGGTCAGACATTTGCTCCTCCATTTGCTCTGTTTCTTGCTCCACCTGAGGATGAAAAGATGAGTCAGACATTAGGTCTTCATCCTCTGATTCGGGTGAATTGATTGGCTCAAGTTGATCTTCTTCAAACATTTGTGAAATGGAATCTCCAAGATCTTCGTTTTGAGGATTCAGAATTCTATCCTCAATTTTTGATGCAGTTGGTACAAATGTTTCAGCTTCATCCTCGTCAGAATCTGAATAATAGAAATCAAATCGAGACTTTGTCGGTTCAAGTTCCTGAACTGATACCTCTGGTTGTTGATACTGCTCAGCCTCCTCCTCTGTTGACGTGTCATTGTGAAATGATTGGTACTCGAAGGCTTCATCAGTGTCATCTGAGAATGGTTCTTGAGGTATATAGTTCTGGTTTTCTGTTAATTGTCTGATCTGATCTGTCATTCTCTGTATGGATTCTGTTTGACTCTGAAATTGTGCATCAAATCGAGTTGTCTGTTCTTTGAACATGTGAATCAATTGATCTTCCTCTAATGGTTCTGGTTGTTGGTAAGGATCGAAGGAAGATGGTGGATAAGATGAAAAATGTGGTTCTGTGAAATGTGATGGTTCTTCGTACCATGAAGGATCTTGATAGTTCTGCCACCCTGGATAGTAGTTGTATTCGCAATAATCGCTTGGGTGGTCACCATTACATATGTCACATATCCACATTGAATTCTGTTGAGCAAATGTAGTATAACTTGGTTCTGGCATCCAGTGATAATCATTGGGCTCGACAACAGGCCTCAGAAAACCGGACTGTTGCTCCCAGATTTGGGTGTATCTTCTTGTAAGGCTCTTAATTTCTCAATCTCCCAGCAATGTTCCATTTTAAGTCACCTGAAATCAAAAGGAAGAAATAAAAATTACAGATAAAAATAAAGAAAATTAGATACAAGCAAATTAGATAGCTTCAAAATTAACAACTCAAGAAATATAAGTCCCCGGCAACGGCGCCAAAAACTTGACCGGCGTAAACACACACGTATAACGCAAGCGCACGTATCGTTCAAGTAGTATAAAAATATCGATCCCACGAGGACTTAATTCCTACTGTTGTTATTAATTATTGAATCTATTCATTTACAAATATCTAATTAAAGGGAGAATAGAATGATTGTTTGATTGGTTGAAAGTGGTTATAAATAAATAATAAAAAGATAAAAGAAAATACTAAGGAAAATAACAAAATACACAAAGATCTAGGGTTGTGATTTCTTTTAATATCATTTTAAAGATGAAGTGGTTATCTTAAAGTTGGTAATATATTGATTTATTAACCTGGAACACTAAATTATGTGTAAGCCTCTGTCGATGGTCAGACACAAATACCCAGTTTAACCCAATTGAACCATATGTCTATGTCAATCAAATTATCTGGATTCATTAAGTTTAAGTTCCAATTATGGCTACCCCCGCCCGACAGGTATATTCCTATCCTGTAAGGAAATCTATTAAAGGGTTATCTATCCTCAAGGAAGATCGTGGGTTATTAAGTCTAAGGCTGAAACCTAAAATCCCTATGTCTAGTTCATTTTAGATTTACCATATCAATCTTATTGGTGATCAGACAACAAGAAGCATTAAGCTTAAGACTTAATAAATAAACCTTTAAATTACCCAACTATAAAATAATCCCTTATAAACCGGTGATATTAAAAGTCATCACAACCTCTAATTAACTAACACATAATTAGGACTAGTAAATACATAAAATTAAAAGACATAAAATAAAAGCTGAAAAGTAAATTACAATAAAATAAAATAAAATGCTAAGGTAAAAGGAATTACTTTTACTACTACTAATTTAGATATCTCCCATAAAATAATATATAAACTTGTGAGAATATTACCAACCGACCATTCTGGCGGTATCCTGATTAAGTCAAATTAAGTCCAACCAGCCATTAAGGCGGAACCAAAAATAAATTTACCAACCGACCAATATAGCGGTATCCTTGATTAGTCAGGTTTAAACTAGATTAAAATTAAATTACCAACCGACCAATATAGCGGTATCCTTATTAAGTCAATATTTTAAATAGTTAATATATTATTTTTAAGGGAGATTAATCTAAATAGTAACAATAAAAGAATTACCTTTCACCCTAGCTGAAAAAGTTACTTCAACATGGTGAATAGTAAAAACTGTAAAAAGTAAAAAGTAAAAATTAAATCACTATTATTACAAAAAGTAATTAAAATAAATTACAAAACTAAAAATTAAAAACTAAAAAAATAAAAATTCTAGAGAGAGAAATCAAGAGAGAGAAAGGTGTAATGAAAACTGAAAATTCGCGCTGAATTTATAGCAAAAAAAATTCACTGTTTGGGTACTGTTCTCGCGTCGCGACGCTAAGGCGTTGCGCGTCGCGACGCTCATTTGTCGACGTGGCACAATGAGACGGCGACACGTAGCAAGGCGGCTGACTGTACAACTGACACGTGTCAAGGCGGCTAATTCTCATTATTGTGATGACGTCATGCTGACGTCATGCTGACGCGGAGGCGACGTGGCGATGACGTGGCGCTGACGTGGCGTGGCGGCTGACTGTACAACTGTCGGCACAATGGGATGGCGACACGTGGCGCCACGTGTCAATTCTGATTGGCTGAGGCTGACGTGGCATGTTGACTCGGTTGACTTGCTGACGTGTCTGATGACGTGGCATGACACGTGGCAAAGTTGACTTGTTGACCGCTGACATGGCTGATGACGAGGCGACACGTGTCAAGTCTGAGTGTCGGCAGCATATGATGATGACACGTGGCACGACGCACGTTAGCAGATCGGCTGTGATGTTGACACGTGGCACGGCGCATTTTAGCAAAGTCAAAACTTCTCAAATTGTTGACCCGTTGACCATGGCGCATTTTAGCAGAACCGGCAGACGCTGGGCGTCGCGGCGCGCAGTGCTCCTGCGTCGCGACGCGCAGAAGACGGAAATATCCCTGTTGACGCATTTTTGTCCGGTTTTGCCCCAAATTGCCTCCAGTGCTGTCCAAACTTTATTTATCTGCAAAATAACAATAAAACACATCAAAACGTTCATAAAACTCAAGAAACTATACAAAATATTAAGTTAAATGAGTGGGAAATAGTGATATAAATGTCACTCATCATATATATCACTTGTTCCTAGAACAAATCACTCCATTTCCTCTCCCCCGCTAGCACTATTCTTACTTCTACCCAATTACATAATACAATTAAAAAAACTCATTAACATTTAGGGGAATTACAAAGAATCGAGAGAGATAAGGCTAGACACGCAGGTCCAATTTAATAAATTCTAAATTTACAATAATTTCCAAAATTGCCCTTTCCTTTCTAATATCCATCCGATATACATTATTCATTCAACACATCCATGTATTCACACAAATCATGTTATTCAATCAATCTAATCCAATTAATTAATCTTTGAATAAAGTGATCATCCAATGTTCAAACAACGATTTGATTTTGCGCGAGTCCAACTCGTTTGAGAATAAGTACTCGAAGTACAAATTCTTGAATTATATCGAACTACAATTTAAATCTAATTTAATTCGTATTCAATACTAATTCTATAGTTAATTCCAAACTAAATAACTACACTTTTTAATGCGCATTTACAACTTAGATTCCAAATCTAATCTAAATGGGTCTCAAAGCCCAATTAACATCCAATGTCATTTAATTAAAGTCCAATGGGCTTTCAATTAATTTCTTAAGCATGGACTTTGGTCAATATGGGTCAAACCCAAATACCAAAGCCTAATCAAGGAATCACCCTATTTGCCAAGAAACCAATTTAGGCCCAATTAAACATAAAAGGCTCATTTGTTACGCATGATTTCTACATCTTATGGAAAAAATGGGAAAATGCCAAATGTGTAAATTTTTAAATTTTGGTATCATCATTTAATGCACATATTAATTGGTATCTCATTTAGACTTAAATTTTTGCTTCTCCACTTTTTGATAATGTCAAAGGGGGAGAAATCATTATAAATGAGATTAAAACTTATTTTACCCTCACATTTGGATTAAGGGGGAGTAATTGTACTAATGTGTTTGTCTAAGTATTATAGAGCTATTTTGAAGACAATCACACATTGAGGGGGAGCAAAATCGTCAACATTTGGACTGTAGAAGTTTTAAGGGGTTGCCATCATAAAAAAAATGGAGATTGTTAGGGACATAGTCGCATAATGGATTTTGATGATGTCAACGAGAATGAAGTCTTCGACAGACAAAAGCGAGACAATACAAAAAGATGTCGAAGTACATGATGGTGAAGAGCGAAGAATGTGAAGACTAGCAAAAAATCGAGATAATCTTGCGAAGTCTTAGCTTAGGGCTCTAATTGTAATGTGAAATGTATATTCAAGTGCCTAAGCTCATAAGAAACATCCACATTCACTTAGATGCATTTGGTTCATGTACAAAATACATTAAAACCTTCATATTTGCATTTTTGGTACAGAGACCGGCATACTGATCCCATACCGGTGTCCATACCGATGAGATGCTGAGTTTTACATACTCACTGAAACTGACATGGACGTTACCGGTCCCATACCGATCACCATACCGGTGGATGTGAGCATTACATGGCTACTGGAACCGGCACAAACCAAACCGTTTCCATATTGGTCTCATACATGTGAGCCTAACGGCTAGTTCCTTTACTGGAATCGGCATGACCTGAACTGGTTATAATACCAGTGACCATACCGGTCAAGCCCTTCATTGTGCACACGTACTGGAACTGACACAGACCATACCGATTAACATATCGATGTAACAGATAGTTTCTTAATGGTAATATAGCCGTTGATACCCATTACAGCCCCAAACCGGCATATCGATGTCTGGAGACCAGCATACCGTTCTCAGATAGGGGAGTTGGGGAATGCTTTACAATTTGCTACAAATTGAGCCCCAACTCATTTGTGCTTGGTTAGAGAATTAGAAAACCTTCACACATATTCTACCAAGGAAAAACAAGAGTGTTCAAAACCTTCATATTAATAAACACTCATTCATCAAGCTCACACACACTACACCTTCTTATACACTTGTAGTGAGCTTAGATCACTTGGGTAACCAACTCACACATTCTTCTTTATCATTGTGAGTGCCCAAGTGTGTTTTACAATTTCTTATACAAAAACACTTGCGGTTCGTGAGTGCCCCTACGCAGAAAACTCATTGTAAAGGTTTGGAGTGCACCTTTGTGTAAAACTCTTGGTTACGAATGAGCCATGAAAACTCATTATTAGTTAAAAGCTTCAAGCGCGGCTTGGGGGAGTGGACGTAGGCATCTTTGGCCGAACCACTATAAATGTTGGTGTCGTTTTTCCCTATCTCTTAACTTTTACATATTGCAAGTTTAATTTATTTATATGCTTATATATTAGACACTTGCATATAGGTTATTTATTGCAATAGAGAAAATTGACCTTAGGCTTAATTGGCAAATATACTTAAAATCGAAAAAATTTTTAATTCTGCATATTTTAGCCGTAACCCTATTCACCCCCTCTTGGGTATATTATTTGTTTGTCGTTATTACTTGTAGGGAATTTCAACGTCAGCTTCGTGATATGCATAACTTCACGTGTCGCGATGCCGAGCCAATAATTCTACCAACAGCCACATGTCATCATTTCGTGAAAGCCGCGTACATGTGTCGAAGATCAACGACACGTCGTGATGCGCAAGACTTCACGCTACGCGTGGGACCAAGTTTTGCCTATAAATTATGGCCGAAATCAGAATGAAAACTCATACCTTCTTCTGGGGATTTCATTAAGAATACTAAGAAGATTGTATCTTGTTTGTTTATTTACAGCTTTCTTGTATTTAATTTTTATTTTATGCAATAGTTCTTTCTTTATTTTACTTTTCAGTATGAGGAAGTAACTCCCTTCTGCTGGGGTGAAGGACAAAGCTTTTAATACTAATATTTAGATTAATCTCCCTTAATTAAAAAATATAAACTATTTTAAAACCTGACTTAATGGGATACCGCCTTTATGGTCGGTTGGACTTAATTAAATTGATTTTAACCTCACTAAGTTGGATATCGCCTTTATGGTCGGTCGGAATTAATCATAAATTTGACTTAATCAGGATACCACCTATATAGTCGATTGGTAGTTTCATGTAAAGTTTATATATTATAATAAGGGAGATATCTAAATTAGAAGTAATAAAAGTAGATCCTCTAACCCCTAACATTTTCTATTATTGTTTATTTATCTTTTTAATTTCAAAGCTTTACTTTATGTCATTTACTTTATTTATGTCTTTAATAATCCTATATATGTGTGGTAACTAAACCCCGTATCTAGGGTTGTGATGATTTCCAATATCACCGTTTTTTAAGTGGTTGTTTTATTATCTTGGTAATATAAAAGTTTATTTATTGAGTCTTAGTCTTAATGCTTCTTGTTAACAGGCCATTAATAAGATTGATTTGGTAAACTTAAAATGAACTTGGAAAAGGGATTTTAGGTTTCGTCCTTAGACTCAATAGCTCACGATCTCACCTTGGGGCAAATGAATCTTAGGTAGATTTTCTTATAGGATAAGAATATACCTGTCGAACGGGGGTAGCCATAATTGGGACTTAATCTTAATGAATTCAAATAACTTGGTTAACATATGAATATAGTTAATTCAGTTACTCTGGGTGTTTGCATCTGACCATCAGAAGAGGCTTTTGTATATTTTCGTGTTCCAGGTTAATAAACCGATATATTGCACAAACATGAGATAATCACTTCATCTTTAAAAGATATTGGAAGGATTCACATCCCTAAATAGTTTTATAATATTGAATTTTCCTTTAATATACTTTTGCACTGTTTTATTTACTTGTTTTCAGACAAAAATCACCATCCAAACAACAATCAATCTATTAGATATTCGTAAATATTTAACGTCATAAATTAATAGCTAAGGTATTAAGTCCTCTTGGGATCGATATATTTTATACTACTTGAGCGATACGTGCGCTTGCGTTACGTGAGTGATTTCACCGATCAAGTTTTTGACGCTGTTGCCGGGGACTTATTTATCTTTCACTATTTATTTTGGGGTTAGATACCTTTACTTGTGTCTAATTTCTTTTTACTTATTATTTTTATTTTCTTGTATTTCAGGTTCTCAGACAGTACATGAGAAGAACTAGAAGCTTTGAAATCCGTCTGGTTGACCCAGAAATTGAAAGAACAATCAAACAATTGAGATGGAAAGGCGAAAATGTCAAGAAGCACTGATCAACATGGAACTTGAACCTTTGGAGGTTGTACCACCAATTCCCATTCAAGACAGAACTATTCCGGTGATTGACGGCTTCATTTCATGTATTGTACTTCTTCCCTTACTAGCAAATACATGTGTCATCAAAACATGTATTCAGATGATACAACAATCAGTACAGTTTGAGGGGAATGTAACTGAAGATTCTAATGCCCACATCAGCCACTTCCTCGAAGTTTGTGGTACATTCAATTACAATCGAGTGGCAGAAGAAGCAATAAGACTGCGTGTTTTCCCATACTCCTTGAAAAACAGAGCTAAGGCTTGGCTACATTCACTACCAGCAGGTTTTATCACAACTTGGAACACTTTTTCCACCGAATTCCTTGCAAAGTACTTTCCCCCCCAGCCAGAATTGTAAATCTTAGGAATGACATCACATCCTTTGTACGACATGACTCAGAATCCCTCTGCCAAGCTTGGGAGAGATATAAGGAGTTACTCAGAAAATGTCCTCACCATGAGATTGGAAAGTGTCTACAAGTCCAAACCTTCAACAATGAACTTTCTGGACTAATGAGAACTACAATAGATGATGATGCTGCTGGAGGAGCTTTAATGGCAAAATGAGAGGATAAGGCCTGAGACTTAATTGAAGATATGGCCAACAATAATTCTTTGTGGCCAACAGAAAGGATTATGATTCAACGAATAGCAGAGATCTATGAAGTAGGAGCCAACAAAGCATTGATTGCTTAGCTGGATCAGATTTGCAAAAGTCTGGATACTCTTAACATGAAGGTTAATGATGGATTCACAAGTTCACCATATGGAGGAGCACCAGAGGCAGAATCATACAACCAACATGATGAGACGGTGAACTATGTCAGTAATTTCAACAAATAGGAGAATAATCCATATTCCAATACCTACAACCCAGGTTGGAGGAATTATCCCAATTTCTCTTGGAGCAACAATTCAGGGCAAAGGAAAAATCCACCACCCAGATTTCAACAGCAGAATAAAAGCCAGGAATATGAACAACAGCCAGAAATAGAAGATTTGCTTGCCCAGATGAAAAATCAAGAAGCAAAAAACGACTCTCAAACAGCCAAATATGAAGCTATATTTCAAGCCCAATCAGCATTGAATCAAAGCCTAACTGCTTCTATTAAAGCACTGGAAAATCAAATGGGACAACTGGCCAATTCTCAGAGTTACAGATCGCAAGGTACCTTTCCTACCAACATAGAACCAAATCCAAGGAACATAGAGAAAGAGCAATGTCATGCCATCACTTTGAAAAAAAAATGCAAAGGGCAGAATGTGACTTATCGATAGTCCAAAACTAGTGATCTAGGCTGCTATCTTTCTCCAGCAAAGAATCGACGAAGCGGTACTGAGATCAACAAAGATGCTGAGTCAAGGAAATTATTGAGGAAGTTCCAAAGGAAAGCAGTGAAGCAGATCAACAGATGGAGGAAGGAGAAGTAAAAGCAAATGATCAAGAAATATTCACTCCACCTCCACCATTTTCTCAGCATCTCCGGAAAAACAATCTGGACAAGCAGTTTGCTCGATTTCTGAAAATCTTCAAAAAACTGCATATCAACATTCCATTTGCAGAAGCGTTGGAACAAATGCCCAGCTATGTCAAATTCATGAAAGACATTCTATCACTAAAGAGAAGATTAGGAGATTACGAGACAATGGCATTGACAAAAGAATGCAGCGCCATCATTCAGAGGAAGCTTCCCCCAAAGTTAAAAAATCCTGACAGTTTCACCATCCCGTGCACCTTTGGAGAACATTACTTTGGTAAGGCTTTGTGTGATTTAGGTGCAAGTATTAATTTGATGCATTTGTCTATTTATAGGAAACTACAGATTGGAGAAGCAAAGCCCACCTCAGTTACTATGCAACTTGCTGATAGATCGCTCACATTTCCGAGGGGTGTCGTGGAAGATGTGTTGGTCAAAGTTGACAAATTCATTTTCCCAGTTGATTTCATTGTCCTTGACATGGAAGAAGACAAAGATGTACCCATCATCCTCGGGAGACCATTCTTGGCTACAGATTGAACTGTTATTGATGTATAAAAAAGAGAACTAACAGTGAAAGTGCAGGATCAAGAAGTTACATTCAATGTTTTCAAATCCGTGAAATTCCTGAATGACGAAAATGAGGAGGAATGTTCCAGAATTGATGTTCTAGATAATATCATCCAGGATACTAATGCAATGCAACTTTCCACATACAAACTTGGAGCTTGCATCACCAACATGACTGACACCGAACTAGATGATGAAATTCTTGAATGTATCAAGTATCTTGATAGACCCCCTCGCTTCAGATCAACATCACCGGTGGAAAATTTGGAACTACCAAAAAATGAGCGAATCAAGCCCTCGATTGAAGAACCACCGTAGTCGGAACTAAAGCCACTTCCGAGCCATCACTGGTATGTATTTTTAGAAAATTCTTCTGATTTACCTGTGATTATTTCTTCGTCGTTAACATTGGAATATGAAGATAAGTTTCTGAGGGTGTTACGAGAACACAAGAAAGCCATTGGCTAGACTATAGTAGACATTCGAGGCATTATCCCATCATTTTACATGCACAAAATTTTGATGAACAATGAGTACAAGGCCATAGTGGAGCATCAACAGAGACTAAATCCAATCATGAAGGAGGTCGTGAAGAAAGAAATTATCAAATGGTTGGATGCCGATATCATCTACCCCATCTCTGACAGCACATGGGTGAGTCTTATGAAATATATGCCTAAGAAAGGAGGAATGACTATAGTCACTAATGAAAAGAACGAGATGATTCCAACAAGAACAGTAACTGGATGAAGAGTATCCATGGACTAAGGAAGCTGAACAAAGTAACAAGGAAAGACCATTTTCTGCTGCCATTCATTTATCGGATGTTAGACAGACTGGCAGGACATGAATTCTACTATTTTCTGGACAGATACCCGAGGTACAATCAGATTGCCATCACCCTAGAAGATCAGGAGAAAACCACTTTTACATGTCCATATGGTACTTTTGCTTTCCGCATAATGCCTTTTGGATTAAGTAATGCTCCTGCCACATTTCAATGTTGCATGATGGTCATCTTCTCAGACATGCTAGAATAAAGTATGGCGGTTTTCATGGATGATTTCTCTGTGTTTGGAGACTCATTTGACCACTATTTGCAAAATCTGGAAAAAGTGTTACAAAGATGCGAAGATACCAACCTGGTACTCTACTAGCAGAAATGCCACTTCATGGTACATGAAGGGATTGTCCTGGGGCATCGGATCTCAGAAAAAAGGAATCGAGGTAGACAAAGCAAAGATCGAAACAATAGAAAAACTACCTCCACCATCATCCGTCAAAGGGATTCGCAGTTTTCTCAGACATGCATATTTTTACAGGAGATTTATTAAAGACTTCTCCAAGATTGTTAAACATCTATGCAATCTATTGGAGAAAGACGTACCTTTCAACTTCACCAAAGAATGCCACCAAGCTTTTGAGATCTTAAAACATAAGCTGGTCTCTGCCCCCATCATAGTAGCACCAGACTATACGCTTCCATTTGAGGTGATGTGCGATGCTAGTGATTTTACTGTAGGTTCAGTTTTGGGACAACGCAAAGCAAAAATTTTCCACACCATTTACTACTCCAGCAGAACTCTGAATGAAGCACAACTCAACTACACAACAACTGAAAAGGAGCTGCTCATAGTTGTGTTTGCTTTTGATAAATTCTGCTCTTATCTACTGGGTCCCAAGGTGGTGGTCTACATAGATCATTCAGCAATCAAATACCTGATCGCGAAGAAAGATCCCAAGCCTAGATTGATTCGTTGGGTACTTCTGCTACAAGAATTTGACATGGAGATCCGAGATAGGAAAGGAACAGAAAACCAAGTGGTAGATCATTTATCGAGGCTCGAAAATTGAGAAACAACTGGCAATGAAATGACAATCAAAGAAACTTTTCCAAATGAACAGTTGTTTACCATCGAACATTAGGATGTCCCTTAGTATGCTGACTATGTAAATTACATAGTATCGGGAAAATGGTTGTTGGAATGGACTCATCAGCAACAAAAGAAGTTCTTCAAAGAAGTCAAGCACTATGTTTGGGATGAGTCATACCTGTTCAAATGTTGTGTTGATCAATTACTGAGACGTTGTCTTCCACTTGAGGAGGTCAATAGTGTCCTACAGCATTGTCATTCATCACCATACTACGGACACTTCAGGGGAGATAAAACTGCAGCCAAAGTCCTATAATCAGATTTTTTCTGGCCCACTCTGTTTAAAGATGCTTGTTTATTTGCTCTTCAATGTGACAAGTGCCAGAGAACGGGAAATATTTCAATGAGAAATGATGGACCTCTGCAAAATATTCTGGAAGTGGAGATATTTGATGTATGAGGGATTGATTTTATGGGACCTTTTGTTCCATCATTCGGAAACCTGTATATACTAGTTGCAGTAGACTACTTCTCCAAATGGGTTGAAGCAATAGCACTGCCATCAAATGATTCAAAATTGGTGACAAAATTCCTTAAAAGAATATTTTCACTCGCTTCGGAACACCTCATGAAATTATCAGTGATAGTGGCACACACTTCTGCAATATAAACTTCGATGCACTCCTATCCAAATACAGAGTTACTCATATAGTTGCCACAACTTACCATCCGTAGTCAAATGGACAGGTTGAAGTTTCGAACATAGAGATCAAAAGAATCTTCGAGAGAACCGTTGGATCAACAAGGAGGGACTGGTCTACAAAACTAGATGACGCACTATTGGCCTACCGGTCAGCTTACAAGACACCTATTAGTATGTCCCCATATCGAATGGTGTTTGGGAAAGCATGCCATCGGCTAGTGGAACTTGAACATAAAGCGTACTGGGCACTAAAGAAGTAAAATCTTGATCTACAAGTAACAGGGGAGACACGACTCCACCAACTCAACAAATTGGAGGAATTTTGCCTACATGCATAAAAAAATGCCAAACTGTAAAAAGAAAAGACAAAGAAATGGCATGATTAAAAAGTAGTGCGCAAACAACTGGAACCAGTGCAGCAGGTGTTGTTATACAATTCAAGGTTGAAACTTTTTCCTGGAAAGCTGAAATCAATGTGCTCAGGTCCATTTATGATTACTCAGGTTAACCCTACGGATTTGTTCAGATATACAACCCCAAGTCCAATAACACATTCAAAGTTAATAGCCAGCGTATCAAGCACTACTGGGGAGAATCATTTGAGCGACAAAAAGAAAGTGTCACACTTTCAGATCCAGCCTAACGTTCAGGCAGTCATGTCTAGCTGACGATGTTAAACTTAGCGCTAGTAGGGAGACAACCCATGCATTTTGTGTATATATTAAGATTTGGTGTGTTTTAGTTTTGTGTGTTTAATTTTTTTAGGTAAAGTCGTATTTCAAGATGGAAGACTATCTCGCAAATCTTCACAGACAATTTCCTTCTCTCTCTTATAACTCTCTGATGAAGGTCTACAAAGCTCGCATGGAACGAATGAGATTACTGATGATCAAAGGTATTCATAATGACATTCGTAGGATTATTGAAGAACGAGTCTGATTGGCAGGTGAGTCTTCTGACTCATTTCTTTCATATATGTCTGGTTTAGGAAAAAACACCTATGTTAAGAAAAGAAGAGCTAAAACATTAGGTGTTTGCTATAAATGTACACGCATGACATGTAATACTCGTTGTCATTCTTTAGGAATGGTGTCTGATAACCGTGAAGATAAAATTAAATTCATTAGGAATGACATGAGTAATGAGTCTTTAGATGACATAACGTTGACTCTTGAGACGCATCTGACCGGTGCGTAATCACACGCGTATAACGTAATCGCACATATCGTTCAAATAGTATAAAAAGTATTGATCCCACGAGGACTTAAAACCTTTTGTTATTAATTTATGAAGTCAAATTTTTATGAGTATCTAATGGATTGGTTGTTTGATTGGATGATAACTTTAAACTTAAAACAAGTAAATCAAATTGCTTGAATGTAGATTTAGGAAATTTCAATTTTATAAAACTATCCAGGGTTGTAAATCTTTCCAATATCATTTTTAAAGTTGAAGTGGTTATCTTACGGTAGTGTAATATATTGGTTTATTAACCTGGAACACGAAATTATGTAAAAGCCATTTCCGATGGTCAGATACAAACACCCAGTGTAACCTAATTAATCATATTCCTATGTAAATTAAGTTATCTGAATTCATTAAGATTAAGTTCCAAATATGGCTACCCCCGCCCGACAGGTATATTCCTATCCAGTAAGGAAATCTATTAAAGGGTTATCTATCCTCAAGGAAGATCGTGGGCTATTAAGTCTAAGGTCTTAAATCTAAAATCCATTTTCCAAGTTCATTTTAAGTTTACCGAATCAATCTTATTAATGGCCAGTTAACAAGATGCATTAAGACTAAGACTCAATAAATAAACCATTATATTACCCAAACCGTAATTTAACCCCTTATAAACCGGTGATATTGGACTTCATCACAACCCCAGATAACTAACTTAGTTACGACACATAACTAGGGATGGTAAAAACTTAAATAAAATAAAAGGCATAATGTAAATTGCTGGAAATTAAATACTGAAAAGTAAATTGCTGAAAAGTAAATTGCTGAAATGTAAATTGCTGAAAAGTAAATTGAGTAAAAGTACAATAAAAGAAAATGTTGGGGGTTAGAGGATCCACTTTTTTTACTACTATTTTAGATATCTCTATTAATATAATATATTAACTTTGTGTGATAATTACCAACCAGCCATATAGGCGGTATCCTGATTAAGTCAAATTAATAATTAATTACCAACCGACCAATATGGCGGTATCCTCGTTAAGTCAGGTTTTAAATAGTTATTATATTATAATTAAGGGAGATTAATCTAAATAGCAATAATAAAAGTTTTACCTTTTACCCCAGCAAATGGGAGTTACCTCCTCATTGCGTAAAAGTAAAATGCGGAAAGTAAAGACTTAAAAGTAAAGAAAAGAAAGTGCGAAAGTGAAATTAATTACGAAAAGCTGTAAATAAACAAGCAAGATACAATCTTCTTAGTTATTCCTAAGGAATTACAAAGAAGAAAGTATGAATTTACAAATGAAATGGCTTGGTATTTATAGGTAAAATTTTTCCTCCACCAATTCCATTATTAAATGTTCCACCAAATCCATTATTAATTGCTCCACTAATTGCTCCACCAAATCTATTATTAATTGCTCCACTAATTGCTCCACCAAATCCTCCACTAATTGCTATCATGTTTGGTGGAAGTTTGACTATTTTATTTTATTATTTTTGCTTTGAAAATGACTTTAATAATTACGCATAACACACTTACGGATGTTTCATCATTTTCAGTCATGGAATCTTCAGAATTCGAAATTATTTTGTTCTTCCAAGTTGTAGATCTTTGAGTCTTCTTTAATCTGGAACTTGATTCAGCTCAATCCGATATCGGAGTAAAAAGGTATGCCCAAAATATGACAATTGCGCAAAATTAGAATTTCTGAAACTGTACTTCGTTAGAACGCCCTTTCAAGTTTCCAATCTCCAAAATTAATATGTCAAGTCCAATTTTTACCCTTATTTGACCCACATTTCGTCCTAAATGATTCCATTGAGTCCCAATATTATTTTTTCTGCAAAATAAACTAAAACATATCAAAATGTTCATCAAACCCGAGAAACTAAACAAAATATTAAGTAAAAGGGACGGTAAATATTGATATATTTTCCTCTCATCACACCCCCAAACCTAACATTTTGCTAGTCCTCGAGCAAAACAACAAAATAAAATACAAGAAATAATTAAAATTAAACTAAGCCACTTTCGTAGGGATCACGGTTGCATTTAGCATATGCAACAAGCCTTTAAACCCCTACGTGTCCGTAGTGGACGAGTTGTAGTCTCGTGAGGGCTTACAACAACGATACCCACAAAATGTTGATAAAAGTAAAAAGATAGTAAAACTATTGTACAAAAAGCTAAAAGACGAGAAAAGAGAATAAAGAAGTTAGTGAGTAAACATGTGAAACTTCTTATCCAAGTTAATAATTGTTTTCTTTCTTTCTAGATTACTGAATAAGTGAATTCTCCGATTATTGTTTTACCATTCATCATATACACAGCCAACAAAATATTAATCAACCCATTTTGCCCACAATAGTCACAAGTGCAGTTGAGAAGAAAATAATATTTTTGTCATAAAGTTTTATCAGAATTCACACATTTTTTGCAATGGAATATTTTTCGGATTTTTTTGATTTTTTTCTTTTCTATTTTTATTTATTTATATACAATATCTTCCATCTATGTAGCGAGCTTTGGGTCAATGACTCACAAACCAGTTGACTTTAAGGCACTAGGTGTTAAGACACCCATATGGACTTAATTACTCGGATTTCTAATATAAATGTAATTTTTTTTCTTTTGCGACATCTTCGATCCATGTAATGAGTGTTGGTCCAGTGACTCCCAAACCAGCTAGTTTTAGGGCACTATGTGTTAAAACACCCTTACAGACTTAATAACTCGGATCTAGGACTTTTTTTTTATCCCATCGCTTTTTTAGGTGCTTCCTCCAATTAAACTAGAGCACTGAATATTACAAACTTTTCAATTACATCTCATGTCCGTATGTTACCATGCATATTGATAATATATGTCAACTGAGCATATGAAGATCCATTTTAGTTAGTTTTTGGAGAATTCACAAATTAAATAATTCAAAAGGAAATAAACAAAAATTAAATTGTTTCGAAATAAGTTGAGATACGTCTCAGGAGTTGAAATTCCTTACTCGAATATCTCTTACACCAATTTCACATGATTAATCAAATAAAAAACACAAAAACATAAAATATTTTTTTGATTTTTGTAAAATTTTGTAAAATTTTTCAATTTTTAGAGTTTTTTCGAAAAATGTTGACTAAAAATAACACAATAAAAACAAGATACTAGTCAACTATTCCCTCCCCTAAACCTAAATGAGACATTATCCTCATTGTTATAAAAAATAGAAGAAAAGTTTAGAAGATAGTACCTGGTTAGCTGAAATTCTACATCAATAAAGAAAATCAAATGTTAAGATCCAGATTTATCCGACGCTTCTTACCACGATCATCCTCAGACCATTTTATCTTAGAAAGGAAAGGGTCAATTTGTGGTTCAAAGGCTAAGATTTGGTCAATTAAATCTTGGCAGTTCTGGCAGTGAAGAGGAGATCTTTCAGGGTTTTTGTTACAAACCCATTTCTCCGGGCATCATCAAGAAACACACAAAGAAAATCATAAAATCCATCAACATTGAATAGTCCAAGCGGTTTCTGGTGTATGTTCGGGTTCGCCCAAGATAACACAGTAAAAATTTCCTCCATTGTACCCAAGCCATCTGACAAAGCAATAAAAGCATCAGCATGGTTAATCATTTCTATTAGTCGTTCAGACATACCTGGCATGATCAGTTCTTCTCCGTTTGATGGTCCTATCAGATTTTCCTCCGCTAAGGGGTTTGGGATTATTCCCAAGCCTTGACTGCCTCCTTCCTGTACCACCTTTGAAACGGTTCCCATTAGTCCAAGATTGCCTCCGCCATATACTAGGTGCATATTCCTTTCAGCAATGACTCAACCCAACTCATGTGCTGCTGCTACGTGTTGTGGCTTAGTACCAACACTAGTACCACAAAACACACAGATATTTTCAACTCGTCTTCTTGATGTGGCTTCCATTTTAACTCTGAATGTCTTCAAAAGTGCAATGATGAGTTGAATTTATATCACTTGAAAAGGGTGAGTAAAAATAATAGCACTAGTACCTGCCAAATGATAATTATTAGTTAAACAGTAAAATGAATCATAAAATTTCAAAAAGGTATGGATCATGTCAGAGAAAATAAAAGAAAATAACAAAACAAATCACAATTATTAGGAAAATACAAAGAGATATAATATTTACAATAATTTACGGCTTGATTGACGTCTATGCCTGAGGGACAAGCTTCTCATCCAATTTTTTTATAAATTGGAAAATATGGTCTTTTAGAGTCAGATTCCCAAGACTTAACTGTTGTCTTCTTTTTGGAATTGTGTATGTAATTTGCGAATGGCTATATGAACATATCCACTGGGATGCGTCTCAAGATTCGAAGATATTTCATCTAAAGACTCCTTACTAAAGCCATCTTTAATAAATTTAATTTTATCTTCACAATTATCAGACACCATTCCTAAAGAACGACAACGAGTATTGTAATTCTAGCGTGCACATTTGTAACAAACACCCATTTGCTTAGAACTATGTTGCTTTACATAGGTGCTTCTTCCAAAACCAGGCAAATAAGAATTACAAGAATCAGAATACTCACGTGCTAATCGGACCTGTGCTTCAATTACCTAAAGAATGTAATTAAGAATACCATGGATCGTCAGAAGTCTCATTCGTTCCATGCGAGCTTTGTAGACCTTCATCAGAGAATTTAGAGTAGAGAAGGAAATTGCTTGTGAAGATTTACGAGAGCTTCTTCCATTCTGAAATCTGACTTAACTTGTAAAAACTAAACACACAAAAATCAAACACACCAAATCTGAATATATACACAAATTTACGTGGGTTGCCTCCCAGCTAGCACTAAGTTTAACATCGTCAGCTAGACATGACTGCCCGAACGTTAGGCTGGATCTGAAAGTGTGACATTTTTTTTTCGCTCAATTGATTCTCCCCAGTAGTGCTTGACACGCTTTTTTTTTAATCTTGAATGTTTTGTCGGAGTCAGGGTCATGTAACTCAACGAATCTATCTGGTAAAACCTTGGTGATTAGGAATGGACCCGACCACCGAGATTTTGGCTTCCATGGGAAGAGTTTCACCCTTGATTTGTTTAACAGTACCTTCTATCGTGGTTCTAATTGTATGCGCACTAAATTCTCATCATGTTTCTTCCTGGCCATTTCTTTGTACAGTTTGGCATTCTCAAAAGGCCGAATGTGAAATTCCTCCAATTCGTTGACCTAGTAGAACTGTTTCCTTATGTTGCTTGTAGTGCATGAATTGGCTTCTTCAGTAAGCAGTACGTTTTATCTTCAAGCTCCACAGGCAATTGACATGCTTTAAGTTTGTCAGTACAATTTTGCATTGCATCGCAAGTCTGGATGGTACTATTTATCACATCAAGTCCGAAACATTCTTCTTTCTCGTCATTCGGGAAATTCATGGCTTTGAAAATGTTGAATGTTACTTCTTGGTCATGTACCCTCATGGTTAGTTCTCCTTTTTGTACATCAATAATTGTTCGACCTGTAGCCAATAACGATCTCCCGAGGATGATTGGCACATCTTCGTCTTCCTCCATATCAAGGACAATAAAATCTGATGGGAATATGAATTTGTCAACTTTGACCAGCACATCTTCAACTACTCCTCTCGAAAATATGAGTGTTCTATCAGCAAGTTGTAGAGAGATTGAGGTGGGCATTGTTTCTCCAATCTGTAGTTTCCTGTAAATATAAAAAGGCATCAAGTTAACACTTGCACCCAAATCACACAAAGCCTTACCGAAGTCATGTTCTCCTATGGTGCAAGGAACAATAAAACTTCCAGGATCTTTCAACTTTGGGGAAAGCTTCCTCTGGATGATAGCGCTGCATTCTTCTGATAATGCTATTGTCTTGTAATCTCCCAATCTCTGTTTCGTGAAAGAATGTCTTTCATGAATTTGACATAGCTGGGCATTTGTTCCAACGCTTCTGCAAATGGAATGTTGATATGCAGTTTTTGAAGATCTCTAGGAACCGAGAAAATTGCTTGTCTAGTTATTCTTCTGGAGACGATGTGGAAAAGATGGAGGTAGAGTGATCCTTTCTTGATATTTTTCCTATGCTTTTTTTCCTCCATCTGTGGAACTGCTTCGCTGCTTTCTTTTGGAACTTCCTCAGCAGTTTCCTTAATTCCAACATCTTTGTGGATTTCAGTACCGCTTTAATAGAAGCAGATTGACTTTGAATTAATGCTGCATGAGATTGAAACAAAGCATCATACCTAGCTGCTTGAGAGTCATGTTTTGCTTCTATCTTTTTCAAATAGGTCAACACTTCTGCTATTCCTGTTTCATTTGCCTGCTCCTAGCCTTTGTTTTGTTGTTGGAATCCGGGTGGTGGGTTGTTCATTTGCCATGAATTGTTGCTCCATATGAAATTGGGATAAATCCTCCACCCTGGGTTGTAGGTGTTGGAATATGGATTGTTCCCCTATCGGTTAAAATTATTGACATAATTTACCATTTCTTTATGTTGGTTTAGCTCTTGTGCTCCTCCATATGGTGAACTTGTGGATCCAATATTACCTTGCATGCCGACAGTTTCTAAGAATTTACATATCTGATCCAGCTTGGCATTTACTGCTGTGTTGGCTCCAACTTCATAAATTCCAGCAATTCGTTGGATCAAGCTTCTTTCTGTTGGCCACAAAGAATTGTTGTTGGCTATTTCTTCAATTAGGTCCCAGGCTTGATCTTCTCATTTTGCCATTAAAGCTCCTCCAACAGCAACATCAATTGTGGTTCTCATTATTCCAGAAAGCCCATTGTAGAAGGTTTGGACTTGTAGCCATTTTGTAATCTCATGGTGAGGACATTTCTGAAGTAAATCTTTGCACCTTTCCCAAGCTTCGTAAAGGGATTCTGAATCTTGTTGTACAAAATATGTGATGTCATTCCTCAACTTTGCAGTTATGGCTGGTGGAAAGTACTTTGCAAGGAATTTGGTGGCTAGAGTGTTCCAAGTTGTGAAGGAACATGCTGGTAATGAATGTAGCCAAGCTTTGGCTCTGTCTTTCAAGGAATATGGAAAAACACGCAGTCTCATAGCTTTTTCAGCTGCTTGGTTGTAGTTGAAAGTACCACAAAATTCCAGGAAGTTGCTGATATGGGCATTAGGATCTTCAGTTGCATTCCCCCCGAACTGAACTGACTGCTGAATCATCTGAATGCATGTTTTGATGTCACACGCATTTACTAGTAATGGAGGAAGTACAATACAGGAAATGAGTCCATCAACCATAGGAATGGTTCTGTCTCGAATGGGAATTGGTGGTGCAACATCCAAAGGTTCAGGTTTCATGTTATGGTTCTTTCACTCTCTCGGTCAAGCAGTCGAAGTTCAAAGCTTATGGTTCGTCTCATGTAGTGTCTGAGAACCTGAAACAAGTGAAAATAAAAACAATAAGTAAAAAGAAAATTAGATACAAGTAGAGGTATCTAACCTCAAACTAATAGTGAAAGATAAATAAGTCCCCGGCAACGACACCAAGAACTTGACCGGTGCGTAATCACACGCGTATAATGCAAGCGCACGTATCATTCAAGGAGTATAAAAAGTATCGATCCCCCGAGGACTTAAAACCTTTTGTTATTAATTTATGAAGTCAAATTTTTACGAGTATCTAATGGATTGGTTGTTTGATTGGATGATGACTTTAAACTTAAAACAAGTAAATGAAATTGCTTGAAAGTAGATTTAGGAAATTTCAATTTTATAAAACTATCCAGGGTTGTGAATCTTTCCAATATCATATTTAAAGATGAAGTGGTTATCTTACGGTTGTGTAAAATATTGGTTTATTAACCTGGAACACGAAATTATGTAAAAGCCTCTTCCGATGGTCAGATATAAACACCCAGTGTAACCCAATTAATCATATTCCTTTGTCAATTAAGTTATTTGAATTCATTAAGATTTATTTCCAATTATGGCTACCCCCGCCCGACAGGTATATTCCTATCCTGTAAGAAAATCTATTAAAGGGTTATCTATCCTCAAGGAAGATCGTGGGCTATTAAGTCTAAGGTCTTAAACCTAAAATCCCTTTTCCAAGTTCATTTTAAGTTTACCGAATCAATCTTATTAATAGCCAGTTAACAAGATGCATTAAGACTAAGCCTCAATAAATAAACCTTTATATTACCCAAACCGTAATTTAACTCCTTATAAACCGGTGATATTGGACTTCATCACAACCCCAGATAACTAACTTAGTTACGACACATAACTAGGGCTGGTAAAAGCTTAAATAAAATAAAAGACATAAAGTAAATTGCTGGAAATTAAATACTGAAAAGTAAATTGCTGAAAAGTAAATTGCTAAAATGTAAATTGTTGAAAAGTAAATTGCTGAAAAGTAAATTGAGTAAAAGTACAATAAAAGAAAATGTTGGGGTTAGAGGATCCACATTTATTACTACTATTTTAGATATCTCCCTTAGTATAATATATTAACTTTGTGTGATAATTACCAACCAGCCATATAGGCGGTATCCTGATTAAGTCAAATTAATAATTAATTACCAACCGACCAATATGGCGGTATCCTCGTTAAGTCAGGTTTTAAATAGTTATTATATTATAATTAAGGGAGATTAATCTAAATAACAATAATAAAAGCTTTACCTTTTACCCCAGCAAAGGGGAGTTACCTCCTCATTGCGTAAAAGTAAATTACGGAAAGTAAAGACTTAAAAGTAAAGAAAAGAAATTGCGAAAGTGAAATTAATTACGAAATGCTGTCAATAAACAAGCAAGATACAATCTTCTTAATTATTCTTAAGGAATTAGAAAGAAGAAAGTATGAATTTATAAATGAAATGGCTTGGTATTTATAGGTAAAATTTTGCCTCCACCCAATCCATTATTAATTGCTCCACTAATTGCTACACCAAATCCATTATTAATTGCTCCACTAATTACTCCACCAAATCCTCCACTAATTGCTATCATGTTTGGTGGAAGTTTGACTATTTTTATTTATTTATTTATTTGCTTTGAAAATGACTTTAATAATTACGCATAACACACGTACGGATGTTTCATCAATTTTGGTCATGGAATCTTCAGAATTAGAAATTATTTTGTTCTTCCAAGTTATCGATCTTTGAGTCTTCTTTAATCTGGAACCTGAATCAGCTCAATCTGATATCGGAGTAAAACATTATGCCCAAAATACAAACATTGCGCAAAATTGGAATTTCCGAAACTGTACTTCGTTAGAACGCCCTTTCAAGTTTCCAATCTCCAAAACTAATATGTCAAGTCCAATTTTTGCCCTTATTTGACCCACATTTCATCCTAAATGATTCTATTGAGTCCTAATATTATTTTATCTGCAAAATAAACTAAAACACATCAAAACGTTCATCAAACCCGAGAAACTAAACAAAATATTAAGTAAAAGGGGTGGTAAATATTGATATATTTTCCGCTCATCAGCATCCCAGTGGATATGTTTATCACACGATTCGCATGTTACATACACAATTTCGAAAAGAAAGACAACAGTTAAGTCTCGGGAATCTGACTTTAAAAGATATTGTTTGTCAATTTATAAGAAAATTGGATGAGAAGCTTGTCCATGACGCATAGA
This sequence comes from Zanthoxylum bungeanum, assembly GCA_019454045.1. NCBI lineage: Eukaryota > Viridiplantae > Streptophyta > Magnoliopsida > Sapindales > Rutaceae > Zanthoxylum > Zanthoxylum bungeanum. Next base: position 88,094 of record SKCR01027517.1, read on the forward strand.
TGTCATTCAAGCCGTTACTTCTTGTAAATATTATTATCTCTACTTCTTTAACTAATAATTGGGAATTTTTTGATATTTTCTTTTATTTTCGCCGACAGAATCCAGACATTTTGACTTCCAAGATTTATTTTACCTTTTAGCTAATAATTGTCATTTGGAAGGTACTAGTGCTATTATTACTCACCCTTTTTCAAGTTCTATAAATTCAGCTCATCATTGCACTCTTGAATACATTCAGATTTGAGAAAGAAATATAAAAAAAAATGGAAGCAACTTTAAGAAGATGAGTTGTTAACATCTGTGTATTTTGCAGTACTAGTGTTGGTTCTAAACCAGAGTTCGTTGAGGCAGCACAAGAATTGGGTAGAGTCATAGCTGAAAGGAATATCCACTTAGTATATGCGGCAATCTTAGACTAATGGGGTACGTTTCAATGGCTGTACAAGAAGGAGGTAGTCAAATTTTGGGAATCAACCCAAAACCTTTGGCAGAGGCGAATATGATAGGACCATCAATCAGAGAGGAATACATCGTGCCAGGTATGTCGGAATGAATTGTTGGAATGATTAATCGTGTCGATGCTTTTATTGCTTTGCCGGGTGGCTTGGGCACGATGGAGGAAATCGTTACAGTGCTATCTTGGGCAAACTTGGACATACACCAGAAACCAATTGGACTATTTTAATGTTGATGGATTTATGACTTTCTTTCTGTGTTTCTTGATTATGCCCAAAAAAATGGGTTCGTGTCAAAACCTGTAAAAGATATCCTCTTCACCGCCAGAACTGCCCATGATTTAATTGACCAACTTTTAGCCTTTGAGCCACAAATTGACCCTACCCTTTCGAAGATAAACTAGTCCGATAATGATCGTGGTAAGAAGCAACGAATAAATATAGATCTTAACCTTTAATTTTCTTTTTAGATGTAGAATTCCAGCTAACCAGGTAACGTCTTCTAAACTCTTCTTTTACTTTTAAGACATTGGGGACAATGTCTCAATTAGGTTTGGGGGAGGAGAATAGTTGATCAGTATCTTATTTTTATTTTTTCGTTGTGTTGTTTTTGCTGGGTTTTTAGTCAAAATTTTAAAAAATTCAAAAGAAAAATTAAAAAATTTAAAAAATAACAAAATACTTTGTGTTTTTATGTTTTTAACTTGACTAATCGGGTGAAATTGGTGTGAGATAGTTGTGTAAGGAATTTTCACTCCTGATACGTATCTCAACCTACTTCATAACAAGTTAATTTTTGTTTATTTTCTTTTGAATTATTTAATTTGTGAATTCTCCATAATACTGACTAATTTGGATCTTCATATGCTCAATTGACAAGTATTATCAACATGCATGGTAACATATGGCCATGAGTTGTAAGTGAGAAGTTTGTAATATTCAGTGCTCTAGTTTAATTAGAGGAAGCATATAAAAAATGATGGAATAATAAAACAATTAATAATTTAACATATAAAATCTGAGTAATTAAGTCCGTATGGTTGTTTTAACACCTAGTGCCCTAAAGCCAATTGGTTTGGGAGTCACTGGCCCAAAGTTCGCTACATGGATTGAAGATATTATAAAAACTAAAAAAAAATGATATCTGAAATCCGAGTAATTAAGTCTGTAAGGGTGTCTTAACACCTAGTGCCCTAAAGCCAACTGGCTTGGGAGTCACTGGCCCAAAGCTCCCTACATGGATTGAAGATGTTGTAAATAAATAAATAAAAATGAAAAATCCATTGCTAAAAAAAGGTGTGAATTCTGATATAACTTTAAGACAAAAATATTACTCTCTTTTCAACTACACTTATGAATATTGTGGCACAATGATTTGATTAATACCTCGTTGGTTGTGTATATGGAGAATGGTAAAAATAATTGGAGAATTTACTTATTTAGTAATTTAGAAAGAAAGAAAATAGTTATTAACTTGGATAAGAAGTTTCACTTGTTTAGTCACTAATTTGTTTGATCTTTTTTCATTTGTGTGCATTTGACGTTTGTGGTATCATTGTTGTAAGCCCTCACGAGACTACAACTCATCCACTAGGGAAACCTATGGGTTTAAAGGCTTGTTGCATCCGCTAAATGCAACCATGATCCCTACGAAAGTGGCTTAGTTTAATTTTATTTTAAAGTTGTTTATTGTATTTTTTTGTTTTGCTCGAGGACTAGCAAAATATTAGGTTTTGGGGTGTGATAAGCTGAAAATATATCAATATTTACCGTCCCTTTTACTTAATATTTTGTATAATTTCTTGAGATTTGTGAATATTTTGATTTGTTTTGTGTATTTTGTAGATAAATAAGGTTTCAGGACTCACTGGAATCAAATCGGGGACAAAGCAGTGAAAAACAATGAAAAAGGGCAAAATTGTCATTTCGTCATCGCAACGCGCACAACCTCTGCGTCGTGACACACTGACGTCATCAGACTATCAACACCCATCATCATGATGTCCTCCTCAATAACTGTTCTGCCGACACGAAGCGTTATTGCTTACGTCAGCATGACGTGAGCGTCGCGACACGCATAACTTCACACATCGCTATACCGAGCCAATAATTCTACCGACAGCCATGTTTCATCACTCATTAAAGCGCACACACGTGTCTAAGATCAACGGCTTGTCACGACGCTCAAGACTGCACGCATCGCGATGCCTGGGCCAAGTTTTGCCTATAAATTGAGGCCGAAATCAGAATGAAAACTCATGTCTTCTTCTGGGGATTTCCTTAAGAATACTAAGAAGATTGTATCTTGTTTTATTTATTTACAGCTTTCTTGTATTTAATTTTTATTTTATGCAATAGTTCTTTTTTTATTTTACTTTTCAGTAAGAGGAGGTAACTCCCATCTGCTGGGTGAAGGGTGAAGATTTTATTACTAATATTTAGATTAATCTCCCTTAATTATAATATATAAACTATTTTAAAACCTGACTTAATGGATACCGCCTTTAAGGTCGGTTGGACTTAATTAAATTGATTTTGACCTGACTAAATTGGATACCGCCTTTATGGTCGGTTGGAATTAATCATAAATTTGACTTAATCAAGATACCGCCTATGTGGTCGGTTGGTAATGTCATGCAAAGTTTATATATTATAATAAGTGAGATATCTAAATTAGAAGTAATAAAAGTGGATCCTCTAACCCCAGCATTTTCTATTATTGTTTATTTATCTTCTTAATTTCCAAGCTTTACTTTATGTTATTTACTTTATTTATGTATTTAATAATTATAGATATGTGTGGTAACTAAACACCTTATCTAGGTGTAGGCACTGCATTTTTGCATATAAGTCCTTATGATGAGTCTCGTACGGAGACACTCCTCTTTAAGTCGTGGAAGCCGCGGGAAACAGACGTCGGAAGGGAAGAGTCAAGAATTGACATTTTTGTTGGATTTAATTCACTGGATTAGCTTCGGGTTCGCTTGTTGGATCTCTGTTTCAAAACACCTCATTAGCCCAAAACCCCGCAAGACACACACCAAGCCCGCACACCTCTAAGCCACACACCAAGCCCACTAAATGGACCAAGCCCACACGCCCAAACAAAAGCAAGCCACACGCTCATAGCCTTCCTAAATAATAAAATAACACATTAAACACATGCATAAATCAAGCCAAATCCCCTTCCAAAATTAAAGAAATCCCATCAAATACTTTCCTAATCCACTTAAATTACATTCCCTAATTAAAAGATACAAATCAAATCATATCCCTAACTAAAAGAGAAGAAATCAAATTAAATCAAATCACTTCCCTAATTAAAAGATTTTTCCTTATCACACACTAATTAAAAATATCTTCAATAATTACACAAATCCTTTCCCATTTCAAACAAGGTAAACCCCAACCCTTTGCCTACAAAAAGAAGCCTTCACCAACACATCAAAGCCCTAGCTCAATAACACAATAAAATCACCAAAAAACTCCATAGCTCATTCACGCATATTCACACAAGAAACATCAAAGTCCATTCACGCCAAAAGCACAAACAAAAACCTTTTCATATAGCCGCATAAACCCCTTCTATACACACCCAAAACAGCCGCATATCACACTGCATCACATACCCAAAAAATCCGCATATCACACACCCAAAACAACCGCATATCACCCCTCTACTACACTGCCCTAACTGCCGCATAAACCCCTCCACTGCACTATCCAACTGCCGCATAGAAAAACCTCATTGTCCTTCCCCTAAATTGCCGAGAATAGCCCTACCTGTACTGTATCTTTTGACCACGTGAACTGCTAAGTAATCTTTCCAGTTTGCCACATACTCTACCCCTAAAAATGCCTCCATACTGCCCCAAAATTGCACTGAAAACAGCCCAAAAACTCCCCCAAAAATCATCAAAAAAACCCGCAGCCACAAGCCCTCCAAAACCTTTAAAATATAGGCATAAATTACCAAAAACAGTGACTAAAAAATAGCAGTAAAACAGCACCGAAACGGAGTGAAAACAACAGCCCAACCAGCGAAACAGTGAAGAAAAACATTAAACCAGTGAACCAGAAGAGTTGCGGAGCATCAACCCTTCCGACGACCGTGTAACGCGTCTTCCAGAAATGACAAAAGAGGTTAGACCTGAGGGCACCTTTTTTTATTTATTATCTTTCATTTTCATTTATTTTTAATACTTTAGTGCATATGAGTATTGTGGATTGGTGCATGATGTGATTTCCAGATGAATGAAATATGTGGTCTCTCTTGTGGTATATCGGATGGAAACCCGGATGTAAATTCTGTAGCCGAATCCAAATGGACGGTAGTGCAATTTGTACTCGGGATACAATGCCACGTACCACTTGAGAGACACAGATATTTCGTTTCATCCAAGCTTGTATTCGAGCATGATTTAGTCTTGTAAATTATTTATTTATTTAGCATGATTTAATCTAGTCGGTTACTTGTTTATTTAGCATGATTAGTCCTAGTATGTTATTTATTTTTATGCATGATTATGTTACTTCTTTATGCATGATTTAGTAATTTGTTTTTCACATCAGGAATTTAGTTTATGTTTGTGTTCAAGTGATTATTTATTTGTTCCTTGTGTTTGATGATTCAACATGCTCGTTGTTTGATATTATATGTTTGCCGTTATAATGACTTACTTTTAAAGCATGCAAACTTAGACATAGGATTTACTTTGACGAATGTGAACTAGATCTAAGTTACTCTTGAGCATATATGTTGCAAAGATTCGATTAAGTTATTGCACAAATCATTTCACTACGAGTGGCATAAGTAAGCGACCATTCCAAACCCAATGGTTTGAGGTCTTCCATTGCGAGGGGTGAGTGCGGCCTTAAATCTTTGTCCTAGTTCACACTGGGTGGCGACTCCATTTTGTTCTCCGGTTTAGTCTCCCGTGGGCTATTCCATACTCCCAACTAGGCAGCGAGCCTGGAACAACATCGTCGATTTCTGTGTCCTACAGTCTGGCGACTCCACTGGGTATAGAGAATCGGCCCCGAAATAATGTCTTGTAGTGATTATGATTTGTGCTTTAGTTAACTGTATCTATAGTGGGTTGATGGGGTTTAATCAAAGGCATTGTTAATGTTTGGTGTCTTCCTTCATTCACTACCTTTCTATAAGGAAAAGCTGTGAAGGCACCTAGATAATCATTACACGTACCTCGTTGTGACAGACTAATTTGGAGGACTTGTTGTTTATTCCTGTCACCAATTGATAAGAGCCTAATAGACTTGGGTATTTAAGAGAGAGAGTTCACTCCACCCTCTCTCTGGGGAATCTACAATGGGAAATCCATTTGACAGTTAGTCACACACCATAACTCGTTGGAACATACCTTAAGGTATAAAAAATATGCGCTCACTTGGTTGCTTGAACCCTTGAGTGGGGAGTCCTAGTTGTGGGCAATCCTTCATCAGCGAGAGCCTTTGTCCGCACTCCCGTAAACCCAAATGTGAACCTTAGTCGTAGAACTGGTACAAATCATTTCCTTATGTTTATGTTTTGGACCATAATCATTTGGATCCAGTTGCACTTCTTGTCAAGAGATGTGAACTTGTTGGGCCATTTAAACAGGGACGAGTCCGTGCTTTATGGCAATTGGGCCAAAAGCTTCTGAAATGCCAATGGGCCATTTTGTGTTTAGGCCTTTTATCATTTGAAGTTGTTTAGCCATGTTATCGCAAAAGTGTAAATCTGTTGGGCCTTTTCAACTGGCACCAGTTTGCACTGCGCAATAGTTTGATTGAATACTTTAAAATGATAATGGGCCGACTTATATATCTCATACATCGCACGCATCTCATGCATCTCATACATACACGCATCATGTTAACCCTTTGTGTCTTAAAAGCCATCATAGATATCCGTTGGGTTAGGGGTAAGAGGAAAAACTCATCAAAAACCCGTTAGAAAACATGAGCGAATCAGAGAACGATGTATCTTATATGGATCGGTTGGAGACTAGTCTCACTAAGGTTACCGAGCAGTTGCAAGCTTTGACCGCCGCTATGGCTAATATGGTTGTGCCCCGTACTGGGGGAGGCTATGAGAATGTGGGGCATGAGGACCCTCCAAACAGACTGAGTAATGATATCCCTGTCTTTGATGATGGTATGGCTGAGTATGAGGCATGCGCCTTTGGACTGACGACATTGATAACCTTGAAAGCCAAGAACGTGGAGGTTTACGAAGACTCGATGTTAGTAGTCTGACTACTGCAAGGATAATAGGAATTAAAAGAAGAACGGTTGAAACCTTACTTGTTCCACCTCAGGAGTCTGGCACAGGCCCTCCCCGATTGTAAGTTCCAGCACTTGCCATGAGAAGAGAACCAAATGACAGACGTATTGGCTACAATTGCCGCAACTTGGGAAAATCCGGAGAAGTTGGTGGTGAGACCTCTAGTGTTGATGACGGAAAGCAAACCAGTTTATGAGATAGAAAAATCTTGGAAGTAGAATTCGATGATGGGAAACCTTGGTACTATGATATTCAACGATGCTTAGAACACGGGGAATTCCCGAAAGAAGCAAGCAGAAAAGACCGGATAGACATTCAGAAGTTGGCTCCTCAATATGTGAGTTTGAAGGGAGAACTATACAATAGTCAAACGAATGGCATTCATATGAATTGTTTAAGAAGCTTGAAAGGCAAAGGAAACAGTACTGCCGGTGGAGGTTGTGGTACAGTCCATAAGGGTATTAGTAGAAGCAGAGTCACCTGAACAAGAATGGGCCTCGCAGAGATTTGAACAATTGTTATTGCTTGATAAGAAAAGAATGAAGTCCTTACATCATATGCAGTTATAGCAGAAGAGATTGGCCCGAGCATTCAACAAAAGGTGCGTCCTACTAAGATCAGAGAGGGGAATCTGGTTTCTAAGACGTCAAAGCCGTTAACGATGGACCCGAAAAGAAAGTTCAGACCTAACTGGGAAGGGCCATACGTAGTCAAGAAGGTAATGGGAAATGGGGCAGTGAGACTGTCAGATTTGGAAGGGAATGAGTTCATCGAGCCGATCAACGTGGACAGATTGAAGCTGTACTTTGCCTGAGGAAGAGAAGACCGAGCAGTCACCAAGGGAATTGGCGGAGGACCTAACCCAACGGGATAAGAAATTCATTCATGCCTACAAGCATACACGTAATGTACTTGTAATTTTTGTGTTTATTCTGCATTTGCAGGTTTCAGACAAGAGAAAACTGTACAATCACTAGAAGAGAACCGGCAGGAGGAAACTATAAGTAGACCTAGGGGGCGACCAGAGACATGCATAGGCACATGGCGCCAAGGAGCACAATGAGGGTCTAACCCATCAGGAACATTGATTACCTCCACACATTCATATATACACATCACATGCGTGCACATTTTTTTATTATTCTGTTGTTTTGTTTGTGTTGGCAGGTCTCGAAGAATAGAAGAAACGCGGCAAAACACAAGCAAGAACAACAAAAGAGTATAAGCAGTTTTCGAAATGAATCCCAGGAGGCGAAGCCCAAATTACCAGCGGTTGAAAGGAAGAATTCCAGTGGAGCGAAAAAAAACGAGAGAGATAAGTCTTTGATAGTTAGGCATATGTCCGATGATGACATTGTTTGCTGTAGGGTGAAACCTTAGAAACAATAAGTGCGAGATGTGCTCTCATCCGGTATTATGAGTGGTTGATCTCGGCAGGACTCACGAGCACTTGATTATAAGATCCTAGCAGTAGAAGTCTGAGTAATCGATGAGATGACTAGTTGAAGAGATGACGGATCAGTGAATGACCGTTTGCCAAGATGTCCATCCTGGTTTACTTAGGCTATGATATATGATATGGTTGGAAATAAAGAAAGAGTCTTTGCAATGAAAAGAAAAGAAAAAATAGACCGCCTATAATCGATAAGCGTGAAGCTACCCATGGGCGAGTATTAGGACCACCATGAGGAGAAATGCTACCTTAAAGGGTAGGTGGGTCAAAGAAAGAAAATAGAAAAGAGAAAGAAAAAAAAGGAAAAAAGAAAAAAAAAAGTTCAAAATGAAAAGAAAGAGACAAGAGAAAAAAGAAGAAGACAATATCATGTTGAGTATGAAGAAGTAATCACAGAGTGTGATCAAGACATCTAGGTTGGTTAGACCCACCGATCCGATTCTCCTAGACAAAATCATCGAGTTGGCTTATTTAAGGATTAATCTACGAAAGAGCCTAGACACACACACAATAGGAGTCTAGTTCAGATCACTCATTTAGACGATCGGAGCTGAGTGTATTAAAGTACTTTGAAAGTTCTCTGGTTTCGATGCGAAGTATTCGTTGAGGATGAAAATATGCTTAGCTATCAGGATTATCTTGTGAGAGGCAGTACAATATAAACCATCACGGTGTTAGTATCAGTTTTGGAGATGAGTCCCAGGGTTGAGACCCACATCATCAGTATCAGTATTACCGGGTATGGCACTTTGGGGGCGAGGCCCACATTAACATCAGTATCAGTCTTGCCGGGTATGGCACTTTGGGTATGGAGACACATCAACATCAGTATCAGTCTTGCCGGGTATGGTACTCTGGTTATGGAGACGCATCAACATCAGTATCAATTTTTCCAGGTACGACACTCCGGGTATGGAGATATTACAGTGATGCATCGGGTATGGGGTTTAGCATGCCTGGTACGGCACTCCAGGTATGGAGATATTACAGCGACGCCTTGGGTATGGGGTTTAGCATGCCAGGTACGACACTCCGGGTATGGAGATATCACTGCGACACTCTGGGTATGGAGACGCAACCGCGACACCTCGGGTATGGGGTTTAGCACACCAGGTACGGCACTCCGGGTATGGAGACACTACTGTGACACTATAGGTATGGAGACGCAACCGCGACACCTCGGGTATGGGGTTTCAGGTACGACACTCCGGGTATGGAGATAGTACTGTGACACTCTGTGTATAGAGACGCAATCGTGACACCTCGGGTATGGGGTTTAGCATGCCAGGTATGACACTCCGGGTATGGAGACACTACTACGACACTCTGGGTATGGAGACGCAACCGCGACACCTCGGTTATGGGGTTTCAGGTACGGCACTCCGGGTATGGAGATAGTACTGTGACACTCTGTGTATGGAGACACAACCGTGACACCTCGGGTATGGGGTTTAGCATGCCAGGTACGACACTCCGGGTATGGAGACACTACTACGACACTCTGGGTATGGAGACGCAACCGCGACACCTCGGTTATGGGGTTTAGCACGTCGGGTATGGCGCAACCAAAATCAACTCAAAGCAAAAGGTAAGTCAAGTGGCTGCTGGCGAGCCAGGTAAGTAAAAATGCATTGCATAGACTTTGATAGGATTGTCATTGTCACACACTACACAAGTCCCATCAAAGTGGGGTGACTGTAGGCACTGCATTTCTGCATATAAGTCCCTATGATGAATCTTGTACGGAGACACTCCTCTTTAAGTCGTGGAAGCCGCGGGAAACGGACGTCGGAAGGGAAGAGTCAAGTATTGACATTTTTGTTGGATTTAATTCGCTGGATTAGATCACACAACAAAATCACCAAAAAAAAACTCCCTAGCTCATTCACGCATATTCACACAAGAAACATCAAAGTCCATTCACGCCAAAAGCACAAACAAAAACCCTTACATATAGCTACATAAACCACTTCCCTACAAACCCAAAACAGCCGCATATCACACTGCATCACATACCCAAAACAGCCACATAGCACCCCTCCACTACACTGCCCTAACTGCCGCATAAACCCCTCCACTACACTATCCAAATGCCGCATAGAAAAACCTCACTGTCCAACCCCTAAACTACCGTGAATAGCCCTCCATGTACTGCATCTTTTGACCGCGTGAACTGCTCATTAAACTGTCCAGTTTGCCATATATTCTACCCCTAAAAACGTTTCCACATAGCCCTAAAACTGCAATAAAAACAGCCTAGAAACTCTCCTAAAAATCAAAAAAAAAAAAACCGCAGCCCAAAGCTCTCCAAAACCGTAAAAATAGTGGCCTAAATTACCAAAAACAGTGACTAAAAAACAGCAGCAAAATAGCTACAAAACAGAGTGAAAATAGCAGCCCAAACAGTGAAACAGTGAAAAAAAACATTGAACCGGTGAACCAGAAGAGTTACGGAGCAGCAACCCTTCCGACGGCTGTGTAACGTGCCTTCGAGAAACGAAAAAAAAAAGGTTAGACCTGAGGGCACATTCTTTATTTATTATCTTTCATTTTTATTTAATTTTAATACTTTAGTGAATATGAGTATTGTGGATTGGTGAATGATGTGATTTCCGGATGAACGGAATATGTGGTCTCTCTTGTGTTATATCGGATGGAAACCCGGACGTAAATTCCGTAGCCGAATCCGAATGGACGGTAGTGCGATTTGTACTCGGGATACAATGCCACATACCACTTGAGAGACACACATATTTCGTTTCATCCAAGCTTGTATTCTAGCATTATTTAGTCTAGTAAATTATTTATTTATTTAGCATGATTTAATCTAGTCGGTTTTTTGTTTATTTAGCATGATTAGGCCTAGTATGTTATTTATTTTTAAGCATGATTATGTTACTTCTTTATGCATGATTTAGTAATTTTTTTTTCACATTAGGAATTTAGTTTATGTTTATGTTCAAGTGATTATTTATTTGTTCCTTGTGTTTGATGATTCAACATGCTCGTTGTGTGATATTATATGCTTACCGTTATAATGACTTACTTTTAAAGCATGTAAACTTAGACATATGATTTATTTTGACGAATGTGAACTAGATCTAAGTTACTCTTGAACATATATGTTGCGTAGAATCGGTTAAGTTATTGCACAAATCATTTCACTACGAGTGGCATAAGCAAGGGACCATTCTGAACCCAACGGTATGAGGTCTTCCTTTGAGAGGGGTGAGTGCGGCCTTAAATCTTTATCCCAGTTCACACTGGGTGGCAACTCTATTTTATTCTCCGGTTTAGTCTCCCGTGGGCTATTCTATACTCCCAACTAGGCCGCGAGCCTGGAACAGCATCGTCGATTTCGGTGTCCTACACTGGGGTTGTGATGAATTCCAATATCACCATTTTATAAGTGGTTGTTTTATGTCTTGGTAATATAAAGGTTTATTTATTGAGCTTTAGTCTTAATGTTTCTTGTTGATTGGCCATTAATAACATTTATTTGGTAAACTTAAAATGGACTTGGAAAATGGATTTTAGGTTTCAGCCTTAGACTCAACAGCTCACGATCTCACCTTGGGGCAAAGGACTTTTAGGTAAATTTCCTTACAAGATAGGAATATACCTTTCGGGCGGAGGTAGCCATAATTGGAACTTAATCTTAATGAATTCATATAACTTGGTTAACATAGGAATACAATTAATTGGGTTACTCTGGGTGTTTCCATCTGACCATCAGATAGGCTTTTGCATATTTTCGTGTTCCAGGTTAATAAACCGATATATTGCACAAACATGAGATAATCACTTCATCTTTAAAAGATATTGAAAGGATTCACAACCATAGGTAGTTTTATAATATTGAATTTTCCTTTAATATACTTTCGCATAATTTTTATTTACTTATTTTCAGACAAAAATCACCATTCAAACAACAATCAATCTATTAGATACTCATAAATATTTAACATAAAAAATTAATAGCTAAGGTATTAAGTCCTTGTGGGATCGATATATTTTATACTACTTGAGCGATATGTGAGCTTACGTTACGTAAGTGATTTCACCGATCACAAAACATCACATTTTCCCACACAAGACCTCTCGTTCCCAAAGCATAAATCGTGTCACCCTTGTCTTGCTGATGGCCTGTCGGCCGGTGTGATGACACAAGAGGTGTATCGGCCACCCCTCTGTATTGTCGTGGCCGGTGGCGATGCCCAAATCGCCGACACCGACGATAAAAAAGAGGGAAACACGCGAGTTGAATTTTCCCGATCCCAGATTGTCGCTTCGTTTCACGGCCCAAGCCTTACTCCAAATCCAAGCTCTTGGAGAGTACTAGAAGTCGACAATGACATATTTTCTATTTTTTACACAGTTGCACGTGAAACGAGAGAGAACGATTTAGTGAATAGTGACATACAGTGAACAGTAGCTCCAATCAGAATTCTGTCGATTCCAACGCATTCGTGGGATCGTTTGGAGTCCGTATATGGCCTCGAAATCTCGGTAAGACCTCCCTGTAAAAATTCGTAAGTTTATTGTTAAATGTTCGGATGTATCCAGCAGCTTCGTAGAGTAGTGTATTTAGATAAATTGAATTGTTTGGGTATGAGTATATTTAATATATGTATTTGGTAGAATCCGAGTGAAAACGAAACGAGTTGGATCGATCTGATGGAATGTGTAAGTTTATGGTAAAAGTAAGTTTTTGTGTATAATGATGTGTTTTAATTTTAATGATAGTTTTGAGTTATATATAATATTACGAGTAAATATGGCAATTTTTGTCAGGATTCGTTCGATTCGATTTGCTTTAAAGCGAATACGGGTTTGAAAAAATGAATTCGTTTAATAAATTGGTCAATTCGATTCGATTCGTTAATTAAATGAATCGAATATGAATTTAAGCTCATTAATTTCTTTATCCGTTTAGGATTCATTTTATTATTTTCTTCTAATAATTATAGTTATTTTTCAATTAAAATCCGAGAAATTATGGCTAATTAATATTTTTGATATTTGGTGAGATATTTTTAATAAATATATTAATTACAATTTTATATGTATATATTTATGAAGAATTAATGTAAATCAATTATAATAAATTATGATATTAAATAATATCATGAGTGAACGAATATTCGTATTCGATTCGTTTAATAAATGAATCGAATACGAATCCTGATATTAGGATTCGTTTAATAAACAAATTGAATATGAATCCATCACATTTTGATTCGATTCGTTTAGGATTCGATACAAATTCAATTCGTTGATTCGTTTTGTCACCCCTAATTATGATATTGTTTGGATAAATCCGGGTAGGTTTAGAGTGTTCAGACTTTGTAGCGTTTGCGGAAATTTTTTCGAAAGATTTTTCAAAAATACATGAATCGAGGATTTAAGTTCACTAGTGGCTCGGATTAGTTTGTAATGGTGTTTTAAGAATAATAGAACTGAAATCATTGAAATCGGACTTCATTGGGTTTTCCCGGATAGATCCGAAATTTCTTATTAGTTAAGTCAAGAATTCAAGTTAAGATTTTGATGACGTTTCGCCTTTTATTTTGACAGATTTGACTAGGAACTGGAGTGCTCGCGAACCCAGGCAAGTAACCAATGTGATGAGAACTTATATTGTTGAATTCGTGTTTTGATTTTATTGATTGACATGTTAGGTTAAAAAAATGATAGTTAAGGGATATTCTTAAGAAAGAAGTTTGAGATTACGTATGGTTAAGATAAATGACTGCCACATGTATGGATCATTATTATGGATATGATATGAAATGAGATATGAAATGAGCTTAATGTTTATGAGTATGTATGAATGTATGAAAGAGTATGAATCGGCAATAATATGTATTCGTGTATGTAAATGTATGAGTATGTATAAGTATATGTATAAGCATATGTATAAATATATGAACGTGTATTTGTTATGCATGATTTTGGTATAAAAGATCGGTAAAGGAAATAAGTTATGACTTCAGAGTATGTATTAGCATATATATATGTGCTTTTTTATGGATAAGTTTTGTTATTGGCTCGAACATGCTATTGTCGTTGTAAAGGTTAGATTGGTTAATTATGATAAGGAACTGGTATTAAGGTAATTCTAGCTGAATGGATAAGTATAATTGATAAGTTTCTGTATAATAGATTACTATATGGAAAATCTAAAACTAAAGGTGTTTGAGCGATAATGAAAGATATGAGGACGGTCGAGGATTTAGCATTTGAGTTCATTATTATGTATATTTGTATGTTAGAAACATTTGTATGTATATAAGTCTTTAAATGATGTTTGTATTGTTTGTCGTGTATGTGCTTGTGTATGAGAAATCAAGTGATGAGTTTATGTTATATGGTATGTACGTCTGTGTGTATGTTTGATTGAGTGATTCGTGGTGTAGTAGTCAAGTTGGTTAGGAATCCGTTTGGAAGAAATTCATCTCATACCTATTCTAAAAGAGGTAATGAGTCCCGTACGAGAATTATGTGTGTACGCCACCCGTATGTATGTATTGTTGGATGATGTGATCTTTGATGTAACGATTGTTATATGTGCTTAGTGGTTGGTTGCAAGATGTTTGTGAGTATGTATGAGTGTATCTATGTGTATGATAGAACTACTTTGACATTGAGAAGTGTCACTATAAGTTGTATATTCTCAAATAAAGTTCCTGGTCAAGATTTACTGACACGGGTCGGTTATTAAAATCCGCTGAGACCAGTGCATGTCGTATATCGAGACTTGGTTTGATGGTTTATCCTAACAAACCATGAGTCTAGGGAGACTCGTATAGATGTGTAGCTGTTTATTTGATAAACATTGAAAGACTTACTGAAGATTTCCTAATAGATGGTACACCAATGTCAATAGGAATCTTCTCGAGTCGAGTAGCATAGTGGTCATTCGACTTGAGATACCACTGTGAATATATGAGATATCCTCCACACTTTGATGGCAGTCACGTCACCGGTCTATTTAGATCAGACCTCTACCTGTTCGTTGTGTGTGGACTGATACTCATGATATCCTGTGAGTATCAGATAGAATCTATCAGTCATGTGTATAGAGCATATGTATCATGTACGTATTTGTGATCTAGTAAATCTGTGGCCGTGGTATATCCCCGATATAATATTGATAGCCCATAACAGAGGGATTATACGTATGTAATGACCTCGTCTTGCATAGTTTAGCGAGATTATCCGTGTTCATCATAATTCATGAGTGGGTGGATTATGGACACGAAATTGGATTATGTGACGGATAAATCTAAACTTAGAGAGTCCCACAATATGAAGTGTACTCGTTGAGCACTTGGACAACGCGTTATGAATAATATAGATTATTCATAATACTTCATCACCTCGATATGAAGTGTACTTGTTATTTAATGTAAATAAAAATACATATATAATAATAATCGCATTAATTAATTATTTAGATATTTAAATATTAAATATCTAGATAATTAAATTATTTCAATATTACATAATTATTATGCAATATGTTTGATTATTATTGGTTACATGTGACATGATTCTTTTAAGCTTGAAGTATACAAATTGGATTTGTTAACTTAAAGCTTATTATTATTAATTAGTTAGATTAATTGACCAAATGACCAAAATGCCCTTATTCGTACCCCTAAAGTCGATTATCCTTAGTATTTAAAGTGAGAAAATTTTGTTTTCTCATTCATAAGAAGCCATGGCCGAACCTATCTCCAAAAATAGTTCCCAAAATTTTCTTAAAGATACAAGGAAGAAAGTAAAGAAATTAAAGAAAAAGTTTAAGGAAATTACATGATTTGGAGGTAATCTTCAATTATCTTAAACTTAGAAAGCTTGTTTCTTGTTCTTGAATATCTAGAATAGTTCTATGGTTTCTTCATTTCTTAGAATTTGGGGCTTTTTGATTTGGAGGATGGATTTGGAGGCTAGATGCATGTGTGAAGTTAGATTGGATAAATTTATTGTAATATTAGTTCAATTTTATCATTTGATGACTTGTTTCCATTCTAGAGTGTTATGACCACTCTTATAACTCCTAGACTTATTCTTGAGTTCTTCATTTGTGGTGACTTTGGTTGGTGTAATTATTAATATGATTAATGTTGAGAAATTTGGATTTAAAACATGAAAAATGATATTTTTAGTTACCAAATCAGATATGAAATTTATGTGATTTTGGTGATGAAAAGTATGTTGTATAAATGTATTGGATGTGTTTTGGGTATTGGAACAATTGCCGAAAATTGTTTTGGAGTTGAAATATGCGAGATGGAATTGGTCAATGGGAGAATTCGAATCTTATATGATTTCATTCATTTGATATTAAGTGTTATCGAATTAGTTTCAATACTTTTGGGGATATGCTACAGTGACACTAATTCATCCTTTTAATTAATGTTCCATTAGTTTCTACAGTTATATATATGATATTATAAGTAGAAATTCAAATCTTGAAAAGTTTGAGATTTGAATCTTTCTTTTATATATTGGTTATATAATTGAAAGTACTTGCACCTCAGAGGTACAAGTAAAAGTTTATCATTTGTTCTTTTTAATAGAATATTGTATTCTATTTGATAGAATATATTTTCTATGATCCCGAGTAATAAAATTATTTTATTACTTGGTGTGTAATATTAGATGTTAACGATTATAGAAAAGACTTAACTTATTAAAGTCAACTGTGAGAGTGATAAACTATAAATGGAACTACATAATTAATAAAATGAAAAGACCCTTAGACATCTTCCATATAAGTCCAATAAGATGTCAGAATCATTTGAAAAATATTTGATACTTAATGGTTCTGATGTTTTCTTATCGAAGAAAATTATCCTATAACTTATAGTGGGAGCGATATTTGATATCGATTTCGAAAGTTAGCATTAAACCATAGATCTAAGATAGTTCTTAGCTTACTACTGTTGGGTTTTCTAGGTCAAACCAAGATCATATTAAGCGATGAAAAGTGCGAATACAACAAAGTAACGTTGCGGAAATACTCACTTTGATCGGCTTTTGGATGCGATGAACACAAAACTTTCTTCATGAGTTTTTGGCCAAGCTCCTCCATGGTTGTCCTCCAAGCTCGAAGCTTTGTTTTGAGATTCCATGCTCATGAATGAGTATCCCTATCACCTTTGTAAGACTCCTTTGGTGTGCTAGCACTCTTGAAGATTTGCAACAAATCTTCTGTTGGACAAAATGACCCATAGCGTCACTATTTGCACAGATCATTGTGTTGTTGTAGCAAATTAACTATGTGACAAGGAAATTTCACTCTCATCATTTGTGATTAGATCACCATAGATATATAAATGAAGAGAGGTCCCTATGATTAGTTCCTGGATTGAGAATGATATGAGACAGTATCAGTCCTCGAAGGATTAATCATTAATATCCCTAGCCGGAGTATTATCGAGACTGGACATCGATAATGCAGAATAGGCTAGTATTGCACTTGTGTGCGTTGTGAGGGCACAACGGCATAGTTCTCATATATATAAGTATCAGATACTTATGCTAGTGCGATAGGAGGTCGTGTTTCACCACCGATGGTACGGGAAACAGCTTCGCTCTGGATAGACCCCTCGGAATCCCATTGGTATTATGACTATGTGTCTATGGGAGGCCGAATTCAAGGTAGGTGTGTATAGTCTTAACCTGAGACTTACATCGCTAATACTTATGATAATCGATAGACTTTGGTCTTGGTGTACAGGGCTTTAACCGGTTCTACGTACACCACTTTTGGTTTTATCAGAGAGTCGTAGTGTATTGGGTGTGATGTCGAGACGGAAGTATCACTTCAGTCATAGTGGAGATGATGTCACGCAGGATACGGTACTAGTGCTCTTGAGTGATGCGCATCCAATCGGGATATTGTGACCAGGTCATGAATATTCGATTATAGAGACTATGTTACCAGACATCCGATATGTGTTTCGGACGGGGCAGACACTTATCCAGCCCCAGCCCTAGCACGTGACTATCCGATACTGGGCCGATATACACAATACAATTGTATACTACGCTTGATATAGATCCTTGTATATTCTATATGGATATGTCCGGAGAATTGGGAAGACTTGGTGCTTTGCTAGGAGTCGACCTTGTCTCGTAAATCGGTAGAACGTAGTACTTGGTACATACGTGATTCGGATACACCGACGACCGTATTTACTGCCAACTTATCCGGGGATCTCATGGGTCGCTTCCCGATAATCCACCGATGACGCATAACTCGCACTCTTAAATAATCTGGGATTATATAGATTAGAGAGAAAATTAATCTAGGATTAATTATAGAGATATTTTATCTAGGATAAAATATCGTCTAGAGAGAGATAACGATTAATTTGGAATTAATCGATTAAATTAATATATTCGATATATTAAACGAAATTAGATTTCGACGCGGAATTAAAATTAGATTTTAATTCGGGCGAACGAATTAATTTAGAATTAATTCGTTAGCGACGTGAATAGTGAATTCGCTAGGCGTAATCATTTAATTACGACGCGATGGAAAAATCGTTAATTTGGAATTAGCGAACCCGAGCCCGAGTGTGATTGCGAGCGCATTCATATTTCGAATTCGAGTGCGGCAACACAAGTCGCATCAAGCGTCAAATCATTCGTCACATCAAGCGTCAAATCAAATGTCACTTGAGTGATTGATTGATGTGTGATTGATTGATTGAAAGACATGTCACTTTATAAAGGTGATATGAATAGTGATGGATTTGACGAGAATAATGTAAAGCATTTTGGAGGGAAAAACTTTAAGTTTTGGCTCCAAATTTCATTTGATAAATTGGATTTAATTAAATGAAATTGATTATTTATTTTGGAAAATATATAATCAAAAGTTTTATACATTTTTCATTAAGTCAAAAACACAATTCTCTCTCTCACTCTCTTATCTCTCTCACGCCAAAACAGTGGCTTTGCTCACTGGTTTTGAACTTCATTTGGGCGTGAATATTAGGGAAGCATGAGTGGGTTTTCATGGTGAAAATTCAAGTGCTAGCACACTTACGAGTCTTGCGAAGGTGGTAGGGAGGTTCACCTATGAGCCGGTCCGTCAGACGAGGCTTGGAGCTCCGTTCTCTCAGCTCAAAATTCTGTTTTGGAGGGCAGTGAACTGCTGCAGTGGGCGTGAATGGCAGTGCACTTTGTGGCTTCATTCGTCTTCAAATCGTCTCAACCGATCGATGTGAGTATTCCGCTACCTCCGTTGATGTGTTCACACATTCTTTTCATTGCTTGTTTGATCTTGGGACCTAGATAATAACCAACAATGGCATCAAGAGCTATAGGTTCAAGCATGAAAAATGTAGGGCTTAAAATTTGGGTAAATGTTTGTTGAGCATGATTTGAATAAATTGATTGTTTAAGTATGCTTATAACATGTTTAATTTCATTTTGGTTGGACCAATTTGTTGAAAAATGATTTGGAATTATTTTCCCCAAATATTTGACCTTGGCCGAATGTGATGGATATTTGGAAATCTTGGATTTTTTCATTTTAATTCATTGGATGAGTTATAATGATGTAGGATGATGTTGATTTGAGATTGAATTGGATTTAATTTTGAATTGGATAAAAATCCCTAAAGTCCTTATGTTGGCCGAATCTACATTGCCC
The DNA here is from genome assembly GCA_019454045.1 of Zanthoxylum bungeanum. Classification (NCBI taxonomy): domain Eukaryota; kingdom Viridiplantae; phylum Streptophyta; class Magnoliopsida; order Sapindales; family Rutaceae; genus Zanthoxylum; species Zanthoxylum bungeanum. The sequence goes on from SKCR01027517.1 coordinate 107,968, forward strand.
TATAAAATCTTGGATTTTTTATTTTTGAACATTAGATGTATGAAATCATTTAGGATGTTGATTTAATGTCGATTGTGGGTTGATGGATGAAACCAAATCGGACACAAAATCCATCCTTTGGCCGAGAGCATTAAAGCATGTAAATGGGTTTGATTTTTATTATTTGTGTTGGACCCAAATGATGAAATGACCATGATTAATTTGTAATTCATGTTTTAGAAATGTTGATTTGCGTAATTGATCATGTAATACACTTTGGTAATTAAATTGGGAAAATTGGATTTTTTGAATTTAATTATTTGGGCCTATTTTTGATATTGGGCTTCTAATGTTGTAATTGGGCTTATTGGGCTTGATTTTATCAAGTTGGATTTAGGCCAATGGATTAGATCCAATTGGGCCCAAAACCACTTCCGTTAAGCCCAAATGCGACTTAATGAACCTTTAAAGTTCAATTGGGCCTAATGGGCCAAGATTGATTTATGGGCTTATGGGGTAAATCCCGGATTGGACTTTGGTTATCGGTTTGACCCGAGTTGACCAAAAGTCCACGCCTTCAGAAATCAATTAAAAGCCCATTGGACCTTAATTGAATTGACGTTGGACGTTAATCGGTCTTTGAGACTCGTTACGATTAAATTTGGAATTTAAATCGTAAAAGGTTTATTCAATAAGAGTGTAATATTTAATTTGGAATTGAATAGTGAATTAGTACTAAATACATGTTAAATTAGATTTAATGATGCGTTTTATTTAATTCATGAATTTGTACTTTATGTACTTATTCACAAAAACGAGTTTGACTCGAACAAAATCAAATCGTTGTTTGAACATTGGATGATCATTAATTATCAGATTAATTAATTTGATTAGATTGATTGATAGCATGCTTATGTGTGTGAATACGTGGTTGTGTTGTATGAATAATGTATATCGGATGGATATTAGTCGGGTGGGGCAATTTTAGAAATTGTTGTAATAAATTCGATTTATTAAATTGGACCTGCGTGTCCAGCCTTATCACCTTCATTCTCTTTGTATTCTCTTCTCACCTATTCCCCTCCATGTAATGAGGTTTCTTTAGAAGTGTAGTGTAACGGTAGAAGTAATACAAGTGCTAGCTTGAGTGAGAAAGGGAGAGATTTGATCTAGGATCAATGTGTTAAGTATCCATCCGCATATCATTATTATTTATTTTCATACTCGCTTTATTATGTATTTAGAATGCATGTTTAAGGGTGTATGATGATGAGACCTTAATAAGATAATTAAATTGGTAGCCAATTTGCACGCGAAAAACCCTCGTTAAATATCAAGCGTTTATTTTCCTTCCATTGAGTGATTCTTGCTCAAGATCCGAGATTGGCAGGGGTTGTTGGCCAAAGTCAAGCCCTTGTCCGTCGAAGATGTGTTTTAATAACACGAGGCTTTGTTCCATATCGGTGTCGTGTCCAAGTTGTGGTTTGTTGGCCAAAGTCAAGACCACTTCTTGTCCATTGACATTGATTACGAAGCTTCCTTGTCAATGGGTCCGCGCTTGACTGGGATCACTAGGTTTGTTGTGCCAAAGCCAAGGCCTAGTTGATTCAGAGGAAAAAGGTTAGGGTATATATTCGATATATAGGCATATATTAGATAATGTTTGGGACTTGGATGTCCACCTACTGGATCTAGGAGTTGGATGAGATCCAATTGATCTTCGAGATCTACCTAGTTAATTATCATACAATTTGTTGGCCAAGTCAAGATTGTGTGATATTTAACGGGATCCTAGCCCACTAGGAAACACGGTTTCCCGAGTACTCGACAGAGGGTTAGAGGCTCGACGAAAATTAGTGGGAGGCAAGTATTGAATTTGCACATTCGTTTTCGAATACTCGCTAAACGCGCTCATCTATATTTTACTCGTCATATTAATCAAAAGTATTAGTTGGACTAATATTTTATGTTGTTTTAAATATATATATAGTTGGACTATATACAAACTCATTCGATATATAGTTGATTTTTAATTGGATTACAGTAATCAATATAATTGAATTAAAATTATAGTTGATTAAATAATTGGATTATTGTAATCATTATAATGAATAGTACCTTATTAAATTGATTAAATAGTTGGACTATTGAAATCAAGAAAGAATTGAAAAGTTGAATATTTAAAATATATAATCCTTGGATTAAATGTTTTAAATGATTTAATTTTCATTGGGAATTAATAATAGGTTACTTTATTGGATAAAATAACTTGTTATATCTAAGCCCATAATTAAGCAAATAGTAGAGCATAAAATCTTTGGAAGATTTATGTGATGATGACTTTAGTGCTTAATTTAATATACTTGACAATAATCTATCTTTAGATTTAAAAGGTATAAAATTGCAATTAATAATTCTTGGAGAATTAATTGACTATTCTAGTGGAGAAAAGTCAATGTTTGCAATTGGGCAAGTTGCACAAGGTGCACATCATTTCGATATTCTAAAACCCAAGGCTTGGCCAAAGTTTGTGAAATATTGAAAAGATAATTGACATATCCAAAAGTGACTACCATTTGGATATGGCAGACACGAAGGAATTAAAGAAAGGGTGAGGCTCTGACTTTAAAATTTTGTCAAAGTTATGTTCACTACTAGTATTGAAATTGGATTTTAAATACTTAGTGTGGTACATAAAATATATGTATTGATGTTCAGAATCCGCTATGAGCTGGATACTGACTTCAAGCCGAGATTTCTCTGCAAATCGGAACGGGACGAAAGTCGCTGTTTCGACCGTAGATACCTAAGTTTAGGAACTACCCTTTCGGTATGTACTTAAATTAGGAACTGTTATAATGTAACTAGTTTGACTAGAGACATTATCTCTATATCAGTGTTTAATCCGTTGCGGATAAACCTTTTATATTCTAGAACACTAAGTGTTTTATTATATAAAGATGATACTGAGATAAACACATTAGATGTGAATAACAGAATTTATATTTTGAATATAATAAAATCTCAAACATATAAAAAATGACAAATAATTAGCTCAATTGATTTGATCATAGAGACTTATTTGTGGCATTGTTGTCTAGGACACAATTAACAAGACTCGTATATCCACACTTTTGAAGAGTGGGTACTAGGACTGATTTGACTATTCAAATAAGGTCTGCGAATCTAGTTTATTAGGTAAATACCTAAAATACTATTTACTTGGTAATAGTAAAAGGGCCACCGATCTGTTAGCCCTATTCATGGTGAAGTAAGTGGGCCCATATCTAGCTAGGCTAGATGTGAACATGAATATTTCGTGACCTTAACGGATGTGGCATCACATTGTGGTTATGTGTTTCTTTTGAAGAACACAGATCATAAACTTTTGATGTTTCGACACGAAGTAAATAAACAGATCGGCTATAGTATTATTCCGCCACGATAAGACCGTAATGGAAAATACTTAAGCAGTAAGTTTCATATGTAAATGAAAGAGTACGGTATTCTTTCATATGAGGACTCCTCCCGAGACACGTCAGTTAGACGGTGGTCCGAACTAAAAACCGAATTTGTTGGACATGATAAGGTTTTATCACGAGTCGCTCTGAGCTACTGTTTCCTTCAATAGGATATGTATTAACAGTGCAAAACTTATTTAGAATAAGGTTCCATATAAATCTGTTTGACAGATATCATATTGGATATGAACAGGAAAGAAACGAGGTTTCTCATTCCTGATAATTTGGGTATGCCAGGCATAACGTTTGGATGATACCAAACTAAAAGACCCGAAATGGATAAGTGCCAATATAGGTTATCCTAAGGGAAACCTTAAGTATAGTACTTGTAAATCTCACATGAGAACAATGTGATTGTTGCTCACCATGCGGTTTTTCCTGAGAGGAATACCGATATGCAGTGGTCAGTGGGAGGATAGTGATACTCGATGAAAATCGGAGTAATACTGTTCTAGGAACGAAGTCCTTAATGGAACATAAATAGTTCATCTATGATGAATCTATACCATTAATCTTCAAATACACAAGAAACTAGTAGATCGGATAGAGTCAGAAAACAACCTAGGGTATGGGTTTCTGATCTAACCTCATAAAGATGTCAATCTTATGAAGGTATATCCACCGACTACGTTTTGAGGAAGTGATACAAGGTATCGACTCCCTATTATGGCAAAGTGCCATGAGTCCGGAATGGATTCCATGTATAACAACTATTTTGGATACTAGTTGTTGTACCACAAGACATTGTGCCTATTGGTACTTTAAACGTCTTCAAGGAAGACATATATGGATGGCAACATACCAACGTACAAAGCTAGGCTTTTGACGGAAAGGTATCGTTATCAACATTGTGTTAATAACGATTCAACCTTTTACCTGTTGCCATGGTAAATCCATTTTGAAGATGCTTGTTGATAACTGCGTATTTCATTTATGAAATGTGTCAGTTGTAGATCAAAATCGCTTTCCTAAAAAGGAAACCTCTTGGAGGATTCTTACAACATCCTGACGATTTTGTATAACCGACAAACAAGGTTTGCGGGTTATTCAATCCATGTTTGGATTGAAGCAAGCATAAGGTTCTTGAAACTAACGTTTTGATGTAATCATAATGGTTTATGATTTAATTCAAAACGAATAATTCTTGTGTATATAAGGAGGTTAGTGGGAGAGCGCACTGACAGTTAAATTCCCATATAGCAATTGATGAAAGCTTGGCTTTCAATAGAAATTCTCCGTAGAATTCTGGGGAGTAACAACCTTTATTCAAGGAATAAAGATCTACTGGGATAGATTTGGAGTTGTTAACACTCTCTGGGAAATTGTTACATTTAAAATGTACTTGTATTGTTGTCTCATAACGCTTCGAGCATATGGAGTCACGATCAGGTCAATCCAAGTGATAGTCACTGGATTGAAGTTAAGAACATCTGTTAGTATCTCAGAGAACTAAAGATGCTATCTTAAACTATGGAGAGGGAGAACTTGAAGTGACTGGGATCACTGCTGCAAGTTTCCAAACAATTAAATACTACGGTACTATTAATTTTGAACACTTGGATAGTGAGCTGAAATATTTCGAGCAAGATAACTGTTGCCGAATAAACAACAAATTCGGATTATTGCTGCAGCTGAGGCAGCAATAGAAGCCATTTGGATCGAAAATAAATCTAATTAGATTAGATATAGTTCTGTTAGCAGCTGAGCTAGGCGTCAGCAAATGCTAAGGAATTAAAGGTCTCATCGACGATCCAGATATATACTTCTATATCATCTGATTCGTTCGGATCATACATCGTGGCGATGCCGATGATCATAATTGAGTACTCGCTCGTGCCCCAGTTGGAGAGTGTTGGACAAAATGACCCATAGCGTCACTATTTGCACAGATCATTGTGTTGTTGTAGCAAATTAACTATGTGACAAGGAAATTGCACTCTCATCATTTGTGATTAGATCACCATAGATATATAATGAAGAGAGGTCCCTATGATTAGTTCCTGGATTGAGAATGATATGAGACAGTATCAGTCCCCCGAAGGATTAATCATTAAATATCCCTAGCCGGAGTATTATCGAGACTGGACATCGATAATGCAGAATAGGCTAGTATTGCACTTGTGTGCGTTGTGAGGGCACAACGGCATAGTTCTCATATATATAAGTATCAGTACTATGCTGTGCGATAGTGGTCGTGTTTCACCGATGGTTGAGTTGTTAGATCTGGATAGACCCCTCGGAATCCCATTGGTATTATGACTATGGTCTATGGGAGGCCGAATTCAAGGTAGGTGTGTATAGTCTTAACCTGAGACTTACATCGCTAATACTTACGATAATCGATAGACTTTGGTCTTGGTGGTACAGGGCTTTAACCGGCTCTACGTACACCACTTCGCTGGTTTATCAGAGAGTCGTAGGTGTATTGGGTGTGATGTTGAGACGGAAGTATCACTTCACTTCAGTCAGTGGAGATGATGTCACGCAGGATACGGTACTAGTGCTCTTGAGTGATGCGCATCCAATCGGGATATTGTGACCAGGTCATGAATATCCGATTATAGAGACTATGTTACCAGACATCCGATATGTGTTTCGGACGGGGCAGACACTTATCCAGCCCCAGCCCTAGCACGTGACTATCCGATACTGGGCCGATATGCACAATACAATTGTATACTACGCTTGATATAGATCCTTGTATATTCTATATGATATGTCCGGAGAATTGGGAAGACTTGGTGCTTTGCTAGGAGTCGACCTTGTCTCGTAAATTGTTAGAACGTAGTACTTGGTACATACGTGATTCGGATACACCGACGACCGTTTTTACTGCCAACTTATCCGGGGATCTCATGGGTCCGCTCCCGATAATCCACCGATGACGCAAACTCGCACTCTTAAATAATCTGGGATTATATAGATTAGAGAGAAAATTAATCTAGGATTAATTATAGAGATTTTTATCTAGGATAAAATATCGTCTAGAGAGAGATAACGATTAATTTGGAATTAATCGATTAAATTAATATTCGATATATTAAACGAAATTAGATTTCGACGCGGAATTAAAATTAGATTTTTATTCGGGCGAACGAATTAATTTAGAATTAATTCGTTAGCGACGTGAATAGTGAATTCGCTAGGCGTAATCATTTAATTACGACGCGACGGAAAAATCGTTAATTTGGAATTAGCGAACCCGAGCCCGAGTGTGATTGCGAGCGCATTCGTATTTCGAATTCGAGTGCGGCAACGCAAGTCGCATCAAGCGTCAAATCATTCGTCACATCAAGCGTCAAATCAAATGTCACTTTGAGTGATGTGATTGATTGATGTGATTGATTGATTGAAAGACATGTCACTTTAATAAAGGTGATATGAATAGTGATGGATTTGACTAGAATAGTGTAAAGCATTTTGGAGGGAAAAACTTAAGTTTTGGCTCCAAATTTCATTTGATAAATTGGATTAATTAAATGAATTGATTATTTATTTTGGAAAATATATAATCAAAAGTTTTACACATTTTTCATTAAGTCAAAAACACAATTCTCTCTCTCACTCTCTTATCTCTCTCACGCCAAAATAGTGGCTTTGCTCACTGGTTTTGAACTTCATTTGGGCGTGAATATTAGGGAAGCATGAGTGGGTTTTCATGGTGAAAATTCAAGTGCTAGCACACTTACGAGTCTTGCGAAGGTGGTAGGGAGGTTCACCCATGAGCCGGGATCCGTCGGACGAGGCTTGGAGCTCCGTTTCTCAGCTCAAAATTCTGTTTTGGAGGGCAGTGAACTGCTGCAGTGGGCGTGAATGGCAGTGCACTTTGTGGCTTCATTCGTCTTCAAATCGTCTCAACCGATCGATGTGAGTATTCCGCTACCTCCGTTGATGTGTTCACACATTCTTTTCATTGCTTGTTTGATCTTGGGACCTAGATAATAACCAACATCTTCTTCTTTGCTTCTTGTTGCTCTCGACCATGAGAGAAAATTTGAGAGAAAAGGCACCAAGTGCCGTGAGATGAGGGAGAGGGAGAGAAGAAAAATGAGTTGTGTATATTTTATTTTGATTTCAAAAATCAAATACAAAAAATCAATTACCAAATTCAAAAAAAGGTACAAGGCATTAAAGCCTTCCAAAAACTCACATCACTCACAAAAGTTACATCCATCACATCACTCAAAGTTGATGTGACTTCCATCACAAGAATGACTAATGATGTGATGCGTGATGTGACTTATGGGCCCGACTTGATTCGAAATGCGAGTGGGCCCGCAAACACTCCCGGGCTCGGGTTCGCTAATTCCGAATTAACGAATTTTCCGTTGCGACGTAATTAAATCAAATTTAATTAAAAAATTTTGCCTAGCAAAATTACTATTCACGTCGCTAGCGAATTAATTCTAAATTAACTCGTTTCCCGAATTAAAATCTAATTTTAATTCCGCGTCGAAATCTAATTTCGTTTAATATATCGAATATATTATTTTATCGATTAATTCTAAATTAATCGTTCTCTCTTGGAATAGTATTTTATCCCAGATAAAATATCTCCGTAATTAACCCCAGATTAATTTTCTCTCTCTACTAATTAATCCAGATTAATTATTTGTGAGTCATACGTCAACGGTGAATCATTGGGAAGCCCAGATTAATTATGTGCGAGTCAAACGTCATCGGTGAATCTTCGGGAAGCGACCCATGAGATCCCTAGATATGTTGGCAGTAAATCCGGTCGTCGGACTATCCGAACACGTACGTACCTAGTACTACGTTTTTACCGATTTACAAGACATGGTTGGCTTCTAGCAAAACACCCTGCCTACCCAATTCTCCAGAAATATTCTTAAAGGAATATGTAATATATATCAGGCGTAGTATACGTAGTATTGCGTATTGCGATCCAGTATCTGATGTCACATGTTAGGCCTGGGACTGGAATTGTGTCTGCCCCTTACGAAGCACATATCGGATCTCTAGTAAATAGTCTCTATAATCGGATAATCATGACCTAGTCATATTATCCCGATAGCTGCAACATATAAGAGCACCAGTTCCGTATCATACGTGACCATCATCTCCATATGACTGAAGTGATACTTCCATCTTGACATCACACCCAATACACTTCGACTCTCAATATACCCAGAAGAGGCGTACACAAAACCTGTTAAAGCCCTGGACGACCAAAACCAAAGTATATTGATTGTCGTAAGTATTAGCGACGCAAGTCTCAGGTTAAGACAAAATACACCTACCCTGATTCGGACTTCCATAGACATATAGTCATACTTCTAATGGAATTCTGATGGGTCTATCCAGAGCGAAGCAGTTCCCGTACCATCGGTAAACACAACCTTCTATTACACTTGCATGAGTATCCAATACCCAAATATATGAGAACTATGTCGTTATGCTCCCATAACACACAAAAGTGCAATACTAGTCTATTCCGCATTATCGATGTCCAATCTCGATAATACTAGGACTAGGGATATTTTATTGATTAAACCTTAGTGGATTAATATTGTCTCATATCTTATTAGTGATGATATTGGTCATAATTGTCCAACAATCTCCCACTTGGCCTATAGCCAATCACTCAAGTGTCCTACACTTGAACTATGTACGGGTCGCTCAAACTTATGTTGAGAAAAAAATGCTTTCGTCAGCGGATTTGCAAAGTTATCATTTGCTGCGATTTATTCGATCATCACATCGCCACGATGTATGATCCGAATGAATAAGATAAATAGTTGAAGTATATACTTGGATCGTTGATGAGACCACTAATTCTTTAGCATGTGCTGTAGCCTAGCTCAGCTGCTAACAGAACTACTCCTAATCCAATTAGGACTATTATAGATCCAAATGGCTTCTATTACTACCTCAGCTGCAGCAATATTCCACTTTTGTTGTTTATTCGGCAACAGTATCTTGCTTGGAAGATTTCCAGCTCACTGTTCCGTTATTCAAACTATATTGTACCTTTATTACGACTTATAGTCATTTTTATCGGTTAGGAAACTTACAGCAGTGAACCCAGTCACTTCAAGTTCTCCTCCTCCATAGCTTAAGAAAGCATCCTTAGATCTTCTAAGATACTTAAGGATGTTCTTAACATCAATCCAATGACTATCACTTGGATTGGCCTGATTGTGACTCCATATGCTCAAAGCATATGAGACACCAGGTCATGTACATTTATTTCAATGTACAAGTACTCAGAGAGTGTCAACAACTTTTAGATCTATCCCAGTAGATCCTTATTCCTAGAATAAAGGTTGTCTGTCCTATGTATTATATGGAGAATTTTTATAAAAGCCAAGCTTTCACCGATTGTATTATGTGAATGTCATTTCCAAGAAATGATATGTCATCATTATGTAGGACAATCACTGTCAGTGCACTCCCACTAACCTCCTTATATACACAAGAATTATTCTCGTTTTGAATTAAATCATATACCAATATGATTACATCAAAACGCTGGTTCCAAGAACGCAATGTTTATTTCAATCCATAAATGGATCGATATAACTTGTAAACCTTGTTTGCTCGTTTTGGTACGAAAAAACCGTCAGGATGTTGTAAACATCCTCCAAAAGGTTTCTTTTTAAGGAAAGCAATTTTGACGTTCAGCTGCCATATTTCATGAATGAGACATGCAGCATTAGCAAGCATTATCCAAATGGATTTAACCATGGCAACGAGTAAAAGGTTTCGTCGTAATCGACAAATTGTTGATCACGATATCTTTTCGCTACAAGCCTAGCTTAGTACGTTGGTATGTTGCCATCCATGTATGTCTTCCTTGAAGACTTATACAGTACCAATAGGCACAATGCCTTCCCGTACATCAACTAGTGTCCAAACTTAGTTAGTATACATGGAATCCATTTCGGACATCATGGCACTTTGCCATAATAGGGAGTCGATACCTTGTATCACTTCCTCATACGTAGTCAGATCATCTTCCTCAATAATATTGACATCTATTTGAGGTGAGATCAGAAACTCATACCTCCCAAGTTATTTTCTGACTCTCTCCGACTTACGCGGTTCTTGTGTATTTGAAGATTTTGGTACAGTTTCATCCTTGATGAAATGTTTGTGTTCCATTAAGGAATCGATGTCTGGAACAATATTACTCTGATTTTTCATCGAGTTTTACTTTCCTCCCACTTACCACTGCATATGGGTATTCCTCTTAGGAAAACCTTATGGAGAGAAACAATTACATTGTTCTCTTGTGAGTTGTATAAGTACTATACTTTGGTTACCCTAGGATAACCTATAAATAGGCACTTATCCCATTTGGGTTCTTGTTTGGTATCATCCAAACATATGCCTAGCATTCCCAAATCTCCAGGAATGTGAAAACCCGGTTTCTTTCCTGTTCATATCTAATATAAAGTCTGTTTAACAGATTTTTATGGAACCTTATTCAAAATAAGTGTTGCACTGTTTAATTCGTATCACTAGAAGGAAAATGGTAGCTCAGAGTGACTCATAATTAACCTTATCATGTCCAAAAATATTTGGTTTCTCCGTTTGGACACACCGCTCAATTGAGGTGTTCCGGAAAAAGTCCTTTGTGAAAGAATACTATACTCTTTCAAGTAATTGAGAAACTTATTGCTTAAGTATTTCCATCACGGTCTAACCGTGATAGTTTTAATACTCTTGCCGATCTATTTTTATACTTCATGTCGAAACTCTTTGAATTTATCAAAAGTTTCTGATTCGTGTTTCACAAGAAACACATAACCATAATGCGATGCCACATCCGTAAAGGTTACGAAGCGTTCATATCCACCTCTAGCCTAGCTAGACATGGGCCCACTTACGTCACTATGAACGAGGGCTAACAGATCGGTGGCACTTATACTTTTACCAAAAAAAGGTGTTTTTAGGCATTTTGCCTAATAAACTAGATTCGTAGGCATTATTTGAGTAGAATCAAATATGTCCTAGTACCCACTCTTCGAAAGTGTGGATATACGAGTCTTGTTTAATGTGTCCCAGACAACAATGCCACAAAAAAGTCTCATCTGATTAATTCAGTTTGAGTTATTTGATTGTCATGTTATATGTTTGAGATTCTTTTAAATTCAAAATATAAATAATGTTATTCACATCTAATGTGCTTATCTCAATATCATCTTTATAAAATAAAACACTTTAGTGTTCTAGAATATAAAGGTAAACCCACTGTAGGCACTGCATTTTTGGATATAAGTCCCGATGATGAGTCTCGTATAAAGACACTACTCTTTAGGTTACGAAAGTCGCGGGAAACGAATGTCGGAAGGGGAAATTCAGAATAAGTATGTCATCGGATTCAATTCACATGTTCACTGCTTTCGTTCGTACTGCATTTGTGAACACGTTCGAACGTCAAGCAGATTGTGGGCGTTCATGTAGCGTTCGAATATGTGTTCGAACGGAGTCGGTACTTTTGGTTTTGTTGCTAGCCTCACGCCCAAGCCCAATTAGCCCACCAAAACCCACCCAAAAATAACAAAACACATATTTAACACATGGTGAAATTAAAACAAATCAAATAAAATCTAAATAATCACATACCTAATTAAAACAAATAAAATAAATCCATACCTAATTAAAACAAATCAAATAAATTCATTCCTAATTTGAAAAAATCACCTCGCTAATTTAATTAGATGTTTTCCTTGTGAGATACTAATTAGAAATATTCCCCATAATTGCTTGATCCCATTCCTATTCAAACAAGAGGAACCCTAGCCTTTGCCTATAAAAGAAACACAAACCCAACATTTGCTCTCTCCTAGCTCTACACACCCAAGACAAGAATAGCAAGCAAAATAATTTTCTTCTTCTCCTCCCTCTAGCAACCAAAAACATCACCCCTAAACACCCCTCCCTTGCATGCATACAGCCCTCTAAAATAGCCCATGCAGTAACCGAAATCTGTCCCTAAAACAGCCCTGCAGTGACCAAATAAATTGCCTTAAAACACACCACCATAACCACCGAAAGTAGTCCCTGAAACTGCACTGCAGTGACCAAAAATCACCCCCAAATAGCAGCCCAAACATCGAAAACAGTAGCAAAAAACAGTCCCTTAATATAGCAAAATAGTGACCAAAAAACTGCACTTTAAAACCCTTAAATTACCGCAAGAAACAGCAGCAAAACAGAGGAAATGAAAACTCAAAATAGCGAAGCAGTGAACGAGAGCAGTGGACCAGTGAACCGGAGGAGTTGCGGAGCATCAACCCTTTCGATGACCGTGTAACGCACTTTCGAGAGACGACCTAAGAGGTTAGACCTGAGGGCACCCTTCTTATTTATTCTCATCTTTGTTGTTGTTTATTGGAATTCCTTTGCATGAGAGTCATTTGTTGATATATGTTGTGGTCCTTGAATAAATGGAATATGTGTTCTTTCTTGTGGTATATCGGATGGAAACTCGGACATAAATTCCGTAGCCGAATCCGAATGGATGGTATTACGGTTTGTACTTGGGATACAATGCCACGTACCACTTGAGAGATTCACACATTTCGTTTCATCCAACCTTGTATTCGAGTATGATTGGGTTGCTAGCATGTTATTTTTTTTAGCATGATTTAGTCGTTAGTATGCTATTACTTTCTGCATGTTACTTATTTATGCATGATGATATAGTGCGCATGGGCAAATCAAGTTAGATTAAAGGTCATCCATTTTGAGGGATAAAAAGCCCAAGGGCTACCTTTGCCACGACGTTTTGTCGCGCCGGACGGAGTATGTTTGATTGAATGTGAGATATGTTTAATCGAGCATACGAGGTCCTATATTATTGTTGTCTTTATTTTATATGCATTGTAATATAATCCGCATGGGCTAACTAGGGTGGATTAAAGTCCTCTATTCGAGGGAAATGCCTGAAGGCTACCTTTACCACGATGTTTTGTCGCGCCTTTTATTATGTCATTTACCCTTTGCATATCATTGCTTTATTTACGCATGCATTACATTCTCGTGCGCATGGGCTAACTAGGGTGGATTAAAGGTCCTCTATTGGAGGGAAATGCCTAAAGGCTACCTTTTCCATGATGTTTTGCCGCGCCGGATGATGTGCACCCGATTGAATATGAAATGTGTTCCATCGGGCACACGAGGTCCTACATTGTATATTTGTTTATCCATATATATGTTTGTGTCATTTCAGATGCTATTTTGGCAATCTCGTGCGAACATGTTTCCAAACGCTACACGAACGTATGCATTTGGTCTCATCTCGTTCGAACACGTTTACGAATGCTACACGAACGTATGCATTCTGTCTTATTTCGTTCGAACACGTTTACGAATGCTACACAAACGTATGCATTCTGTCTCATCTCGTTCGAACGCGTTTACGAACACTACACAAACGTATGCATTCTGTCTTATTCCGTTCGAACGCATTTACGAACGCTACATGAACGTATACATTATGTCTTATTTCCATTCGAATGCACCTCAGAACGTTACTCGAACGCTTGAATTTTGTTTACTGTTCGAACGCGTTTACGAACGCTACTCGAACGCGCATGCATTTTGTTGTATCATGCATCAGGTCCCATCCTCTTTGAACACGTTATCAAATGCTATACGAACGGAGACATTATGTTTATTGTTTGAACGTGTTATCAAACGCTACTCGAATGCTTGCATTCTGTTTACCATTCGAACGCGTTTACAAACGCTACACAAACGCGCACAAACTGGACAGATTCCTTCATCATGTTTCATGCATGTTTGTTCCCATAGTCATTCCATTCCCCCATCATATGCTTAGTTAGCTCTCTTCAATATTTATCCATTTACTGTTATTGTTTGTTTATATTTTCCGCATTTATTCGATATGCTCATGAGATTGTGTGCTCTCTTTTATCATTAATGCATTTATAGTTGTTATTAGTTACATTATGCACTTAATTGCCTCTCTTTAATATGCATGCTTGTACAATTATTGTTTATTTGCATCTCCGTGTTTATCAATATAATGTGTTCATGAAATTATATGTTTGTCGTTATTCCAATTTATTTTTTTATGCATGAACTTAGAAGTAGATTATCTTTGGAAATACATGTTACTTAGGCTTGGTTAGATTATCGCACAAATCCGTTCTTTACAAATGGGATAAGTAAGGGACCATTCTGAACCCAACGGTTTGAGGTCTTTCCTTGGGAAGGGTGAGTGCGGCCTTAAATCATTTTCCCGGTTCACACCAGGTGGCGACTCTTTGTTATTTCTCCGGTTTAGTTCCCCCATGGGCTATTCCATATTCCCAACCGAACCGCGAGCCCCGGACACTGTCACTGATTTCTGTGTCCTACAGTCTGGCGACTCCACTGGGGATAGAGAATTGGCCCCGAAAAAAATGTCTTGTAATGCTTGAGATTTGTGCTTTAGTTAACCGTGTCTACCGTGGGTTGAAGGGGTTTAATAAAAGGCATTATTAAAGCTAAGTAATGGTTTGGTGTCTTCCTTCATTCATGACCTTTCTATAAGGAAAAGCTGTGAAGACACCTAGATAATCATGTACTCGTAGCCTACTGTGATGGACTAATTTGGAGGACTCGTTGTTTATTCTTGTCACCAAGCGATAAGAGCCTAAGAGGCTTAGGTTTTTAAGAGAGTTCGTTCCGCCCTCCCTCTGGGGAATCTACAACGGAAATCCATTTGACAGTCAGTCACGCACCATAACTCGTTGGCACGTAGCTTAGTGTATAAAAAGGTGCGCTCACTTGGTCGCTCGAACCCTTGAGTGGGGAGACCTAGTTGTGGCAATCCTTCGCCAGTGAGAGTCTTTGTTTACACTCCCACCAGCCCACATGTATACCGAAATTATGCGACCTATAGCAACTTACTTCCTTGTGCTTATGGACCATCCTCATTTGGATACAGTTGGACTTCTTGTCAGAAATGCGAACTTGTTGGGCCATTTAAACTGGGACGAGTTCGTATCTTATGAAAATTGGGCCAAAAGCTTCTGAAATGTCGATGGGCCGCTCTGTTGAAATTATTGTTTTATGCTTGAATTATCTCTTTATGCTTGTATTTGGGGACCATCCTCATTTGGATGCAGTTGGACTTCTTGTCAGAAATACGAACTTGTTGGGCCATTAAAACTGGAACGAGTTCGTATCCTATGACAATTGGACCAAAAGTTTCTAAAATGCTGATGGGCCATCCTGTGTTTGGGCCCCTTATCATTTGAAGTTGTTTAACCATGTTATCGTAAATGTGTAAACATGTTGAGCCTTTTCAACTGGGACAAGTTTGCACCTTGTAATAATATGATTGAAGCTTTAAAATGACAAGAGGCCGACTTATATATTCCATGCATTGCACGCATACATGCTGACTGAGAATTTTAAAAGACACCATATATTCTCGTTGGGTTAGGAAAGAGGGAAGACTTATCAAAAGGCCAGTAGCAAACATGAGTGAATCAGAGAACAAGGTCTCCCGTATGGATCAATTGGAAACCAATCTCACCAAGATTACTGAACAGTTGCAAACCTTGACTGCCACTATGGCCAATATGGTTGTGCCCCGTGCTGGGGGAAACTCTGAGAACGAGAGGTGTGAAGACCCTCCGACTAGATTGAATGATGAATCCCGGGTTTTGATGATGATATGGCTGAATTTGCTGCGGGGAAAATGAAAGGGTCTCAAACTGAACTGCAAAAACTCCGAGATCAGGTAGAGTCGGTTACCCGTAAGATGAGGGGCAAGCACGAAGACCTGTTAGATTATGAGGCAATGACGTTTGAGGAACAGTTGCCAGCTTAGTTTAAAATGCCAGATATAGCCAAGTTCAATGGGAACGGGGACCCAAGGGTCCATCTCCGGCAGTATGTTTCAGTTATGAGTTCAGTGGGTCTATCCCAGTGTCAGGTTCAGAAAATGTTTGGGATGTCACTCAAGGGGGCACTTGTGGTATGGTATCACAGCCTGGAGAGGAAGATCAATGAGGATTGGAGGGAATTGGCAGAGGTCTTCTTGAGACAATATGTTACAGATCTGGAGATTGACTTGTCACTCCGGGACTTAGAAAATACCAAGCAGAAGCCAGAAGAAAGCTTCAAGGAATATGTAGACCGTTGGAGGAGCCAACTCTTGAAAATGCAGACTCGGCCCTCAGAGAAGGGCCAGATAAAGATGATTATCAAGGGTACTAAGCCCTCAATTTATGGAAAGCTCAGGAGAATGACCTCCATGATTACTGATTTTCGACAGTTGAGGGAGACTGTCATGGATATTGAAGAAGAAGAAGCTGAGAATAGAAAGTTCTATAGCCTGAATAGGAGGCCCATTGGGGGACCATAAGGTACCAAGCCTATTGCTGCTGAGATTGCTGCTATCCGGAACCGGCGTTTCTCCAACCTGGGTAGACCATTGTCTAAGGTATTGGAGAAATTAAAGAGACATGGACTTCTGAAACCCCTAGAGACTAAACCACTTCCACACCCACCACCACCGCATCTCAACCTGAACCACTATTGCCATTTCCATCAACAGAAGGGCCATGACACTGACAATTGTGCCCGCCTCCACCATGAAATCCAAGACCTTATAGACTCCCAAAAAATACCCGACCCTGAAAAATAACAGCCTAACACACACAAAAACCCCCTTCTGAATTACCACTCTGTCCTACCACCAACCTATATGATAAACTCTGACCTACCCGAAAGCCTTGTCCTCAAATCCTTTGACTACCAAGCCTTCTGCCTGGGAATTTGGGATAGCAACAGCGAGGATGAAACAAAACATGGGAAGAATTTCTGGGAAGATTTCTCCAGTAGTGATGAAGAGGTGGTAAGAGGAATGACACGCAGCAGGCATTTCTACAGTGATACGGCTGAGAAGGGTAAAGAAGTGTTGACAGAAGGGAGAGAATTGGCAGAAAATGGGGACAATACTGAAGGGGATATAGTGCTACGCCAGTTGAAGAAGACACCGGCACAGGTCAGCATCTAGGAATTGTTTTGTTCATCACAGGAGCACAGGCGTGCTATGGTTGAAACCTTGCTGGCAATAATTTTTTCTGAGGAAGAACTCCCGGCAGAGGGAAGAAATCACAACAAGCCACTATTTATCAGGGCTGAAGTGAGGGGCAAGAAGACATCATGTGTAATGATAGATGAGGGCTCATCTATCAATGTTTGCCCATTGAAGATTTCAGCAAGGTTGGGAATAAAGGCAACGGATCTGGATCCCTCCAATATGACTATGAAAGCTTATGATGATAGCAAGCGAGGAGTTGAGGGTACCTTTGCCGCAGTAGTCAAGGTTGGCCCGATTGAGGATGAGGTTGAGTTCACAGTGCTGGATATCCCAGCCACTTTTGCTTTGTTATTGGGAAGGCTGTGGTTCCATAAGCTTGGGGGCGTGCCCTCCACTCTGCATCAGGTTATTAAGTTTGCATACAGGGGAGAGATTGTCACCATCCGAGCTGAGGTAGACAGTGTTGTGGCTGCTTTGGAAATACAACCTTTCACAAGGTTCCAAGTGTTGGCAACTTTTGAGGAGTGGGTGGATCCTAAAGTGGCTAGGATCATGGAGAAGATGAAGTTCGAGCTGGGTAAAGGTTCAACATTTCCAAACTTTAAGGGGTAGACTACCCGGAGAGGGTTGGGATACATGTCTGATGAGGATAAGTCGAAAGCCAAGAAGAAATGGGTGAAGCTGATGGAATGCTTTGTGAAGGCAACGAGATATCAGGGAGAACCTGAACCGGTAGAAGTCAATGGGATTGTGGTGCCCGGGTTTGAGATCTTTCAGGAGGTGATAAGTGAGAAGTCACTGGCATCAGAAATTGCGAAGAAGGAATAATGGAAATGGGAAAAAAAGCTTATAAAGTTGGAGAGTCTGACCCTCGAGGAAAAGGAGGAAGACCCAGCTGTGGGAGATGAAGCATCTGTGGAAGATGGAGATGTTTATCTCTCTGATTTATTTGAATGTATTCATGCATCTGCTGGCAATAAAGACAATCATATTTCTTACTCGTCTGAGTCTCTCCCTTTCAATTTGTACAACTTGAGTATATTTAATATCAGCTCCTTAAAAACAAATACATTTAACCTTGGTACACATGAGAGCCCCATGGAAATTCTAATTGCAAGTGAGGTTACCTCTGAGGAGCGGGAAAAATTAGAAGAAATATTAGCCAAATATGCCAAAATGTTTGCTTGGTCTTATGAGGACATGCCTGGAGTAGACAGAAGTATCGCCCAGCATACAATACCAACTTATCCAAATATGAAGCCAATGAAAAAGAAACTTCGATGGATGAGACCTAAGTGGGCCGAGAAAGTCAGAGAGGAAGTCAAGAAACAGATAGATATGGGGTTCCTGGAAGTGGTAAAGTATACTGAGTGGTTGGCAAATATTGTGCCGATGCCGAAGAAAGACGGGAAGGTCAGAATGTGTGTGGATTACAGAGATCTTAACAAGGCTTGCCCGAAAGATGATTTTCCTCTACCTCACATAGATGTGCTAGTTGACAGTGCGGCTTTATATGCCATGTATTCATTTGCAGATGGGTTTTCAGGATACAATCAGGTTCTCATGGATGAAGAAGACAAGCACAAGACTGCCTTTGTCACCGAGTGGGGCAAATATTGTTACAAGGTAATACCATTTGGGCTCAAGAATTCATGTGCTACTTATCAGTGGATGGCCATTACACTATTCCATGACTTGATGCACAAAGAGATTGAAGTATATGTGGATGATATGATGATGAAATCAAAGATAAGAATTAGGCATATAGAAGCACTGGAGAAGTTCCTTCAAAGGGTTGACAAATACAACTTGCGGTTGAATCCCAAGAAATATGTGTTTGAGGTAACATCAGGAAAGTTGCTGGGACATACAGTGGGAATATGAGGAATAGAGGTAGACTCTGAGAATATCAAAGCGATCACAGAGATGCCAGCACCGAAGACTGAGAAGGAAGTCAGAGCATTCCTCGGGAAAATTCAGTATATCAGTCGGTTCATCGACAAGTTGACGTCAGTATATGAGCCTATCTTCAAACTGCTGAGAAAAGACCAGCCAGTGAAATGGAATGAGCAATGTCAAGCAGCCTTCGACAAGATCAGAGAATACTTGGTAAAGCCACATGTAGTGAAACCTCTGAGACCGGACAGACCCTTGATATTGTATTTGGCCATAGAATCAGAAGCACTGGGGGCATTGATGGTACAGAAAGATGAGACAGGGGTAGAGCATGCAGTCTACTATCTCAGTAAGAAGATGCTTCCGTACGAAGCCCGTTATCAAGAGGTAGAGAAGATCTGTTTGGCAGTGGTATGGGCGTCTAGAAAATTGCGTCATTACTTCCAATCTTACAAGATCCGGGTGGTGGCCAAAGAAAATCCCTTGAAGTATCTACATTCAGTGCCTTCGCTAGTGAGGAAGTTGGGAAGATGGTTAGTGTTGCTGACAGAGTTTGACATTGAGTATCTCACCTCCAAAGTAATCAAAGGGCGAGCCATAGAAGAGTTCCTGACATTGCAACCTATTGAAGGGGATCAGTACAAGTTTGAATTCCCAGATGAAGAGATCCAAGCAATAAAAGTTCAAGGATGGAAGATGTATTTCGACGGCGCAGTGAATTGCAAAGGAGCCGGAATTGGGATCGTGATAGTGACCCCCCGAGGGAGAAACCTTGCCTATGGCCAAGAGGTTGACGTTCGGAGTAACTAACAACATGGCCGAGTATGAAGCATGTGCTTTGGATTTGACCGCATTGATAGCCTTGAAGGCTGAGAGCGTGGAGGTCTACGGAGATTCGATGTTGGTAGTCCGACAGATACAGGGAGAATGGGAATTGAAGGAAGAACGGTTGAAACCTTACTTTTTTCATCTCAGAAAGTTGGCACAAGCTATCCCCGATTGTAAGTTTCAGCAGACGCATTAGCTACACTTGCAGCGACTTGGGAAAATCTAGAGAAGTTAGTGATGAAACCACTGGTACAGACAATAGCAAGCAGACCCGGTTATGAGATAGAAAGAGTTCTGGAAGTGGAGGTCGACGACGGAAACCTTGGTACCATGATATTCAGTAATACCTGGAACTCAGAGAACTCCCATAAGAAGCCAGCAGAAAAGACAGGATAGCTATTCAGAAGTTAGCTTCTCAGTATGTGATTTTGAAAGGAGAATTGTACAAGAGACAGGCAAATAGCGTTCAGCTGAAGTGTTTGAGAAAAGAAGAAGCTCAGAAGACAATGTAAGAAGTACATGCCGAGGTATGTGGACCGCACATGAATGGGTTGAACTTGTCTCGCAAGATTGTAAGACAAGGCTTCTACTGGTTGACCATGGAGACAGACTGTGCAAAACTGGTAAAACATTGTCATGATTGTCAAGCACACGGTAATTTGAACCATCTGCCTCACACAGAGTTACACGGGCTATCAGAGCCATGGCCTTTCTCAGCATGGGGAATTGATATGATCGGGGAGATTCGACCGAATGCATGGAATGGACATCGTTTCATAGTAGTGGCAGTGGACTACTTCTCAAAATGGGTGGAAGCCGAGTAATTTCTGTTGGGTTTCTACTATAGTCCCAAGATCGATTTCAAGCAAAGAAACATCATGTGAATACTCAAGAAGTATGGCAGAATCATACTTACATTGATCGGCTTTTGCGATGTGAGGAACAATAAAAAAACTTCAAGCTTTCCTTCCATGGTACTCTCGGTTTTGCTCCTCCATTTTTGGCTATATTTGCTCGGCCAAGCTCCAAGCTTGGGTGTGCATTCCATGCCCACGGGTAGGTTTCCCTATCACCTTCGCAAGACCCCGAATGTGTGCTAGCACTCTTGAAATTTTGCCACAAAACTTCGTAAACGTTTCCTTCATCTCACGGCATTTGCAGAAAAATGATGGAAGAAAATGGCCCAAGGCCGAGAGATAGGAGAGAGTGAGAAGAGATTGTGCCTTTTGTGAGTTGTGTATCTAATACACTAAATGAAAAAGTCAAATACCAAAATATTAAATGGTAAATGTCTTTCAAACATCACTTTAGAGTGTTTCACACTCAAGCATCATTTCTCATCAACTTCCATCAATCAAAGTGACTAAAGTCGACAAGTGATGTGACGCGTGATGTGACTTGTGGGCCCCACTCGATTCGAAATGCGAGTGGGCCCGCAAACACTCCCGGGCTTGGGTTCGCTGATTTCGAATTAACGACTTTTCCATTGCGACGTAGTTAAATCAAATTCAATTAAATAATTTTCCCTAGCAAAATTACTATTCACATCGCTAGTGAATTAATTCTAAAATAACTCGTTCGCCCGAATTAAAATCTAATTTTAATTCCGCGTCGAAATCCAATTTCGTATAATATATCGAATATATTATTTTATCGATTAATTCCAAATTAATCTTTCTCTCTCTTTAAATGATATTTTATCCCAGATAAAATATCTCCTTAATTAATCCTAGATTAATTTTCTCTCTATTAATTAATCCGAGATTAATAAAGTGCGAGTCATGCGTCATCGACGAAACTTTGGGAAGCGACCCATGAGATCCCCGGATATGTTGGCAGTAATTCCGGTCGTCGGACTATCCGAACACGTACGTACCTAGTACTACGTTTTTACCGATTTACAAGATATGGTTGGCTTCTAGCAAAACACCGTGCCTACCCAATTCTCCAGAAATATTCTTAAAGGAATAAGTGATCTATATCAAGCGTAGTATACGTAGTATTGCGTATTACGATCCAGTATCGGATGTCACGTGCAAGGCCTAGGGCTGGAATTGTGTCTGGTAACTAGTCCCTATAATCGGATAAACATGACCTAGTCATAATATCCCAATAGCTGCAGCATATAAGAGCACCAATTCCGTATCCTACGTGATCATCATCTCCACTATGACTGGAGTGATACTTCCGTCTTGACATCAAACCCAATACACTACGATTCTCAATATAACCAGAAGAGGTGTACACAAAACCTGTTAAAGCCCTGGATGACCAAAACCAAAGTATATTGATTGTCGCAAGTATTAGCGGTGTAAGTCTCAGGTTAAGACCAAATACACCTACCCTGATTCGGACTTCCATAGACACATAGTCATACTACCAATGGAATTCCGAGGGGTCTATCCAGAGCGAAGCTGTTTCCATACCATCGGTAAACACAACCTCCTATTACACTTGCATGAGTATCCTATACCCAAATATATGAGAACTATGTCGTTATGCTCCCACAACGCGCACAAGTGTAATACTAGTCTTTTACGCATTATCGATGTCCAATCTCGATAATACTCCGACTAGGGATATTTAATGATTAAACCTCCATGGATTGATATTGTCTCATAACATCTCAATTCGGAACTAATCATATGGACCTTTTATCATTTATACATATAGGTAATCCAATTACAAATGATAAAAGGGTAATTTCCTTTGTCACATAGTCATTTTGTACAACAACACTATGATCTATACAAATAGTGATTTTATGGGTCATAATTGTCCAACAATCCCCCACTTGGCCTATAGCCAATCACTCAAGTGTCCTACACCCGAACCATGTACGGTTCGCTCAAACTTCTACTGAGAAAATGATTTCATCAACAGATTTGCAGTGCTATCATCTGATGCGATTTATTAGATCATCACATCGCCATGATGTATGATCTGAATGAATCAGATGAATATTTGAAGTATATATCTAGATCATTGATGAGACCATTAATTCTTTAGCCTGTGCTGTAGCCTAGCTCAGCTGCTAAGAGAGCTACTCCTAATCTAATTATGATTATTTCGATCCAAAAGGCTTCTATTGCTGCCTCAGCTGCAGCAATATTCCGCTTTTATTGTTTATTCGGCAACAGTATCTTGCTTGGAAGATTTCCAGGTCACTATTCTGTTACTCAAACTATATAGTACCTTTTATTATGACTTATAGTCATTTTTATCGGTTAGGAAACTTGCAATGATGAACCCAGTCACTTCAAGTTCTCCTTCTCCATAGTATAAGAAAGCATCCTTAGTTCATCTAAGATACTAAATGATGTTCTTAACATCAATCCAGTGACTATCACTTGGACTGGCCTGATTGTGACTCCATATGCTCAAAGCGTATGAGACACCAGGTCGCGTACATTTATTTTAATGTACGAGTTCTCGGAGAGTACCAACAACCTTGAGATCTATCCCAGTAGATCTTTATTCCTAGAATAAAGGTTGTTTCTCCCAAGAATTGTGCGGAGAATTTTCATGAAAGCCAAGCTTTCGCCGATTGTATTATGGGAATATCATTTCCAAGAAATGATATATCATCATTACTTAGGACATTCATTGTCAGTGCGCTCCCACTACACCTTCTTATATACCCAAGAGTCATTTTCTTTGTGAATTAAATCATATACCATTATGATTACATCAAAACGATAATTCCAAGAACGCAATGCTTGCTTCAATCTATAAATGGATCGAATAACTTGCAAACCTTGTTTGCCCGTTTTGGTACGACAAAACCGTCAGGATGTTGTAAACATCCTCCAAAAGGTTTCCGTTTAAGGAAAGTGATTTTGACGTTCAGCTGCCATATTTCATAAATGAAACATGCAGCATCAGCAAGCATTATCCAAATGGATTTAACCATGGCAACAGTTAAAAGGTTTCGTCATAATCGACACAATGTTGATAATGATACCTTTTAGCTACAAGCCTAGCTTAGTACATTGTATGTTGACATCTATGTATGTCTTCCTTGAAGACTTATATAGTACCAATATGCATAATGCCTTCCGGTACAACAACTAGTGTCTAAACTTGGTTGGTATACATGGAATCTATTTCGGACTTCATGGCACTTTGCCATAATAGGGAGTCGATACCTTGTATCACTTCCTCATACGTAGTCAGTTCGTATTCCTCAATAAGATTGACATCTTTATGAGGTGAGATCAGAAACCAATACCTCTCAGGTTGTTTTCTGACTCTCTCCGACTTACGTGGTTCTTGTGTATTCGATGATTATTGGTATAGTTTCATCCTTAATGAACTATTTGTGTTCCATTAAGTAATCAGTGCCTGGAATAGTATTACTCTGATTTTCATCGAGTTTTACTTTCTTCCCACTTACCACTGCATATCAGTATTCCTCCTAGGAAAGCCGCATGGTGAGCAACAATTACATTGTTCTCTTGTGAGTTGTATAAGTACTATACTTTCGTTTCCCTAGGATAACCCACAACTTAGGCACTTATCCGATTTGGGTTATAGTTTGGTATCATCCAAAAATATTCCTAGCATTCCCAAATCTATAGGAATGAGAAAACCCAGTTTCTTTCCTGTTCATATCTAATATGAAATCTGTCAAACAGATTTTTATGGAACCTTATTCAAAATAAGTTTTGCACTGTTTAAAGCTTATCCCTTGAAGGAAATGGTAGCTCAGAGTAACTCATGATTAACCTTATCATGTCCAACAAAATTTGGTTTCTCTGTTTGGACACACCGTCAAATTGACGTGTTCCGGGAGGAGTCCTCATTGAAAGAATGCTATACTCTTTCAAGTATTTGAGAAACTTATTGCTTAAGTATTTTCCATCATGGTCTAACCGTGATGGTTTTAATACTTTAGCCGATCTGTCTGTCAACTTCGTTTCGAAACTCTTTGAATTAATCAAAAGTTTCTGATCTGTGTTTCAAAAGAAACACATAACCATAACGCGATGCAACATCCAACCTTGTATGCTATTACTTGAGAGATTGGGATACAATGCCACGTACCACTTGAGAGATTCACACATTTCGTTTCATCCAACCTTGTATTCGAGTATGATTGGGTTGCTAGCATGTTATTTATTTTTTTAGCATGTTTTAGTCGTTAGTATGCTATTACTTTCTGCATGTTACTTATTTATGCATGATGATATAGTGCGCATGGGCAAATCAAGTTGGATTAAAGGTCCTCCATTTTGAGGGATAAAAAGCCCAAGGGCTACCTTTGCCACAACGTTTTATCATGCTGGACGGAGTATATTTGATTGATTGTGAGATATGTTTAATCGAGCATACGAGGTCCTATATTATTGTTGTCTTTATTTTATATGTATTGTAATATAATGTGCATGGGCTAACTATGGTGGATTAAAGGTACTCTATTCGAGGGAAATGCCTGAAGGCTACCCTTACCATGATATTTTGCCGCGCCTTTTATTATGTCATTTACCCTTTGCATATCATTGATTTATTTACGCATGCATTACATTCTCATGCGCATGGGCTAACTAGGGTGGATTGAAGGTCCTCTATTCGAGGGAAATACCGAAAGGCTACCTTTTCCACGATATTTTGCCGCGCCGGACGAGGTGCACCCGATTGAATGTGAAATGTGTTCCATCGGCCACACGATGTCCTATTTGTGTATTTGTTTATCCATATATGTGTTTGTGTCATTTCAGATGCCATTTTGGAAATCTCATTCGAACGCGTTTCCAAATGTTACACAAACGTATGCATTTTGTCTCATCTCGGTCGAACGCGTTTACGAATGCTACATGAACGTATGCATTCTGTCTTATTTTGTTCGAACGCGTTTACGAACGCTACATGAACGTATTCATTATGTCTCATCTCGTTCAAATGCGTTTACGAATGCTACATGAACGTATGCATTATGTCTTATTCCGTTCGAATGCATTTACGAATGCTACATGAATGTATGCATTCTATCTTATTTCCGTTCGAATGCGCCTCAGAACATTACTCGAACGCTTACATTCTATTTACCGTTCGAACGTGTTTACGAACGCTACTCGAACGCACATGCATTTTATTGTATCATGTATCATGTCTCATCCCGTTCGAACGCGTTATCAAAAGCTATATGAACGTGGACATTCTATTTATCGTTCGAACGTGTTATCAAACGCTACTCGAACGCTTGTATTCTGTTTACCGTTCGAAGGCGTTTATGAACGCTACACGAATGCGCACATACTGGACATATTCCTTCATCATGTTTCATGCATGTTTGTTCCCTTAGTCATTCTCTTCTCCATCAAATGCTTAGTTAGCTCTCTTCAATATTTATGCCTTTAACGTTATTGTTTGTTTATATTTTCCACATTTATTTGATATGCTCATGAGATTGTGTGCTCGCTTTATCATCAATGCCTTTATAGTTGTTATTAGTTACATTATGCACTTAATTGCCTCTCTTTAATATGCATGCTGTACAATTATTGTTTATTTGCGTCTCCGTGTTTATCAATATAATGTGTTCATGAAATTATATGTTTGTCGTTATTCCAATTTATTTTTTTATGCATGAACTTAGAAGTAGATTATCTTTGGAAATACATGTTGCTTAGGCTTGGTTAGATTATTGCACAAATCCGTTCATTACAAATGGCATAAGTAACGGACCATTCTGAACCCAACGGTTTGAGGTCTTCCCTTGCGAGGGGTGAGTGCGGCCTTAAATCATTTTCCCGGTTCACATCAGGTGGCGACTCTATGTTATTTCTCCGGTTTAGTTCCCCCGTGGGCTATTTCGTACTCCCAACTGGGCCGCGAGCCCGGGACAGCTTCGCTGATTTCTGTGTCCTACACCCACAACGGGTTAAACTCTGATATAGAGATAATGTTTCTAGTCAAACTAGGTATATTATAACAGTTTCCTAATTTAGTACATACCCGAAGAGTAGTTCCTAAACTTAGGTTTGTACGGTTAAAACATCGACACTCGTCCCGTTTTTGACTTGTAGGTTGATCTCAATTGAAGCCAGTTCCTGCTAATCAGCATTCTGCACATCAGTACATATCTATGTACCATATCTAGTATCAAAATCCAATTTTGAAACTAATAGTGAAAATATTTATGACAAACATACTTGATGCCAGAGCCTTGCCCCGCCTTCAATTCCTTCATTTATGCCTTGTCCATACGGCAGTCACGCATCCAGTGACCCCGTTTTCCATAGTTTAGACAGACATCTTGAGATATGTCATTTGACTTCCTAGAATACTTGTGATGATTTTGCATTTGCCCCTTTAGAAGCTCTGGCTCTGCCTCCTTGAGCATAGCCATTAACTCTCCAAGAGTTTACTCTTGGTTCACAATGAACCTGCCCCAGCTGTCGGGTAGAGACTATAAGATCAAATCTTTGTAGTCTCGGCCACGTAGGTAATGCCCAGCTAACCTAGCTGATTGATGTCAGCAATCATCTACGACAACCTAGTGCTCAACAAATGTACCCTCCGACATACGCGAGCGAAAGAGCTTCTTTTGCAATTGTACTTCTAAGATTAAGAATAAATCTATAAAGATCTTTATTTCATCATCATGGTACAAGGATCTAATCCTTAATTTTGACAACGGAATTAAAGGGTTATTGCGGTAAGCATAATGGATTGAGCACTAAAGTTATCATCACATGAATCTTCCAAAGATCATGTTCTACTATTTGCTCAACTCCGGGCTTAGGCCCGAGATGTCATTCTATCAAATAGAATAACTTCTCAGATCTCAGGACTATCCTGAGGTTTTATTATTCCCAATTTGAAAATTAAAGCCGTTTAAGAATATTTTCACCTAGGTTTATGTTTTAAACACTAATCTTTCAGTTATCTTGATTGCTATAGTCCAACTATCCAATCAACGATTTCGGGTACAATTAAATATAATGATTACTATAGTCTAACTATATAATTAACTATAATTTGATTGGTTTAAATTCAAATATATTGATTACTATAATCCAATTATATAATCAACTATTATTGAAGTAGTTTGAATACAGTCCAACTGTTTAATTAAAATAACAATTAAATATTAGTCAAACTAATATATTAATGTAATGACAAAAAATGAAATGAGCGCGTATTGGCAAGTATCTAAACGAAATTGCAAATTTAATACTTGCCTCCCATTATTTTTCAGCGAGCCTCTAACCCTCTGTTGAGTACTCGGGAAACCTTGTTTTTTTTGGGCTAGGATCCTGTTAAATAACACACAACCTTGAATTTGGCCAACAAGCTGTATGATATTTAACTAGGTAGATCTCTAAGATCAATTGGATCTCATCCAATTCCTAGATCCAGTAGGTGGACATCCAAGTCCGAAACACATATCTAATATATGGCAATATATCCAATATATTGCCTAACCTTTTTCCTCTGAATCAATTAAGCCTTGGCTTTGGCACAACAAACTTAATGATTCCAGTTAAGAGGGCCCATTGACTTTGGAAAGTTTTATAATCGATGTCGATGGACAAAAAGTGATATTGACTTTGGCCAATAAATCACAACTTGGACAAGACATGGGATATGGAACAAAGCCTTCATGATTCAAACACATCCGTGATGGACAAAGGTCTTGACTTTGGCCAACAAACCAGTGCCAATCTTGGATCTTGAGAATGAATCATTCAATGGAAGGAAAAACGCTTAATATTTGTTGAGGGTTTTTCGCGTAATTGGCAACCAATTAATTATCTTTAATTAGGTCTCATCATACACCCTTAAGCATGCATTCTAAAAGCATAATAAGGCGCGATAAATAAATTAATAATGATATGCGGATGGATATTTAAAACATTTTGTTCCTAGAACAATCTCTCCATTTCCTCTCTCCCGTTAGCACAAATCTTACTTCTACCCAATTACATAACACTTCTAAAGAAACCTCATTTACATTGAGGGGAATATGTGAGAAGAGAAATACAAAGATTCAAGAGGTAATAGGCTGGACACGCAGGTCCAATTTAATAAATTCTAAATTTATTACAACAATTTCCAAAATTGCCCTCACCCATTTAATATCCATCCGATATACATTATTCATACATCACATCCATGTATTCACACAAAACATGTTATCAATCAATCTAATCCATTAATTAATCTAAAATTAATGACCATCCAATGTTCAAACAACGATTTGATTTGTGTGAGTCCAACTCGTTTTAAGAATAAGTACTCAAAGTACGAATTCTTGAATTATATCAAACTACAATATTAAATCCAATATAATTTGTATTCAATACTAATTCTTTATTTAATTCTAAATTAAATAATTACACTTTATTAATGACAATTTAATCACAATATTCCAAATATCACAATTAAATTATTTAAAGTGTATTAGCCATAATTAATTAGTCAAATTAATATTTCCAAAATACCAATTTACATAATTAATCATGCTTATCATCATCAACACATGTCCAACATTATTGAATCAAAAATCATCTCATTTCCATGCTTACTAACTCACGACATTTTAGGGTTTTATAAATCGATTTCGATTTCAATCCAATTAAATCATTAATCAATTTATCCCAAGTGTTTAAACTCATCCAATTATCAAAAGAACAAAACATACCATGACATTAGAGCACTACACACATTTGGCCAAGCCAAATTTTTGGGGAAAAAATAATCCAATTCAATTTTCATTAAATTGATCATGCATAACTCCAAGTTATCATCATTCAACCATACTCAATCAATCAATTTTATCAAATCATGCTCAAATCAATTTTACCCAAAATTTACCCTAATTCTTTTTCATGCTTAATCAAGGCTTTGATACCGTTGTTGGATTTTCTAGGTCAACCCAAGATCATACTAAGCGATGAAAAGTGTGAATACAACAAAGTAATGTTGCGGAAATACTCACTTTGATCGGCTTTTAGATGCGATGAACACAAAACTTTCTTCATGAGTTTTCGGCCAAGCTCCTCCATGGTTGTCCTCCAAGCTCCAAGCTTTTTTTGAGATTCCATGCTTATGAATGGGTTTTCCTATCACCTTTGTAAAACTCCTTTGGTGTGCTAGCACTCTTGAAGATTTGCAACAAATCTTCTTCTTTGCTTCTTGTTGCTCTCGGCCATAAGAGAAAATTTGAGAGAAAAGGCACCAAATGTCGTTAGATGAGGGAGAGGGAGAGAAGAAAAATGAGTTGTGTATATTGTATTTTGATTTCAAAACTCAATTACCAAATTCAAAAAAGGTACAAGGCATTAAAGCCTTCCATCAACTCACATCACTCACAAAAGTGACATCTATCACATCACTCAAAGTTGATGTGACTTTCATCACAAAAATGACTAATGATGTGACACGTGATGTGACTTGTGGGCCCCACTTGATTCGAAATGCGAGTGGGCCCGTAAACACTCTCGGGCTCGGGTTCGCTAATTCCGAATTAACGAATTTTCCATTGCGACGTAATTAAATCAAATTTAATTAAATAATTATGCCTACCAAAATTACTATTCACGTCGCTAGCGAATTAATTATAAATTAACTCGTTTCCATGAATTAAAATCTAATTTTAATTCCGCGTCAAAATTAATTTCGTTTAATATATTGAATATATTATTTTATAGATTAATTCCAAATTAATCGTTCTCTCTCTTTGAATAGTATTTTATCCTAGATAAAATATCTCCGTAATTAATCCCAGATTAATTTTCTCTCTCTACTAATTAATCCCAGATTAATTATGTACGAGTCATACGTCATCGATGAATCTTCGGGAAGTGACCCATGAGATCCCTGGATATGTTGGCAGTAAATTCGGTCGTCGGACTATCCGAACACGTACGTACCTAGTACTACATTTTTACCGATTTACAAGACATGGTTGGCTTCTAGCAAAGCACCGTACCTACCCAATTCTCCATAAATATTCTTAAAGGAATATGTAATCTATATCAGGCGTAGTATATGTAGTATTGCGTATTGCGATCCAGTATCTGATGTCACATGCTAGGCCTAGGGGTGGAATTGTGTCTGCCCCGTACGAAGCACATATCTGATCTCTGGTAACTAGTCTCTATAATCGGATAAACATGACCTAGTCATATTATCCCGATAGCTGCAATATATAAGAGCACCAGTTCCGTATCCTACGTGACCATCATCTCCATATGACTGAAGTGATACTTCCATCTTGACATCACACCCAATACACTACGATTCTCATTATACCCAGAAGAGGCGTACACAAAACCTATTAAAGCACTGGACGACCAAAACCAAAGTATATTGATTGTCACAAGTATTAGCGATGCAAGTCTCAGGTTAAGACCAAATACACATACCCTGATTCGGACTTCCATAGACACATAGTCATACTACCAATGGAATTCTGAGGGGTCTATCCAGAGCGAAGCTGTTCCGGTACCATCGGTAAACACAACCTCCTATTACACTTGCATGAGTATCCAATACCCAAATATATGAGAATTATGATGTTATGCTCCTATAACACGCACAAGTGCAATACAAGTCTATTCCGTATTATCGATGTCCAATCTCGATAATACTACAACTAGAGATATTTTAATGATTAAACCTTAGTGGATTAATATTGTCTCATATCTTATTAATCTGGAACTAATCATATGGACTTTCATAATTTATATATCCCGGTAATCCAATTCCAAATGATAAAAGACCAATTTCCTTTGTCACATAGTTAATTTGTACAACAACACAATGTTCTGTACAAATAGTGATGCTATGGGTCATAATTGTCCAACAACTACGATCAAGTTTGGAACTTGATTAAGCTTTCGTTATGAATTGTTCATAAAATGTGCAAATTATTTATGCAGCAAAGCAAAGTGAGCTTGTTAAAGGTTTGACCTTTATAGTATGACAATGAGAAAGGTTATACTCAGCAATCTATTGTAGATTCTAACGAAAATTGTCTCTAATCACACTAATTGAACAATTAAGGATCTGTTGGTTACTGTTGATATTAAACTACGTATTTTAGCTAGGAATACAAAGTGGTATTCCGTAATGGTTTCTTCGAAGAAGAGTTCTATTGTGATTTCTTTGTTTGAAGATTTCATTCTAGAATGGCCCTGGAGTTTGTATTCTGTTAAGATCATAGTTTGATATACCAGCTTATAGAGCCTATTGTAGACTCATATAAGCTTTCCAGAAATCTGTATTTTCTACATTTGATAATAGTCAGATTGTCTGATTTTATCAAAGCATAGAGAATACATATGTGATAGAAGGGTTAGTGGGAGCTTACATATTTCTTTATAATGTTATATATCCTAAAGATATTATCATTATTAATGTAATAATGAGATGTTTTTGAGGTAAAAGATTTACCTAAGTCTTATTTTCTCCATTAAAGTAGTGGGAGTAGTTTCTGTCATATTTGATAGAAAGTTTTGTATATGATATAAAATAAGAGACGTATGAGATACTCTCATTAGTCGTGCATTAGATATGATCTAATAAAGGACACAACAATACTATATGTGTGACAGTTAGTATAATTGTTTGACAGTTAGTGTGTTTCTTGTATATAGTATTTATCTTTCGTAAATGATGATTCCTTTGTCGACAGAGAAATTAATTAGAATGTCTAGTCAATCTTATGCATCATAGAATGATGGCATAATGAATACTTTATTATGTACGATTAAAGATATCAATTTAATTGTAATTTTTACGAACTATTTTGATATGTTATAGACTATAGGATGTGTCTTGAAGCATGTTCTTTGTTATATTTGAGATATTAAGAACAAGTTTCTTATTCATGGAGAATATAATCCGCAACCATTAGGATTGAATTAGTTCTGAGTCTAATTATTACATTTGATGGTCTATGTCATATAAAGTCAGAAAAGATGCAGTGGGAGTGTCACGATTGATTCTACTGTATTAGTGGAATTAGTTGTAACTTATGAAGTATTGACTTATGAAGTTGCATAGTGACCTTATAGATTAGAAGTTTTGATATTAGTATTATGCTTGCGATTGTCTTATAATATTTGGATTTGGTCTATAAATACATAGACAATTCAGTAGCTGTAGCACAGTATTGATGTTGCATCTGAGTCATATTGATGTATAACTTAGGTTTTACAATATATGAATGATACTGGCTAATGAGTGGTAAATGTATCACTATTTCCCACTCATTTGACCTAATATTTTGTATAGTTTCTTGAGGTATATTTTAATGTGTTTTGTGTTATTTTGTAGATAAATAAAGTTTCAGGACATTCTGGAGGTGATTTGGAGCCAAAACAGTGAAAAAGGACACAAAAGGGTAAAATGGTAATTTGGCTCGTCGCCACGCCTAACGTGCGCCGCTCCATGCTAACATGCACCTGGGTCACGTGTCAGAATCTGAGAATTTTGACTTTACTAACATGTGTCGTGCCACATGTCAACATCACAGCCCAACTGCTAACGTGAGCCGTGCCACGTGTCATCATCCTATGGTGCCGACAATCGGCATCGCCATGTGTTGCCACGTGTCACCCTACGTGTCAGCCACATCATCGCCACATCAGCAGAAGACCGAGTCAACATTGCCACATCACTGCCACATCATCAACAACCAATCATAGTGCGCCACGGTCACAATCATACGGTGCCGATAATCGCCATCGCCACATGTCGCCACGTCATTGCCACGTCATCACCACGTCACTGCCATATCAGCTCAATTATTGAATTAATCATCTAAAATACCACGTCATCGGATAAAAATCTCGACGGAACCAATCAGACAGAACAACTTGCGCGTCGCGACGTAGAGACCTTATTGACGTCTATAAATTCAGCTTGAAATTGTAGTTTCAGATGTACCTTCCTCTCTGTAATTCTCTGAATAAATAAGGAGTTTGTATCTAGTTTTCTTTTAATTTAATTTTCGTAATTAATTTTTATTTACTTTCTGTAATAAAAATTTACTTTCTTTACTTTTTCAGTTTTTACTATTCAGCTATGAGGAGGTAACTTCCCCCTGCTAGGGTGAAAGGTAAAACTTTTATTACTGCTATTTAGATTAATCTCCTTTAATTATAATATATTCACTACTTAAAATTTTACTTAACAAGGATATCATTATATTGGTCGGTTGGTAATCAATTATAAACTGGTTTTAATTTGACTAAGCAAGGATACCGCCTGGTTGGTCGGTTGGTAATTTACCGCCTATATGGCTGGTTTATGGACAAATATTGATATCGCCTTTATGACAGGTCAGACTTAATTTGACTTAATTAGGTTACCGCCTATATGGCTGGTTGGTAATATAACACAAGTTAATATATTATATTAAGGGAGATATCTAAAATAGTAGTGATAGAAATGGATCATTTTACTCCAGCATTTTCTTTTATTGTAATTTTCTTTATTTACTTTCCAACATTTTATTTTCAGCATTTTACTTTATGTCTTTTATTTTTAAGTTGTTACTAGCCTTAAATATGTGTCGTAGCTAAGCCCGTTATCTGGGGTTGTGATGAAATCCAATATCACCGGTTTATAATAGGTTATTTTATAGTTTGGGTAATTCCAAGGTTTACTTATTAAAGTCTTATACTTAAGGCTTCTTGTTAACTGGCCATTAATAAGATTGATCTGGTAAATCTAAAATAAACTTGACAAAGGAATTTTAGGTTTTAGCCTTAGACTTAATAGCCCACGATCTTCCCTGAGGATAGATAACCCTTTAATAGATTTCCTTACAGGATAGACATATACCTGTCGGGCGAGGGTAGCCACAATTGAAACTTAATCTAATGAATCCAGGTAATTTGGTTGACATAGACATATGGTTCAATTGGGTTATACTGGGTATTTGCATCTGACCATCGATAGAGGCTTTTGCATAATTTCGTGTTCCAGGTTAGTAAACCGATATATTACACAAACATGAAATAACCACTTCATCTTTTAAAAGATATTGGAAACATTCACAACCTTGGATAGTTTCTTAATATTGAATTTTATTTAATTTAATTTTGAGCAATTTTATTTACTTGTTTTTAAGTTAAAATCATCACCATTTCAAATCAATCAACCAATCTTTTAGATACTAGTAATCATTTGACCTCATAAAATTAATAGATTAGGTATTAAGTCCTCGTGGGATCGATACTTTTTATACTACTTGAACGATACATGCGCTTACGTTATACGCGTGTGATTTCGCACCGGTTAAGTTTTTGGCGCTGTCGTTGGGAACTTATTTATCTTTCACTATTAGTTTTGAGGATAGATACCTTTACTTGTATCTAATTTCTTTTTACTTATTGTTTTTGTTTTCTTGTGTTTCA
Organism: Zanthoxylum bungeanum; assembly: GCA_019454045.1. NCBI lineage: Eukaryota > Viridiplantae > Streptophyta > Magnoliopsida > Sapindales > Rutaceae > Zanthoxylum > Zanthoxylum bungeanum. Next base: position 143,604 of record SKCR01027517.1, read on the forward strand.
GGTTCTCAGAAACTACATGAGACAAACCAGAAACTTTGAACTCCGACCGCTTGACCCAGAAATTGAAAGAACCATCAGACAGTTGAGAAGGGAAATGCGAGAAGGCCAAGAAGCTTTAGTCAACATGGAACCTGAACCTTTGGAATTTGCACCACCAATACCCATTTGAGACAAAACCATTCCGGTGGTCGACGACTTCATTTCCTGTATTGTTCTTCCTCCTTTACCAACAAATGCGTGTGACATCAAAACATACATTCAGATGATTCAGCAGTCAGTGGATTTTGGGGGGAAAGCAACTGAAGATCCTAATACCCACATCAGCAACTTCCTGGAAGTTTGTGGCACTTTCAATTACAACTGAGAAGCCGAAGAAGCAATAAGACTATGGGTTTTTCCATACTCCTTGAAAGAGAGAGCTAAAGCTTGGCTACATTCACTACCAGCAGGTTCCATCACAACTTGGAACACTTTACCCATCAAATTTCTTGCAAAGTACTTTCCACCAGCCAGAACTGTAAAGCTGAGGAATGACATCACATCCATTGTGCAACAAGACTCAGAAACTCTCTACGAAGCTTGGGAAATATACAAAGTTTTGCTCCGAAAATATCATCACCATGAGATTCCAAAATGGCTTCAAGTATAAACTTTCTATAATGGATTTTCTGGACTAATGAGAACCATAAATGACGCTATTGCTGGAGGAGCTTTGATGGCAAAATGAGAAGATCAAGCCTAAGACCTAATCGAAGAAATGGCAAACATCAATTCCTTGTGGCCAATAGAAAGAAACATGATCCAAAGAATTGCTGGAATTTATGAAGTTGGAGCCAACTCAGCAGTCAATCCCAAGCTAGATCAGATATGCAAATTTATGGAGACTCTCGGTATGCAAGGAAATATTGGAGCCACAAGTTCACCATATGGAGGAGCACCAGAACCAAACCAACTTGAAGAAACGGTGAATTTTGTCAACAATTTCAACAAACAGGGGAATAATCCATATTCCAACACCTACAACCCAGGGTGTGTTGGACAATTATGACCTATAGCGTCACTATTTGTGCATATCACGGTGTTGTTGTACAAATTAACTATGTGACAAAGGAGATTGCACTCTTATCATTTGTGATTAGATCACCTTAGATAAATAAATGATAAGAGGTCCCTATGATTAGTTCCTGGATTGAGAATGATATGAGACAGTATCAGTCCACGAATGATTAATCATTAAATATCCCTAGTCAGGGTATTATCGAGATTGGACATCGGTGATACGTAAAAGACTAGTATTGCACTTGTGCACGTTGTGAGGGCATAACGGGCATAGTTCTCATATATTTAAGTATTGGATACTTATGCAAGTTCGGTAGGAGGTTGTGTTTTACCGATGGTATGGGAAACAGCTTCGCTCTGGATAGACCCCCTCGGAATTCCATTGGTAGTATGACTATGTGTCTATGGAAGTCCGAAATCAGGGTAGGTGTATTTGGTCTTAACCTGAGACTTGCACCGCTAATACTTGCGACAATCAATATATTTTGGTTGAGGTCGTCCAGGGCTTTAACAGGTTCTTTGTATGCCAATACTGGGTATATTGAGAATCGTAGTGTGTTGGGTGTGATGTTAAGACGAAAGTGTCACTCCAGTCATATGGAGATGATGGTCACGTAGGATACGGTACTGGTTCTCTTTAGTACTGCAGTCATCGGGATAAAATGACAAGGTCATGTTTATCCGATATAGAGACTAGTTACCAGAGATCCGACATGTGCTTCGTACGGGGCAGACACGATTCCAGCCCCAGGCCTAGCACATGATCATCCGATACTGGATCGAAATACGCAATACCACGTATAGTACGCCTGATATAGATCGCTTATTCCTGGAAGCATGTTTCCAGAGAATTGGGTAGGCATGGCGCTTTGCTAGAGGCCAACCTTGTCTTGTGAATCGGTGTAAATGTAGTACGAGGTACTTACGTGTTCGGATAGTCCGATGACCCAAATTACTGCCAACATATCCGGGGATCTCATGGGTCGCTTCCCAAAGATTCATCGATGACGTATGACTCGCACTTTAATTAATCTGGGATTAATTTAATAAGAGAAAAAATTAATCTGGGATTAATTACGGAGATATTTTATCTGGGATAAAATATCTATTAAAGAGAGAAAAATGATTAATTTAGAATTAATCGGTAAATTAATATATTTGATATATTAAACGAAATTGGATTTCGACGCGGAATTAAAATTAGATTTTAATTCAGGCGAACGAATTAATTTAGAATTAATTCCTTAGCGATGTGAATAGTGATTTCGCTAGGCGTAATCATTAAATTACGACGCAACGGAAAATTCGTTAATTTGGAATTAGCGAACCCGAGCCCGGGATTGTTTACGAGCGCATTCGCATTTTGAATTCGAGTGCGGCACGCAAGTCAAATCAAGAGTCAAATCATTAGTCACATCAATCGTCGAATCACATGTCACTTTGAGTGATTGATGTGAGTTGATTTGTGGTGATTGACAAGCATTTAATGTTTGCCTTTTTGGAAATTAAAGAAATGGTAAATGGTTTTAATAATTTTGGAATTATAAAAACCCTTTTACAATTTTTTATTTCCCACTTATTCTCTCTCCATTTCACGTTTTTTACGTATTAGGGCTTTTTGGAGCCAAAAACATTGCTCATCTCTCTCACGATCTCCACGCCTCTTCTTCCTTCTGTTTCTGTAAAACCGAGAGTGATGGAGAGGGTAAAGACATGATTTTGTTGCGAGATCTTTCTGCTAGCACACTCTTGGAGGCATCCTAAGGTGATAGGGAAGTGAGTTCGTGAGCATAGAAGATTATCAACAAAGCTTGGAGCTTTAATGGAGTCCATGGCCGAATCTTCATGGAGGAGATCCACCCACTGCCGTGAGAGCCACTGCTCAGTCCACCACCGAGCTTCCATTGCCGAGCAAGGAGAGAGGGCAGTTCGGTTTTTGCCTTCGGAGCATCCAACCGATCAATGTGAGTTATTCCGCACCTCCTTTGATATGTATTCAACTCGTTTTATGCTTTATAAATGATCCTTGGGACTTGATTGAAACCCAACAATGGTATCAGAGCCATTTGTGCATAAAACGAAATTAGGGTTCTTAGCTCAAATTTGGGGCTTTTTGATTTAAGCATGATTTTGGAAAATTGTTTGTTTAAGTGTGCTTGTATAAGGATAACTTAGAGTTATATGTAATCAATTTGATGAAAAATTAATTGGATTGATTTTCCCCAATTTGCTTAGTGTGGCCGAAAATGGCAAGCTCCTTAATGTCTTGGTTTTTTGATTTTTTGTTCATTGGATGACTTGGAAATCATTTGGGGATGTTGAATTTATGTTTAATTTTGTTCAATTGGATTGAATTTGATTTGGGCATATTTTTCCCCTTTGGCCGAGACACTTGAAGCATGTAATTGGGTTTGATTTTTGTCAAATTATGTTGGACATGATTCATTGATGATAAACATGATTAATTGGACAAATTAGATGTTTTGGAAACTTTGATTTGGGTAATTAATAATGTTATGCACTTTAGGTTAATTGAATTGTAAAATTGGATTTTATAATTTAATTATTGGGCTTAAAATTGGATTTGGGGTTTCAAAGTTGTTATTGGGCTTGTTGGGCTTTGTTGTACAAAGTTGGGTTTAGGCAAAATTGGTTGGATCCAATTAGGCCCAAAACCGCATCCAAAGGGCCCAAATGCGACTAATGAACCTTTAAAGTTTAATTGGGCCTGATGGGCCTAAATTAATTTTTGGGCTTATGAGGTAACTCTCGGATTGGAGTTTGGTTATTCGGTTTGACCCGAGTTGACCAAAAGTCCACGCCTTGAAGAAATTAATTAAAAGTCCATTGGACTTTAATTAAATAAATATTGGATATTAATCGGGCTTTGAGACCCGTAACGATTAAATTCAGAATTTAAGTCGTAAAGGTTTATTTTAATAAAGTGTAATATTTAATTTGGAATTAAATAATGAATTAGAATTAAATGCGTATTAAATTGGATTTAATTATGTAATTTAATTTAATTCGTAGAAATCGTACTTTGAGTACGTTGTTCGCAATACGAGTTTGACTCGAACAAAATCAAATCTTTGTTTGAACATTGGATGATCACTAATTATCAGATTAATTAATTGATTAGATTGATTGATAACATGCTTGTATGAATACATGGTTGTGATGCATGAATAATGTATATCAGATGGATATTAGCTGGGTGGGGCGCGATTTTGGAAATTGTAATAAATTTGATTTATTAATTGGACCTGCGAGTCCAGCCTTACCTCTTATTTCTTTGTATTCTCTTCTCACCTATTCCCCTCAATGTAAATGAGGTTTCTTTAGAAGTGTAGTGTAACGGGTAGAAGTAATACAAGTGCTAGCTTGGAGAGAGAAATAGAGAGATTTGATCTACGATCAATGTAAAATATCCATCCGCATATCATTATTATTTTACATATACGCTTTATTATGTGTTTAGAATGCATGTTTAAGGGTGTATGATGATGAGACCTTAATGTTGAGTTTCAATCAAGTCCCAAGAATCATCAATCATGCATAAAAACGAGTTGAATACAACCAAGGAGTAAGGCGGAATACATACTCACATTGATGGGTTTGATGCTAGGAAGAAGAAGATACGTTTTCCTCCTTGTTGGTGCTCGGTTTGGCCTCCAAAACATCAGGGGCTCCTCGGTTTTGGTCCTCTTTGCGTCTCCAAAAATCGGCCATGGGTGGTCTCCATGGAAGCTCCAAGCTTCAAGCTCCAAAATTGATTCCAAGCTCATGAATTCGTTTCCCTATCACCTATGTATAATCCAAGGTGTGCTAGCACTTCTTCATCTTCCTTGCTTCTCCTTTTAATTCGGTCATAACCAGAAATTTTAGGGAAGAAACGGTTCAAAACCGTGAAGGAGAAGAGGAGGGAAAGAGATGGAGAGAAAAATGCGTAAAAGGAGAGAGAGAGAAAGAAAAAGTGTAATTAGGTTTATATATTTTTTTTAATTTCCAAAATTAATAATAATAATACCTTTTACCACTTTTTATTTCTATTAAAACAATTCCTTTTACTTTTCAAAAAGCAAAAGTCAAAAAGCAAAAAAGTGCTTTTCAATCATCTATCACTATTCACATCAAGTCACTTTAATAAAGTGACAACTTGTCATATCACATCACTCAAAGTGACAAGTGATTTGACGATTGATGCGAGTAGTGATTTGACGCTTGATGTGACTTGTGTTCCGCGTTCGAATTCGAAATACGAATGCGCTCGCAATCACTCTCGGGCTCGGGTTCGCTAATTCCAAATTAACGAATTTTCCGTCGCGTCGTTATTAAATGATTACGCCTAGTGAAATCACTATTCACGTCGCTAATGAATTAATTCTAAATTAATTTGTTCGCCCGAATTAAAATCTAATTTTAATTCCGCGTCGAAATCCAATTTCTAATAATATATCAAATATATTATTTTATCGATTAATTCCAAATTAATCGTTCTCTCTCTTTAACGATATTTTATCCGAGATAAAATATCTCCGTAATTAATCCCAGATTAATTTTCTCTCTCTTCCAATTAATCCCAGATTAATTAAAGTGCGAGTCATACGTCATCGGTGAATCTTCAGGAAGCGACCCATGAGATCTCCAGATATGTTGGCAGTAAATACGGTCGTCGGACTATCCGAACACGTAAGTACCTCATACTACTTTTATACCGATTTACAAGATAAGGTTGGCTTCTAGCAAAGCGCCATGCCTACCCAATTCTCCAGAAATATTCTTACAGGAATATATAGATCTGTATCAAGCGTAGTATACCGTAGTATTGTGTATATCGGCCCATTATCGGATAGTCACGTGCTAGGCCTGGGGCTGGATTTGTTCTGCCCCGTACGAAGCACATGTCGGATGTCTGGTAACTAGTCTCTATAATCGGATATACATGACCTTGTCATAATATCCCGATGGCCGCGCAGCACTTAAGAGCACTAATACCGTATCATGCGTGACATCATCTCCAATATGACTGAAGTGATACTTCCGTCTTGACATCACACCCAATACACTACGACTCTCTGATAAACCCAGAAATGGTGTACGCAGAACCGGTTAAAGCCCTGTACCACCAGGACCAAAGTCTATCGATTATCGTAAGTATTAGCGATGTAAGTCTCAGGTTAAGACCATACACACCTACCTTGATTTCGGCCTCCCATAGACACATAGTCATAATACCAATGGGATTCCGAGGGGTCTATCCAGAGCGAAGCTGTTTCCCGTACCATCGGTGAAACACGACCTCCTATCGCACTTGCATAAGTATCCAATACTTATATATATGAGAACTATGCCGTTGTGCCCTCACAACGCGCACAAGTGCAATACTAGCCTATTCCGCATTTTCGATGTCCTGTCTCGATAATACTCCGGCTAGGGATATTTAATGATTAATCCTTCGGGGATTGATACTGTCTCATATCATTCTCAATCCAGGAACTAATCATATGGACCTCTCTTCATTTATATATCTATGGTGATCTAATCATAAATGATGAGAGTGCAATTTCCTTGTCACATAGTTAATTTGTACAACAACACCATGATCTGTACAAATAGTGACGCTATGGGTCATATTATCCAACACTTAACAAAGATAATAAATTAGTTGCCAATTTGCACGCGAAAAACCCTCGCTAAATATTAAGCGTCTTTCCTTCCATTGAGTGATTCTCACTCAAGATCCGAGACGGCATTGGTTTGTTGGCCAAAGTCAAGGCCTTTGTCTGTCAAAGATGTGTTTGAATCACGAAGGCTTTGTTCCATATTGGTGTCTTGTCCAAGTTGGGGTTTGTTGGCCAAAGTCAATACCACTTCTTGTCCATCGACATTGATTACGAAGCTTTCCATGGTCAATGGGTCGCGCTTGACTGGGATCAGTAAGTTTGTTGTGCCAAAGCCAAGGCTTAGTTGATTCAGAGGAAAAAGGTTAGGTAATACATTGGATGGATTGGCATATATAAGATATATGTTTCGGACTTGGATGTCCCCCTACCGGATCTAGGAATTGGATTGGATCCAATCGATCTTAGAGATCTACCTAGTTAATTATCATACAATTTGGTTGCCAAAGTCAAGATTGTGTGATATTTAACGGGATCCTAGCCCACTAGGAAACACAGTTTCCCGAGTACTCAACAGAGGGTTAGAGACTCGCCGAAAAATACTGGGAGGCAAGAATTAAATTTGCAATATTCGTTCAATTACTCGCCATACGCGCTCAATCACAAATATTTCGTCATATCAATTAAATGTTAGTTGGACTAATATTTAAATTGTTGTTTTTTATAATCATTTGAACTGTATTATAGTTGATTATATAATTGGGTTATAGTAATCAATATATTTGAATTAATTAATTTCGATTTACAGTTGATTTTATAATTGGATTATAGTAATCAATGTAATTGAGGTTAATTAATTTAAATTATATTTGATTGTATAGTTGGACTATAATAATCAATATAATACACAGTACCATAAATCGTTGATTAAATAGTTTGACTATTAGAATCAAGATAAAATGAAAGATTAGCATTTAAAACATAATCCTAGGGAAAATGTATTTAAATGACTTAATTTTTCTAATTGGGAATAATATTTCAGGATGGTCATGGAAATATAATAAGTTAGTTTATTTGATAAAATAACATATTAGGCCTAAGTCTGGAGTTAAACTAATAAGTGGAACATGATATTTGGAATATTCATGTAATGATAACTTTAGTGCTTAATCCATTATACTTGTCATATAGACTCTTTAATTTCTTTATCAGAACTAAGAATTAGATTCTTAAATTATAATATTGAAATTGAAGGATCTTCAGAAATCTATACTTAGATTTTAGAAGTAAACAAATTTCAATAATAAACTCTTGGAGAGTTAATTACTATTCTCAAGGAGATAAAGTCAAAGTTTGCAATTAGGCAAGTAGCGCAAGGTGCACCTTACTTCGATATTCTAGAAACCCGAGGCTTGGCCAAATTCTTCTGAAATATTGAAAAAGGGCGAAGGCTAAATCATTATAGTCTTCTGGGAAGATAAAAGGACATATCCCAAAAAGGAATTGAAGACGAGCAAGGCTCTGACTTCAAATATGTTTGTCATAATTATGTTCACTACTAGTATTAAAATTAGATTTAAATACTTAGTGTGGTACATAAATATGTATTGATGTTTAGAATCTGTTTTGAACAGGATACTGACTTCAATAGAGATTAATCTGCGAATCGGAAACGGGACGAAAGTCGCTGTTTTGACCGTAGATACCTAAGTTTAGGAACTATCCTTTGGGTATTTACATAAATTAGGAAACTGGTATAATGTAACTAGTTTGACTAGGAACATTATCTTTATATCAGTGTTTAATCCGTTGCGGATTGAACCTTTATATTTTAGAACACTAAAGTGTTTTATTATATAAAGATGATATTAAGATAAACACATTAGATGTGAACAACAGAATTTATATTTAGAATATAAATAAATCTAACATATATAATGATAAACAAATAGCTCAAACTGATTTGATGAGTTGAAACTTAAAGTGGAAATGTTGTCTGGGACACATTAAATAAGAATCGTATATCCGCACTTTTGAAGAGCGGGTACCAGGACTGATTTGATTCCAATCAAATAAAGTCTACGAATCTAGTTTATAGGGCAAAGTGCCTAAAACACTATTTACTTGGTAAAAGTGTAAATGCCACCGATCTGTTAGCCATAATTCATAGTGAAGCAAGTGGGCCCATGTCTAGCTAGGCTAGATGTGGATATGAATATTTCGTGACCAATACAGATGTGGCATCGCGTGATGGTTATGTGTTTCTTTTGAAGAACACAAATTGGAAACTTTTACAGTTTCCACACGAAATAGAAAAACAGATCGGCTAAAGTATTAAACCGTTACGGTAATACCGTAATGGAAATTGCTTAAGCAATAAGTTTCTAAAATACTTGAAAGAGTAAAGTATTCTTTCAAAATAGGACTCCTCACGGAACACGTCAATTTGACGGTGTATCCGAACTGAGTGACCGAATATTGTTAGACATGATAAGGTTAATCATGAGTCGCTATGAGCTACAATTTCCTTCAACGGATAAGCATTAACAGTGCAGAACTTATTTAGAATAAGGTTCCATTAAAATCTGTTTGACAGATTTCATATTAGATATGAACAGGAAAGAAACCGGGTTTCACATTCCTGAAAATTTGGGTATGCTGGGCATATGTTTGGATGATACCAAACTAAAACCCAAATTGGATAAGTGCCAATTGTAGGTTATCCTAGGGATACCATAAGTATTATATTTATACAACTCACTAGAGAACAATGTAATTGTTGCTCGCCATATGGTTTTCCTAAGAGGAATACCGATATGCAGTGGTAAGTGAGAGGGTAGTAAAACTCGATGAAAATCGGAGTAATACTATTCTAGGCATCAAATCCTAATGGAACATAAATAGTTCATCAATGATGAAACTATTACCATTAATCTTCGAATACACAAGAACCGCGTGAGTCGGAGAGAGTCAGAAAACAACCTGGGGTATGAGTTTCTGATCTCACCTCATAAAGATGTCAATCTTATTGAGGTATACCAACTGACTACGTATGAGGAAGTGATACAAGGTATCGACTCCCCATTATGAAAAAGTGTCATGAGTCCAAAATGGATTCCATGTATATCAACAAGTTTGGACACTAGTTGACATACCGCAAGGCATTGTGCCTACTGGTACTGTATAAGTCTTCAAGGAAGACGTACATGGATAACAACGTACCAACGTGTAAAGCTAGGCTTTCAGCGGAAAGGTATCGTTATCAATATTGTGTTGATTATGATTCAACCTTTTAAATTTTGCCACGGTAAATCCATTTGGATAATGCTTGCTAATGTTGCATGTTTTATTTATGAAATATGTCAGCTTAACGTAAAATCGCTTTCCTGAAAAGGAAATCTTTTGGAGGATGTTTGCAACATCCGGACGATTTTGTCGTACCAAAACTAGCAAACAAGGTTTGCTGGTTATTCGATCCATGTTTGGATTAAAGCAAGCATTGGTTCTAGGAATTATCAATTTGATGTAATCATAATGGTTTATGATTTAATTCAAAACGAAAAGGATTCTTGTGTATATAAGAGGGTTAGTGGGAGCGCACTGACAGTGACTGTCCTAAATAAATAATGATGACATGTCATTTCTTGGAAATGATATTCCCATAAATAACAATTGGTGAAAGCTTGGCTTTCGAGAACACTCTCCGAGAAATCGTACATTGAAAAATGTACGCGACCTAGTGTCTCATACGCTTTGAGCATATGATTCAAAAACAGGCCAATCCAAGTGATAGTCACTGGATTGATATTAAGAATATCCGTTAGTAGCTTAGAGATCTAAGGATGATGTCTTAAACCTTGGAGAAGGAGAACTTGAAGTGACTGGATCACTACTGCAAGTTTCCTAAACCGATCAAGACGACTGAAAGTCGCAAACGGTACTATACAGTTTGAATAACGATACAGTGAGTTGGAAATCTTCCAAGCAAGATACTGTTACTGAATAAACAACAAATGCGGGTTATTGCTGCAGCTGAGGCAGCAATAGAAGCCTTCTGGGGTCGATAAATATCTAATTAGATTAGATATAGTTCTTTTAGCAGCTGAGCTAGGCTATAGCACATGCTAAAGAATTAATGGTCTCATCAACGATCCAGATAAATACTTCGATATTCATCTGATACGTTCGGATCATACATCGTGGCGATGTGATGATCGAATAAATCACATCAAATAATAATCATGAAAATCCGCTGACGAAAACCTTTTCTCAGCAATTTGAGCGAACCGTACATAGTTCGGGTGTTAGACACTCGAGTGACTGGCTATAGGCCAAGTGGGAGATTGTTGGACAATTATGACCCATAGCGTCACTATTTGTGCAGATCACGGTGTTGTTGTACAAATTAACTATGTGACAAAGGAGATTGCACTCTTATCATTTGTGATTAGATCACCTTAGATATATAAAGGATAAGAGGTCCCTATGATTAGTTCCTGGATTGAGAATGATATGAGATAGTATCAGTCCATGAAGGATTAATCATTAAATATCCCTAGTCAGAGTATTATCGAGATTGGACATCGGTGATATGTAAAAGACTAGTATTGCACTAGTGCACGTTGTGATGCCATAACGGGCATAGTTCTCATATATTTAAGTATTGGATACTTATGCAAGTGCGGTAGGAGGTTATGTTTTACCGATGGTACGGGAAACAGCTTCGCTCTGGATAGACCCCCTCGGAATTCCATTGGTAGTATGATTATGTGTCTATGGAAGTCCGAAATCAGGGTAGGTGTATTTGGTCTTAACCTGCGACTTGCACCGCTAATACTTGCGACAATCAATATACTTTGGTCGAGGTCGTCCAGGGCTTTAACAGGTTTTGTGTACGCCAATACTGGGTATATTGAGAATCGTAGTGTGTTCGGTGTGATGTTAAGATGAAAGTGTCACTCCAGTCATATGGGGATGATGGTCACGTATGATACGGTACTGGTTATCTTTAGTACTGCAGTCATCGGGATAAAATGACAAGGTCCTGTTTATCCGATATAGAGACTAGTTACCAGAGATCCGACATGTGCTTCGTACGGGGCAGACACGAATCCAGTCCCAGGCCTAGCACGTGATCATCCGATACTGGATCGAAATATGCAATACCACGTATACTACGCCTGATATAGATCGCTTATTCCTGTAAGTATGTTTCCAGAGAATTGGGTAGGCATGGCGCTTTGCTAGAGGCCAACCTTGTCTTGTGAATCGGTGTAAACGTAGTATGAGGTACTTACGTGTTCGGATAGTCCGACGACCCGATTTACTGCCAACATATCCGGGGATCTCATGGGTCGCTTCCCAAAGATTCACCGATGACGTATGACTCGCACTTTAATTAATCTGGGATTAATTTAATGAGAGAGAAAATTAATCTGGGATTAATTACGGAGATATTTTATCTGCGATAAAATATATATTAAAGAGAGAAAAATGATTAATTTATAATTAATCGGTAAATTAATATATTTGATATATTAAACGAAATTGGATTTCGATGCGGAATTAAAATTAGATTTTAATTCGGGCGAGCAAATTAATTTAGAATTAATTCGTTAGCGATGTGAATAGTGAGCGCATTCGCATTACGAATTCGAGTGTGGCACGCAAGTCAAATCAAGCGTGAAATCATTAGTCACATCAAGCGTCAAATCACATGTCACTTTGAGTGATGTGACATTTGAGTGATTGATGTGAGTTGATTTGTGGTGATTGACAAGCATTTAATGTTTGCCTTTTTGGAAATTAAAGAAATGGTAAATGGTTTTAATAATTTTGGAAATTATAAAAACCCTTTTACAATTTTTTATTTCCCACTTATTCTCTCTCCCTTTCACGTTTTTTACGTATTAGGGCTTTTTGGAGACAAAAACATTGCTCATCTCTCTCACGGTATCCACGCCTATTATTCCTTTTGTTTCTGTAAAACCGAGAGTGATGGAGAGGGTAAAGACATGATTTTTTTGCAAGATCTTTGTGCTAGCACACTCTTAGAGGCATCCTAAGGTGATAGGGAAGTGAGTTCATGAGCATGGAAGATTATCAACAAATCTTGGAGCTTTAATGGAGTCCATGGCCGAATCTTCATGGAGGAGATCCACCCACTACCATGAGAGCCACTGCTCAGTCCACCACCGAGCTGCCATTGCCAAGCAAGGAGAGAGAGCAGTTCGGTTTTTGCCTTCGGAGCATCCAACCGATCAATGTGAGTTATTCCGCACCTCATTTGATATGTATTCAACTCGTTTTATGCTTTATAAATGATCCTTGGGACTTGATCGAAACCCAACAGGGTGGAGGAATCATCCCAATTTCTCATGGAGCAACAATTCCGGGCAAAAGAATTATCCACCACCTGGATTCGAACAGCAACAGAACAAAGGCCAGGAGAGGCGAATGAACCAGGAATAGCAGAAGTGCTGACTCAGTTAAAATAATATGATGCTATTTTTCAGAGCCAATCTGCTTCCATCAAAGCACTGGAGAATCATATTGGACAAGGAGCTAATGCTCAGAGTTACAGACCGCCAGGAAATCTTCCCAGCAACACAGAACCAAATCCAAGGAACCGAGGGAAGGAGCAATGTCAAGCCATAACCTTGAAAATCAGTATTGAAATCAACAAATATGTTGGAATCAAGGCAACCATTGAAGAAGTTCCAAAATATGTAGTTCCACAGATGGAGGAAAAAGAAACAAAGGAAAAATATCAAATCACTCCACCTCCACCTTTTCCACAGCGACTTCAAAAAAATAAGCTGGACAAGCAATTTGCTCGATTCCTGAAGGTGTTCAAAAAACTGCATATCAACATTCCATTCACAGAAGCCTTAGAAGAAATGCCCAGCTACGTCAAATTCATGAAAGACATTCTTTCACGAAAATGGAGATTGGGTGATTATGAGATAGTAGCATTGAAAGAAGAGTGCAGTGCCATCATTTAGAGGAAACTTCCCCCGAAGTTAAAAGATCGTGGCAGTTTCATTGTCCCATGCACATTGGAGAACATTATATCGGTAAGGCTTTATGTGACTTAGATGCAAGTGTTAATTTGATGCCTTTTTCTATTTACAAGAAACTGTAAATTGGAGAAGCAACACCTACCTCAGTCTCTATGTAACTTACTGATCGAACGCTCGCATTTCCAAGAGGTGTTGTTGAAGATGTTCTGGTCAAAGTCAACAAACTTATTCTCCCAGCAGATTTCATTATCCTTGACATGGAAGAAGACAAAGATGTACCTATCATCCTTGGAAGACCATTCTTGGCTACAGGTCGAACTGTGATTGATGTACAAAAAGGAAAACTAACCATGAAAGTTCAGGACCAAGAAGTTACCTTCAATGTTTTCAAAGCCATGAAATTCCCGAGTGAAGAAAATGAGGAATAATGTTTCAGAATTGATATTGTTGATAGTCTCATCCAAGATACTAATACAATTTCCACGGACAAACTTGAAGCTTGCATTACCAACATAACTGACAGCGAGCTAGATGCTGAAATTATGGAATGTATCAACTATCTTCACAAGCCATTTCATTTCAAATCAACACCACCAATTGAAAGTCTGGAACTCCCAAAGAAAGATCGAATCAAGCCTTCGATTGAAGAACCACCACAGCAGGAGCTGAAGTTACTTCCGAGCCATCTAAGGTATGCATTTCTTGGAAACTCTTCTGAATTACCTGTTATTATTTCTTCTTCTCTAACATTGGAGCAAGAAAAAAAATTATTAAGAGTGTTACGAGAGAACAAGAAAGCCATTGGCTGGACTATAGCAGACATTCGAGGCATTAGTCCATCATTTTGCATGCACAAGATTCTGATGAATGATGAGTACAAACCTACAATGGAGCATCAACAGAGACTCAATCCAATCATGAAGGAAGTCGTGAAGAAAGAAATCATCAAATGGTTGGATGCTGGTATCATCTACCCCATCTCAGATAGCACTTGGGTGAGTCATATGCAGTGTGTGCCAAAGAAAGGAGGAATCACTGTAGTCACAAATGAAAAGAATGAGCTAATTCCAACAAGAATAGTGACTAGATGGAGAGTATGCATGGACTACCAAAAGCTGAACAAAGCCACGAGAAATGACCATTTTCCGCTGCAATTCATTGATCAAATGCTGGAAAGACTGGCAGGACATGAGTTCTATTACTTTCTGGATGGATATTCAGGGTACAATCAGGTTGCTATCACTCCAGAAGATCGGGAGAAAACCATATTTACATGTCCCTTTGGTACTTTTGCTTTCCGTAGGATGCCATTTGGATTATGTAATGCCCCTTCCACTTTTCAGCGTTGCATGATGGCCATCTTCTCAGACATGAAAGAGCAGAGTATGGAGGTATTCATGGATGATTTTTCTGTGTTTGGAGACTCTTTTGACCACTGCTTGTAAAATCTGGAAAAGGTATTACAAAGATGCGAAGATACAAACTTGGTACTCAATTAGGAGAAATGCCACTTCATGGTGCAGGAAGGCATTGTTCTTGGACATCAAATCTCAAAAAATGGAATAGAGGTAGACAAAGCAAAGATAGAGACAATTGAAGAACTACCTCCACCAACATCTGTCAAAGGGATTCAGAGCTTTCTTGGACATGCTGGCTTTTACAGAAGATTTATCAAAGACTTTTCCAAGATTGCTAAACCTCTGTGCAATCTTCTGGAGAAGGATGTGCCTTTCAACTTCACCAAACTGGAACCTTCCATTTGAGGTAATGTGTGACGCTAGTGATTTTACTGTAGGTGCAGTTTTGGGACAACGCAAAGCAAATATTTTCCATACCATTTACTACTCCAGCAGAACTTTGAATGAAGCTCAACTCAACTACACAATCACTGAAAATGAGTTGCTCGCAGTTGTGTAAGCTTTTGACAAATTTCGCTCCTATCTGCTGGGTCCCAAAGTGGTGGTCTACACAAATCATTCAGCAATCAAATACTTGATCACAAAGAAAGATGCCAAACCCAGATTGATCCATTGGATACTTCTTCTGGAAGAATTCGACGTGGAGATAAGAGACAGGAAAGGGACAGAAAATCAGGTGGTAGATCCCTTGTCGAGGCTTGAAAATGGAAAAATAGCTGGCAAAGAACTGACAATTAAAGAAACTTTTCCAGATGAACAGTTGTTTTCCATGAAACAGCAGGATGCCCCTTGGTATGCTGACTATGTCAACTTCATTGTATCAGGAAAATGGTCGTTGGAATGGACAACTCAGCAAAAGAAGAAGTTTTTCAAAGAAGTCAAGCACTATGTCTGGGATGAGATGTACATGTTCAAATGTTGTGCGGATCAACTACTGAGACGGTGTGTTCCACATGAGGAGGTCAACAGTTTTTTACAACATTGTCATTCATCACCATATGGCGGACACTTCAGCGGAAACAAAACTACAGCCAAAGTCCTATAATCAGGTTTGTTCTGGCCTACTCTTTTTTAAAGATGCTTGCTTGTTTTCTCTTCAATGTGACAGGTGCTAGAGAACAGGAAATATTTCAAGGAGAAATGAATGACCTCTGCAAAACATTCTGGAAGTGGAGATATTCGATGTGTGGGATATTAAGTTTATAGGACCCTTTGTTCCATCATTCGGAAACATGTACATACTGGTTGCTGTAGACTACGTCTCCAAATGGGTTGAAGCAATTGCACTGCCATCAAACGATTCAAAAGTGGTGATCAAATTCATTAAAAAGAATATATTCACTCGCTTCGGAACACCTAGGGCAATCATCAGCGATGGTGGCACACATTTCTGCAACATATACTTTGATGCACTCATATCTAAATACGGAGTTACTCACAAGGTTGCCACAACCAACCATCCACAGTCAAATGGGCAAGTTGAAGTTTCAAATAGGGAAATCAAAAGAATCTTGGAGAGAACCGTTGGATCAACAAGGAGGGACTATCTATAAAACTGGATGACGTATTATGGGCCTACCGAACAGCTTACAAGACACCCATTGGTATGTCCCCATATCGTATGGTGTTTGGGAAAGCATGTCATTCTCCAGTTGAGCTTGAACATATGGTGTACTGGGCACTGAAGAAGTTGGATCTTGATCCACAAGCTGCAGGAGAGAAAAGACTTCACCAACTCAATGAATTGGAGGAGTTTCGTCTACAAGCTTGTGAGAATGCCAGATTGTACAAAGAAAATACCAAGAAATGGCATGACCGAAAAATAGTGCACGGACAGTTGGAACCAAGGTAGCAGGTGTTGTTGTACAACTCGAGGTTGAAACTTTTCCCTGGAAAGTTGAAATCAAGGTGGTCAGGTCCATTTGTGATCACTATAGTTTTACCATATGGAGCTGTTGAGTTACTGGATCCCAACACAAACGAAACATTCAAGGTCAACAGTTAGCGTGTCAAACAATACTGGGGAGAATCATTTGAGCGACAAAAAGAAAGTGTCACACTTTCAGATCCAGCCTAACGTTTGAGAAGTCACGTCTAGCTGACGACGTTAAACTTAGCACTCGCAGGGAGGCAACCTATGCAATTTGTGTATATATTATGATCTGGTGTGTTTTATTTTTGTGTGTTTAGTTTTTGCAGGTTAAGTTATTTCAGGATGGAAGAAGTTCTCGCAAATCTTTGCAAGCAATTTCCTTCTCTCACTCAAAAATCTCTTATGAAAGTTTACAGAGCTCGCTTGGAACGGATGAGACTACTGATAATTAAAGGTATTCTTACTGACATTCGTTAGATAATCGAAGCATGGGTCCGATTAGCAGGTGAATACTCTGATTCTTATAATTCTTATTTGCCTGGTTTTGGAAGAAGCACCTATGCAAAGAAACGTAGAGCTAAGTAAATGGGTGTTTGTTACAAATGTGCACGCTGGAATTGCAATACTCGTTGTCATTCTTTAGGAATGGTGTCTGATAATCGCGAAGATATAATTAAATTCATTAGGAATGGCTTGAGTAAGGAGTATATAGATAATATATCTTTGACACTTGAGACGCATCCCAGTGGATATATTCGTATAGCCATCCGCAAATTACATACACAATTCTAAAAAGAAAGACAACAGTTAAGTCTCGGGAATCTGACTCAAAAAGAACCTGTTTGCTAATTTATAAGAAAATTGGATAAGAAGCTTGTCCCTGACGCATAGACGTCAATTAAGCTGTAAATTATTATAAATATTATATCTCTTTGTCTTTTCCTAATAATTGTGATTTGTTTTATTATTTTCTTTTATTTTCTCCGACAAGATCCAGACCTTTTTTACTCTCATGATTTATTTTACTGTTTAACTAATAATTGTCATTTGGTAGGTACTATTATTTATACTCACCCTTTTCAGGTGTTATAATTCAATTCTTCTTTGCACTTTTGAAGGCATCCGGATTTGAGAAAAGAAACATACATAAAAAGGAAGCTACTTCAAGAAGACGAGTTGTAAATATCCGTGTCTTTTATGGTACTAGTGTTGGTACTAAGCCACAATACATAGCAGCAGCACAGGAATTGGGACGAATCATAGTTGAGAAGAATATGCACCTAGTATATGGCGGAGGCAATCTTGGACTAATGAGGATCGTTTCAAATGCCATACAGGATGGAGGCAGTCAAGTTCTGGGAATCATCCCAAAACCGTTGGCAGAGGTAGATCTTATAGGTACATCAAACGGTGAAGAACTGATCATGCCAAGTATGTATGAACGACTGGTGGAAATGATTAACCGTGCTGATGCTTTTATTGCTTTGCCAGGTGGTTTGGATACGTTGGAGGAGATTTTTACAGTGCTATCGTGGGCTAACTTGAACATACACCAGAAACCAATTGGATTGTTCAACGCATAAGGATTTTATGATTTTTTTTGTGTATTTCTTGATGATGCTCGGAGAAATGGGTTCGTGTCAAAACCTCTAAAAGAACTCCTCTTCACTGTCAGAACTGCCCATGATTTAATTGACCAAATCATAGCCTATGAACCACAAATTGACCCTATCATTTCCAAGATAAAATGATCTGATGATGATCGTGGTAAGAAGCGTCGGATAAATCTGGATCTTAACCTTTAAATTTCCCATTTAGATGTAGAATTTCAGCTAACCAGGTACTATCTTCTATACTTTTCTTTACTGTTTAAGACATTGGGGACAATGTCTCATTTAGGTTTGGGGTGGGGAATAGTTGATTAGTATCTTGTTTTTATTTTGTTTTTATTTTTAGTCCAAAAATTTTTGAAAAATACAAAAAAAAAAAATTGAAAAATTTTACAAAAAAATATTTTTGTGTTTTTGTGTTTTTAGTTTGATTAATCGGGTGAAATTGGTAAGAGATAGCTGTGTAAGGAGTTTCCACTCCTGAGACGTATCTCAAACCTATTTCGGAACAAGTTAATTTTTTTTATTTCCTTTTAAATTATTTAATTTGTGAATTCTCAATAATACTGACTAAAATGGATCTTCATATGCTCAGTTGACAAGTATTATCAATGTGCATGGTAACATATGGACATGAGCTGTAATTGAAAAGTTTATAATATTCAGTGCTCTAGTTTAATTGGAGGAAACATCTCAAAAAGCAATGGAGTAAAAAAAAACATATCTGAGATCCGAGTTATTAAGTCTGAAAGGGTGTTTTAACACCTAGTGCCCTAAAGCCAACTAGTTTGGGAGTCACTAACCCAAAGCTCGCTACATGGATCAATGATGTTTCAAAAATATATATATATCTGAAGTCTGAGTAATTAAGTCCATAGGGGTGTCTTAACACCTAGTGCTCTAAAGCCAACTAATTTGGGAGTCACTGGCCCAAAGCTCGCTACATAGATGGAAGATATTGTATATAAATAAAAAAAAAATCAAAAATCAAAGAAAAAATCAGAAAAAAATCAGAAAAATTATTCTATTGCTCCAAAAAGGTGTGAATTCTGATAAAATTTTAGGACAAAAATATTATTCTATTATCAACTGCACTTGTGACTGTTGTGGGCAAAAATGAGTTGATTAATATTTTGTTGGTTGTGTATATCGAGAATGATAAATATAATCGGAGAATTTACTTATTCGGTAATTTAGAAAGAAAGAAAACAACTAGTGACTTGGAGTAGAAGTTTCACTTGATTAGTCACTAACTTCTTTATTCTATTTTCTCTTGTCTTTTTGCTTTTGCGTGCATTGGTTTTACTATCTTTTTACTTTTGTAAAATATTTGTGGGTATCATTGCTGTAAACCCTTGTTGCATACGATAAATGCAACTGTGATCCATACGAAAGTGGCTTAGCTTAATTTTATTTTTATGATTTTATGTTTTGCTCGAGGACTAGCAAAATGTTAGGTTTGTGGGTGTGATGAGTGGTAAATATATCACTATTTCCCACTCATTTGACCTAATATTTTGTATAGTTTCTTGAGGTTTGTGAATATTTTAATGTGTTTTGTGTTATTTTGTAGATAAATAAAGTTTCAGGACATTCTGGAGGTGATTTGGAGCCAAAACAGTGAAAAAGGACACAAAAGGGCAAAATGCTAACATGCGCCGGGGACACGTTTCAGAATCTGAGAAGTTTGACTTTGCTAATGTGTGTCGTGCCACGTGTCTGCTAACGTGCGCCGTGCCACGTGTCA
Source organism: Zanthoxylum bungeanum (assembly GCA_019454045.1). Lineage (NCBI taxonomy): Eukaryota > Viridiplantae > Streptophyta > Magnoliopsida > Sapindales > Rutaceae > Zanthoxylum > Zanthoxylum bungeanum. The sequence goes on from SKCR01027517.1 coordinate 163,957, forward strand.
TCATTCTTTGGTGCCGACAATCGACATCGCCACGTGTCACCCCACGTGTCAGCCACGTCATCGCCACGTCAGCAGAAGACCGAGTCAACATTGCCACATCATCATCAGCCAATTATAGCACGCCATGTGTCACAATCCAACGGTGCCGATAATCGCTATCGCCACGTGTCACCACGTCAATGCCACATCATCGCCACGTCACTGCCACATTAGCTCAATTATTGAATTAATCATCTAAAATGCCACGTCATCGGATAAGAATCTCGACGGAACTAATCAGAGCGTGACACGTGGCCGTGTCGTGATACAAGAATAACTTGCACGTCGTGTCACAGAGACCTTCTTGACGCCTATAAATTTAGCTCGAAATTTTAGTTTCAGATGTACCTTCCTCTCTGTAATTCTCTGAATAAATAAGGAGTTTGTATCTTGTTTTCTTTTAATTTCAGTGTTGTAATTATTTTTTATTTACTTTCTGTAATGGTAATTTACTTTCTTTACTTTTTCAGATCTTACTATTCAGCTATGAGGAGGTAACTTCCCCCTGCTATGGTGAAAGGTAAAACTTTTATTACTGCTATTTAGATTAATCTCCTTTAATTATAATATATTCACTAATTAAAATTTGACTTAACAAGGATACCGCTATATTGGTCGGTCGGTAATCAATTATAAACTGGTTTTAATTTGACTAAGCAAGGATACCGCCTGGTTGGTCGGTTGGTAATTACTGCCTATATGGTTGGTTTATGGACAAATATTGATACCGCCTTTATTGCAAGTCGGACTTAATTTGACTTAATTAGGTTACCGCCTATATGGCTGGTTGGTAATATAACACAAATTAATATATTATATTAAGAGAGATATCTAAAATAGTAGTGATAGAAGTGGATCTTTTTACTCTAGCATTTTCTTTTATTGTAATTTTCTTTATTTACTTTCCAGCATTTTATTTTTAGCATTTTACTTTATTTCTTTTAATTTTAAGTTGTTACTAGCCTTAGATATGTGTCATAGCTAAGCCTGTTATCTAGGGTTGTGATGAAATCCAATATCACCAGTTTATAAGAGGTTATTTTATAGTTTGGGTAATTCCAAGGTTTACTTATTAAAGTCTTAAGCTTAATGCTTCTTGTTAATTGGCCATTAATAAGATTGATCTGGTAAATCTAAAATAAACTTGACAAATGAATTTTAGGTTTTAGCCTTAGACTTAATAGCCCATGATCTTCCTTGAGGATAGATAACCCTTTAATAGATTTCCTTACAGGATAGACATATACCTGTCGGGCGGGGGTAGCCACAATTGGAACTTATTCTTAATGAATCCAGGTAATTTGGTTGACATAGACATATGGTTCAATTGGGTTATATTGGGTATTTGCATCTGACCATCGACATAGGCTTTTGCATAATTTCGTGTTCCAGATTAGTAAACCGATATATTACATAAACATGAAATAACCACTTCATCTTTTAAAAGATATTGGAAAGATTCACAACCCTGGATAGTTTCTTAATATTGAATTTTATTTAATTTAATTTTGAGCAATTTTATTTACTTGTTTTTAAGTTTAAAATCATCACCATTTCAAATCAATCAATCATTCTTTTAGATACTAGTAATCATTTGACCTCATAAAATTAATATATTAGGTATTAAGTCCTCGTGGGATCGATACCTTTTATACTACTTGAACGATATGTGCGCTTGTGTTATACATGTGTGATTTCACACCGGCCACTGGCTAAGGGAAACGATTAGGTTTGTTGGACAAACTCAATATATTATAGCGGACCTACTTGTTATTGCTTACATCTTGAGTGTTATGTGAGCTCTTGAGGGCCATGCATATGTGATACACATTGAGATGTGTATATGATAACGTGGATTGGCACTAGAGCAAGTTGGAGAAATTGTTAGGGTTGGTGCTAAGAGTGCAAATCTGGATTGTATTTATGTCGGATTCATGAATACGAACAATTCTTTTTTCTATAATGTTACTTATTTACGATAGCACCTCTTGTTTTTATATATGTATTCGATCTAATACGATTAGATTGAAACTAAATCTGATTTAGTGATACATTATTTGATAAGGATCCTAGGATTTACAACGTAATGCGCAGTTATAACGTAGTTTGTAATTGACATTGGGAAGCATCACTATAAGTTGTATAATTTCAAATAAAGTTCCTGATTAAGATTTACTGACACGAGTCGGATAGTAAAATCCGCTGAGACCAATACATATCGTATATCGAGACTTGGTCTGATGGTTTATCCCAATGAACCATGAGTCTTAGGAGACTCGTATAGACTTGTAGGTGTATATTTTATAAACACTGAATGACTCACTGAAGATTTCCTAATAGATGGTACACCAACATCAATAGCAATCATCTCGTGTGGAGTAGCATATTGGTCGTTCGACTTGAGATACCACTGTGAATATATGAGATATCCTCCACACTTTGATGGCAGTCACGTCACCGATCTATTTAGATCAGACCTTCGCCTGTTTGTTGGGTGTGGACTGATGCTCATGATATCCTATGAGTATCAGATAGAATTTGTCAGTCCTATGTACAGGGCATAGGTATCATATACGTGTTTGCGATCTAGTAAATCCATGGCCGTGGTATACTTTGGAAGTGAGTTCCGAGAGTTATTTGAGATCGTAAATTTAAAAGTCGACTATATTATACCTTAGGGAGTTGACGTTCTTATCTATATCCCCGGTATAATATTGATAGTCTGTGACGGAGGGATTATACGTATGAAATGACCTCGACTTGCATAGTTTAGTGAGATTATCCGTGTTCATCATAATTCATGAGTGGGTGGATTCCGGACACGAAATTGAATTACATGACGGATAAACCTAAACTTAGAGAGTCCCACAATATGAAGTGTACTCGTTGAGCACTTGGGCAACACGTAATGAATAATATAGATTATTCATAATACTTCACCGAATTAAATAAGTTAATTTGAATCGTTTAAACTGATAAACAAAAATACATACATTCGGGGCATTTCGGTAAATTTATAATTAATGTGTATTTGTATTTGATACAAAATTTGATTTGATACATATTAATTATTTGTCAAATGAGATTTTGACATATGCCATTAATATATGTATTTGTTATTTAATGTAAATAAACATACATATATAATAATAATCGTATTAATTAATTATATAGATATTTAAATGTTAAATATCTAGATAAATAAATTATTTCAATATTACATAATTGTTATGCAATATGTTTGAATATTATTGATTACATGTGGCATGATTCCTTTAAGCTTGAAGTATACAAATTGGATTTGTTAACTTAAAGCTTATTATTATTAATTAATTAGATTAATTGACCAAATGGCCAAAATGCCCTTATTCCTACCCCTAAAGTCGGTTATCCTTAGTATTTAAAATGAGATTTTTTTTCTCATTCATAAGAAGCCATGGCTGAACCTATCTCCAAAAATAGTTCCCAAAATTTTATTGAAGATACAAGGAATAAAGTGAAGAAATTCTAGAAAAAGTTTAAGGAAATTACAAGATTTGGAGGTAATCTTCAATAATCTAAAACTTAGAAAGCTTGTTTCTTGTTCTTGAATATCTAGAATAGTTCTAGGGTTTCTTCATTTCTTAGATTTTGGGGCTTTTTGATTTGGAGGATGGATTTGCAGGCTAGATGCATGTGTAAAGTTAGATTGGATAATATTATTGTAATATTAGTTCAATTTTATCATTTGATGACTTGTTCCCATTCTAGAGTGTTATGACCACTCTTGTAACTCCTAGAATTGTTCTTGAGTTCTTCATTTGTGGTGACTTTGGTTTGTATAATTATTAATATAATTAATGTTGAGAAATTTGGATTTAAAGCATGAAAAATTATATTTTTAGTTACCAAATCAGATCTTAAATTTCTATGATTTTGGTGATGAATCGTATGTTGTATAAATGTATTGGATGTATTTTGGTTAATGGAACAATTACCGGAAATTATTTTGGAGTTGATGATTGAAATATGCGAAAACGGTGTGAAAACGGCATTACCGGATGAGTTTCGGGCTTACCAGGTGTCCGTTGTCCAAACAATGAATTGGTCACTGTTAAAAAAAATTTCACTTTAAATACTAAGCATAACCGACTTTAGGGGGATTAAGGGCATTTTGGTAATTTTGTGAATTAATCTAATTAATAAATAATAATAAGTTTTAAGTTAACAAATCTATAGATGCTAGTTTTCGCTCGAGGTCCATAATCGAGAACGTGATGTATGGGGGCAATAGAGAACTTGTAAAACAAAGGTAGAATGAGCGGGAGTACTGCCCACTGGTGTGGTAGATGCCGTAGGCTTTCCAACGCTCAAGTCAGTGGCGAAGACGAGCTGTAATATGGAAGTGTAAGGCTTGATGTTACCTTGACTTCGGTTGATTGTCGTGAAGGCGATAGCTAGTGTTTAGAGGGTAAGAAGCTTTAAGAGTTTCAAGTATGAGAGATCAAATACCGTCCTTGAATAGTGAATCATCTCTTCCTTTCATAGACTCCTTCGAGGTCAGCTTTAATTCCTTCATTAATTGCTTTTCAGTTGGGTGTCTAAAACGGCTAACTACGTGGGGGGAGTTACTTGTTGGTTTCTATAATTAGTCCCAAAGAAAGATTAAGCCATAGAAATACATATAACATACATGCAAAGCAAGAAACATGGCGGAATCATACTTACTAAGCTTTGTGACGAAAATGGTGAAGACAATCCTTGAGTCTTCAATGGTGGAAGTTTCGGCCAGATGAAGAGGAAGAGAAGTTCCAAGTCTTCAAGTGTTCCAAGCTCCAAGGTTGTTTCCCTATCACCTCTTTTGATCCTTGCTTGTGCTAGCAAAAATGGAGAATGAAAAACAATTTTTCTGCCCTTCAATGAAGCTCACGGCGTGAGCAAAGGAAGAAAGGAGAGTGAGACTTTTCAATTTTTGTTCTCTCTTGTTTCCAAAACCGTGAGTGACAAATGAAAAGCATAAATGAAATGATATCAAATACCAAATAAATTTTTAATCAAAAAACCCTTCAAAACCGTGAAAGGTTTTTCCCTCCAAAGGAAAATTCATCATTTGCCATCATTATCTCACATTGAGAATAGAGACAATGTATCATCCCTTAAAGGTGACTAGATACATCCATCATCTATTCGTATCAAGTAATGAGATATCGCGATGTGATTTGCGGATTCCACCCGTTTCAAAATACGAATGTGTCCGCAAACACTTTCGGGCCCAAATTCGTTAATTCTGAATTAACGAATTTCCGTCGCGACGAGAATTAAATAATTACGCCTAGCGGAATTATTATTCAGATCGCTAACGAATTAATTCTAAATTAATTCGTTTGCCCGAATTAAAATCCGATTTTAATTCCGCGTCGAAATCTGATTTCGTTTAATAATATATCGAATATATTATTTTATCGATTAATTCCAAATTAATCGATCTCTCTCTCTCTCTCTCCTAATAAGGCATTTTATCCAAGATAAAGTTTCTCCGCAATTAATCCAAGATTAATAAAGTTCGAATCAAACATCATAGGTGAATCTTCAGGAAGCGACCCAAGAGATCTCCGGATATGTTGGCAGTAAATACGGTCGTTGGATAATCCAAACACGTACGTACCTCGTACTACGTTTTACCGATTTACAAGACAAGGTTGGCTTCTAGCAAAGCGCCATGCCTACCCAATTCTCCAGAAATATTCTTACTGGAATATTAGATCTTTATCAAGCGTAGTATACCGTAGTATTGCGTACATCGATCCAGTATCGGATGATCACATGTTAGGCCTGGGGCTGGAAATGTGTCTGCCCCGTACGAAACATATATCGGATATCAAACAACTAGTCTCTTTAAATCGGACAATCCTGACTTGGTCATATTGTCCCGACGGTTGCAACCTTTTATAGAGTGCTAGTTCTGTATCCAGTGTGATTATCATCTCCATATGTCTGAAGTGATACTTCCATCTTGACATCACATCCAGTACACTACGATTCTCGATAAACCCAGAAGAGGCGTACACAGAACCGGTTAAAGCCCCGAACCACCACAACCAAAGTTTACCGATTGTCGCTAAGTACTAGCGATGCAAGTCTCAGGTTAAGACCATATACACCTACCCTGATGCGGCCTCCCATAGACACGCAGACATACTACCAATGGGATTCCGCGGGGTCTGTCCAGAGCGAAGCTGTTTTCCGTACCATCGGTAAAACACAACCTCCTATCGCACTTGCATAAGTATCCAATACTTAAATATATGAGAACTATGCCGTTGTGCCATCACAACTCGCACAAGTGCAATACTAGTCTATTCCGCATTATCGATGTCCGATCTCGATAATACTCCGACTATGGATATTTAATGATTAACCTTTTATATTGATATTGTCTCATATCATCTCAATACGGAACTAATCATATGGACTTTTGCCATTAATATATTAAAGTAAATAATTTTACAAAACGGCAAAAGGCAATTTCATTATCACATAGTTAATTTGTACAATAATACAATATCATTTACAAAATAGTGACGCTATGGGTCATAATGTCTAACAATCTCCCACTTGGCCTATAGCCAGTCACTCAAGCATCTAATACCTGAACTATGTATATGTCGTTCAAACACTTACTGAAGAACAGCCTTCGTCAGCGGATCTGCAATGTTGTCATCTAATGCGACCTTCTCGACTTTTACATCGCCACGATGTATAATCTCCCGAATCAGATGGTAACGCCGAAGAACATGCTTGGATCGTTGATAAGACCTTGGTTCCTTAGCTTGTGCTATAGCCCCGTTATTGTCACAATACAATGGCACGGGCTCAGCAGCTAACGGAACTACTCCTAATCCGATTAGAAATTTTCGGATCCAAACTGCCTCCTTTGCTGCTTCCGATGCAGCAATATACTCCGCTTCAGTTGTTGAATCGGCAACAGTATCTTGCTTGGAAGATTTCCAGCTCACTGCTCCGTTATTCAAACAAAAAATGTACCCCGATTGCGACTTGAAGTCGTCCTTGTCGGTTTGGAAACTTGCATCGGTGTACCCAGACACCCCAAGTTCTCCACCTCCATAAATTAAGAAAGCATCCTTAGTTCGTCTAAGATACTTAAGGATATTCTTAACAGCCATCCAGTGACCTTCATCTGGATCAGCCTGATAGCGACTGCACATGCTCAAAGAATATGATACATCAGGTCGCGTACATATCATGGCATACATGATCGATCCGACTGCCGAGGCGAACGGTATCCGACTCATGTTATCTCTCTCTTCTTTAGTCTTAGGACACATGTCCTTAGACAGAAGGATACCACGCGACATTGGCATCAATCCCTTCTTGGATTGATCCATGTTGAATCGCTTCAACACTTTGTCAATATATGTACTCTGGGAGAGTCCAAGCAGCTTTCTAGATCTATCCCGGTAGATCTTTATTCCCAGAATAAAGGCTGCTTCTCCCAGATCTTTCATGGAGAATTTTAATGAAAGCCAAGCTTTCACCGACGTTAGCATGGGAATGTCATTGCCTATAAGCAATACGTCGTCGACATAAAGGACAATAAAAGTAGTGCTCTCCCACTAACCTTCTTGTATACACAAGGGTCATCATCGTTTTGTACGAAATCATATTCTTTTATGATCTCATCAAAACGCTGATTCCATGACCGTGATGCTTGCTTCAATCCATAAATGGATCGATTTAACTTACAAACCTTGTTTGCAAGTCTAGGTACGATAAAACCGTCAGGTTGTTGCATATAAACATCCTCCAAAAGGTTTCCGTTAAGGAAAGCGGTTTTAACGTCCATCTGCCATATCTCGTAATCGAAATATGCAGCTATTGCAAGCATTATCCGAATGGATTTAATCATGGCAACGGGTGAGAAAGTTTCGTCATAATCAATACCATATTGTTGACGATACCCCTTTGCTACAAGCCTAGCTTTGTACGTTTGTACGTTGCCATCCATGTCGGTCTTCTTCTTGAAGATCCATCTGCATCCAATAGGCTTTACGCCTTCTGGTGCATCAACCAGTGTCCAAACTTGGTTGGCATACATGGAATCCATCTCGGACTTCATGGCATCTTGCCATAAAGCGGAATCAATATTCTGTATTGCTTCCTCATACGTAGTCGGTTCATTATCCTCAATAAGATTAATATCTACATGAGGTGAGATCAGGAACCCATACCTCTCAGGTACCTTCCTGACTCTCTCCGACCTACGCGGTCCTTGTATATCTGAAGATTGTGGTACAGACTCATCCTGGATGGTCTGTTTATGTTCCGTCGTTGATTCATTGCCAGGAACAGTATCACTACGATTTTCATCGAGCTCCACTTTCCTCCCACTTACCACTGCATCTAGGAATTCCTTCTCAAGGAAAAATGCATGTAGAGCAACAAACACTTTGTTCTCTTGTGGGTGATAGAAGTAATATCCTTTGGTTTCCTTAGGATATCCCACGAAAAGGCATTTATCTGATTTGGGTTCTAGTTTGGTACCTTCCAAACGTTTAACATATGCCCAGCATCCCCAAATCTTCAGGAAAGAGAAACCTGGTTTCCTTCCTGTCCATTTCTCATATGGAGTCTGTTCAACAGACTTTGACGGAACCTTATTCAAAATAAGTACCGCACTGGTTAATGCGTATCCCCAGAAGGATATTGGTAGCTCAGTCCGACTCATCATCGACCTTACCATGTCTAACAAGGTACGGTTTCTCCGTTCAGACACACCGTTTAATTGCGGTGTTCCAGGAGGAGTCCACTGTGAAAGAATACCATTTTCTTTCAAGTAATCTTGAAACTCATAACTTAAGTATTCGCCACCACGGTCCGACCGCAATGTCTTAATACTAATTCCTGTTTGTTTTTCTACTTCGTGTCGAAACTCTTTGAATTTCTCAAAAGTTTCCAACTTGTGTCTCATTAGATACACATAACCATAACGAGATGCATCATCCGTAAAGGTTACGAAGTAATGATATCCACCTCTAGCCTGGCTAGACATGGGCCCACATACATCGCTATGAACGAGGGCTAACAGTTCTGTGGCACGTTCACCTTTACCACTAAAAGGTTGTTTTAGGCATTTTGCCTAAAAGATAAGATTCACAGACATCATATGAATTAAGATCAAATCCGTCTAAGTACCCACTCTTCGAAAAGTGTGGATATGCGAGTCTTGTTTATGTGTCCTAGACGACAATGCCACATGTAAGCTTCATCTTTTAGATTAATCTTTTGAGCCTTTTGTTTGTTATTTTATGTTTAGGAGATTCATTTATATTTAAAATATAAAGGCCATTATTTGCTACAGCAGTGCAAATTTCTGCATCATTTTTATATAAATAACACCCAGTGTTTCTAAATACAAAAGTGTACCCATGCTGGGTTAAAAAGATACAGATATATGATTCCTAGTCAAACTAGGTATATAATAACAGTTCAAAAGTTTAAGCATATGCCCCGAGGGCAATTCCAAACAAAAGTCCCTACAGCCAAAACAGCAACTGGAGTTCCGTTTCCGACTCGTAGATCAACCTCCCCTGAAGTCAGCATCCTGCAGATCCTGCAAATCAGTACATATATGAGCAGCACAACCAGAATCAAAAATCCAATTTTTAAAACTAGAATTAGTCATATTTATCTCAATAACAAACATACCAGAGGCTAGTGCCTTCCCTGCCTTGATATCCTCCCTTTGTCCCTTGCCCATTCGGCAGTCACGTTTCCAGTGACCCTTCTTGCCGCAGTTGAGGCAGACATCTTGAGATTTGTCCCTTGGCTTCCCAAAAACTTTTGTCAACTTGCCTTTGCCCTTTTTCTTATGTTTCTTCTTCCTCACCCCTCCAGTAGCTTTGGGCCCAGCCTTTGGCCTCTGAGAGGTCGATGCAAAGTGCGCCTCGCGCTTGCCCCCTTTTTGGAGTTCCTTTTCAGACTCCTTCAAGATGGATAACAGCTCTCCAAGAGTGTCATCCGTATCCATCAACTTATAGTTGATTATGATTTGTCTCCAAGTATCAGGAAGTGACTGTAAGATCAAATCTATGGTCAGCTCAGCCTCCAAGACTATTCCCATATTGGCCAACTCATCAATATCGGCGATCATTTGAGCCCCGTGGGCCTCAACTGATGCCCTTCAGTCATTCGGGCGCGGAAGAGTTTCTTCACCAACTCGTACCTTTCCATCCGCTTGTTGGAGCGGTGGAGATCTCGCAGTCTAGCCATCATACTATAAGGATCCAAGTCCCTATTCTGGCGACGAAAGTGCTGAGTCATCGAAGCTAACATAATAGCCTGAGCTGTGTCACAATCATTGCTGTGAGTTTTCCATAACTCCAGCTCAAGTGGGTCAGTGGGCTTAGGCGGGAGAGGTATTTGTACAGTGTACAGCATCCTCTCAGCCCCAAGGACTATCCTCAGGTTCATTTCCCAATCAGTGAAGTTTGTGCCCTTAAAGACATTGTCACCCATGATGATGTCTCGGACATTTACCTTGCTTGCCATCTCAACTACGATAGTCCAACTATATAGTTAACGATAAAATGGGTACACTCAAACTGTTACAAGAAAAAATAACAATGAATTAGTCCAACTAATTTTAATTAATTAAACGAAATAATTTTGAAAGACGCGTATGGCTAAGTATCTGAATGAAATTACAAATTCAATACTAGCCTCCCACTATTTTTATCAAGTCTCTAACCCTCTGTTGAGAACTCGGGAAATCCTATTTCCTAGTGGGCTAGGATCCCGTAAATAACACACAACCTTGACTTTGGCCAACAAGCTGTATGCTATTTAACTAGGTAGATCTCAAAGATCAATTGGATCCCATCCAATTCCTAGATCCGGTTAGGTGGACATCCAAGTCCAAAACATATGTATATTCACTTATGCCAATGTATCTAATACATTTTCCTAACCATATCCTCCGAACCATCTAGGCCTTGGCTTTGGCACAACAAACCTAATGATTCCGGTTAAGGGGACCCATTGACAAGGAAAGTTTCGTAATCAATGTCGTTGGACAAGAAGTGATCTTGACTTTGGCCAACAAATCACAACTTGGACAAGACACCGATGTGGAACAAAAACTCTCATGATTCAAGTACATCCTCAATTGACAAGGTCTTGACTTTGGCCAACAAACCAATGCCAATTTTGGATCTTGAACAAGAATCATTCAATGGAAGGATAATTGCTTAATATAAATTGAGGGATTTTGCGTAATTGGCAACCAATTTATATCTTTGTTAGGTCTCATCATCATACACCCTTAAGCATGCTTCTAAACATCATAAAGTGCTAAAGTAAATTAATAGTGATATACGGATGGATATATAAAAAACTTGTTCCTAGAACAAATTCACCTTTCCACTCCCCGCTAGATATTCTACTTCTACCCAATTACATAATACAATAAGAGAAATCTCATTTTGTTAGCTAGACACCTCATGTCTCTAATTCACTCCCCTCCCCGCTAGCTACATATCTATTCATCTCCTCAATTACACATTTATACTAATACAATGATACCTCATTAGAACCACCTCCTTTACATTGAGGGGAATTAGGTGAGAAGAGAATACAAAGAGATAAAAGAGATAAGGCTGGACACGCAGGTCCAATTTATAAATTCTAAATTTACAATAATTTCTAAAATTACCATTTTCCCTTCTAATATCCATCCGCTATACACTATTCATTCATCACATACATGTATATTCATTCAAGACATGCCATACAACCAATCAAATCAATTAATTAGTCTTGTTTAAGTGACATCCAATGTTCAATCAACGGTTTGATTTTGCGCGAGTCCAACTCGTTTGAGAATAAGTACATAAGGTACGAATTCATGAATTATATCGAACTACCCGTTAAATCCAATTTAAGTCGCATTCAATATTAATTCAATTTATTTAATTCCAAATTAAATGTTTACACTTTTAATGTGCTTTTAAGATTAGATTCTAATCTTATCAAATTGGGGTCTCCAAGCCCAACTAACATCCATCGTGTGTTTAATTAAAGTCCGATGGGCTTTCAATTGATTTATAAAGGCTTGGGCTTTGGTCAATGTGGGTCAAACCCAAATTACCAAGCCCAAATAAGGAATCACCCTTAAGTGCCATAAAATCAATTTCAAGCCCATAAGGCCAATTAAACATAAAAGCCCATTAATTAAATTTTAACATTCCAATTTTAAAATTCAATTGATTGAAGTGTAATTGCATGATTAATTCATTAAACCAAATATTCAAAAATACAAATTTAATTTATTAATCATCAATTGTTCAAAACACTTGTCTAACATTTATTTGAACAAAAAATCAAGTCCTTTAACATGTCATGTTGTATTCGGCCAAGAGGGATTTTTGCGGTTCGATTTGTTTTTCAATCCAATTGAATTACTAATCTATATCCCGTATGGATTTAAGTCATCTAATGAACTTGTGCATGCAAAAATACCAAACCAGTAAAATGACCTACACATTCGGCCAAGGCATCAATTTTGGGGAAAAATTATCCAATGCATTTTTCTCAAAATTGATCATGTATTATATCAAAATCATAAATATAAGCATACTCAAATCATCTAATGAACTTGTGCATGCAAAATATTCAACTTAGTGGAAGTACCTCACATTCGGCCCAAGCAACATTTTGGGGAAAAATCATCCAATGCATTCTTCTCAAAATTGATCATGTATTATATCAAAATCATACATATAATCATGCTTAAGTCATCAAATAAACTTGTGCATGAAAAATTTCAAACCAATGGAAGCACCTCCACATTCGGCCAAGACAACCACTTTTGGGAAAAATCATCCAATGCATTTTTCTTAAAATTGATCATGTAATATATCATATAACATACATAAAAGCATACTTTAGCATCCAATTAAACAAGAACATGCTTCAATCAATTTTCCCCAAATTAACCCTAATGTATTTCATGCTTAAACATGGCTCTATGATACCATTGTTGGTTTCTATAATTAGTCCCAAAGAAAGATTAAGCCATAGAAATACATATAAATACATGCAAAGCTAGAAACATGGCGGAATCATACTTACTAAGCTTTGTGACGAAAATGGTGAAGACAATCCTTGAGTCTTCAATGGTGGAAGTTTCGGCCAAGATGAGAGGAAGAGAAGCTCCAAGTCTTCAAGTGTTCCAAACTCCAAGGTTGTTTCCCTAGAACCTCTTTTGATCCTTGCTTGTGCTAGCAAAAATGGAGAATGAAAAACAATTTTTCTGCCCTTCAATGAAGCTCACGCGTGAGCAAAGGAAGAAGAAGAGGAGAGTGAGACTTTCAATTTTTGTTCTCTCTTGTTTCCAAAACCGTGAGTGACAAATGAAAAGCATAAATGAAATGATATCAAATACCAAAAAATTTTTTTAATCAAAAACCCAAAAATTTTGAAAACCTGTGAAAGGTTTTTCCCTCCAAAGGAAAATTCATCATTTGCCATCATTATCTCACATTGAGAATAGAGACAATGTATCATCCCTTAAAGGTGACTAGATACATCCATCATCTATTCGTATCAAGTAATGAGATATCGCGATGTGATTTGCGGATTTCACCCGTTTCAAATACGAATGTGTCCGCAAACACTTTCGGGCCCAAATTCGTTAATTTCGAATTAACGAATTTCCGTCGCGACGAGAATTAAATAATTACGCCTAGCGGAATTATTATTCAGATCGCTAACGAATTAATTCTAAATTAATTCGTTTGCCCGAATTAAAATCCGATTTTAATTCCGCGTCGAAATCTGATTTCGTTTAATAATATATCGAATATATTATTTTATCGATTAATTCCAAATTAATCGATCTCTCTCTCTCTCTCCTAATAAGGCATTTTATCCAAGATAAAGTTTCTCCGCAATTAATCCAAGATTAATAAAGTTCGAATCAAACATCATAGGTGAATCTTCAGGAAGCGACCCAAGAGATCTCCGGATATGTTGGCAGTAAATACGGTCGTTGGATAATCCAAACACGTACGTACCTCGTACTACGTTTTTACCGATTTACAAGACAAGGTTGGCTTCTAGCAAAGCGTCATGCCTACCCAATTCTCCAGAAATATTCTAACTGGAATATTAGATCTTTATCAAGCGTAGTATACCGTAGTATTGCGTACATCGATCCAGTATCGGATGATCACATGTTAGGCCTGGGGCTGGAAATGTGTCTGCCCTGTACGAAACATATATCGGATATCAAACAACTAGTCTCTTTAAATCGGACAATCCTGACCTGGTCATATTGTCCCGACGGTTGCAACCTTTTATAGAGTACTAGTTCTGTATCCAGTGTGATTATCATCTCCATATGTCTGAAGTGATACTTCCATCTTGACATCACATCCAGTACACTATGATTCTCGATAAACCCAGAAGAGGCGTACACAGAACCGGTTAAAGCCCCGAACCACCACAACCAAAGTTTACCGATTGTCGCAAGTACTAGCGATGCAAGTCTCAGGTTAAGACCATATACACCTACCCTGATGCGGCCTCCCATAGACACGCATACATACTACCAATGGGATTCCGCGGGGTCTGTCCAGAGCGAAGCTGTTTTCCGTACCATCGGTAAAACATAACCTCCTATCGCACTTGCATAAGTATCCAATACTTAAATATATGAGAACTATGCCGTTGTGCCATCACAACTCGCACAAGTGCAATACTAGTCTATTCCGCATTATCGATGTCCAATCTCGATAATACTCCGACTAGGGATATTTAATGATTAAACCTTTTATATTGATACTGTCTCATATCATCTCAATACGGAACTAATCATATGGACTTTTGCCATTAATATATTAAAGTAAATAATTTTACAAAACAGCAAAAGGCAATTTCATTATCACATAGTTATTTTTGTACAATAATACAATATCATTTACAAAATAGTGACGCTATGGGTCATAATGTCTAACATTACTAACCTTGATTTGGGCATTTTAGGTTCGGGTAACTGATAAGTCGAGGGTTTGCTTGGTAGGTCTCTCTTTGTCCGTGGGCCTGAAAAGGTATTTGGGTCCTTGTCCCAAGTCTATACCGGGTACTGTTTGGAGGGATTGGGCTATCACTAATATTGGGCATGAAGCGAAAAGTCAAAAATATCTCTAGTCCAAATTTGGCCCATACAGTTTGTCCCATACTCTCTTAGTCAATAAGTCTTTGACTTGGAGAGTATTTCAATGCATGTCATATGAAACATGATGTAAGATTACCTATCAAAGAATGTATTGTTCTAAGCATTATCCTTCATCGTTTGGGTTAATGGATAGTTCATACGTTAGAACGGAAGAGCTGTGCAATTTTTAGTGTTCCTTCTAGTTAAAATGCAGTCCATGTTTATGAACTAGACTTGATATGAGCCATGGGGAATGTCCCCAACCGACTGAACCAGATGAAGATTCAGGGTATACTTCATACGACATGAATCGTTTGGATGTTAAGTAATCCAAGTCTACGACTTGATTCGACATGAGTCTATCGGTGATGTCCTCGGTCGACTGAAAAAGATTAAGGTTTAGGAGTTAATTCATACGAAATTTTCATATGGATCGAGAGAAATCCATATCTTTATTTGACTCGACATGGGTCTATGGGGGATGTCCCCGGTCAACTGAACAAGATAGAGGTTCATTAGTTAATTCATACGACAATGTCATCTGGAAAAATAGTAATCCAGGTCTTCATTTGACTCGACATGAGTCCATGGGGGATGTCCCCAGTCGACTGAACCAGTTGGAGGTTCAGGAGTTAATTCATGCGACATTGTCGTCTGGAAAGAAAGTAATCTAGGTCTTTATTTGACTCGATATGAATCCATGGGGAATATCCCCGGTTGACTTAACCAGATGAAGGTTCAGGAGTATTATCCATATGACATGTGGCATCTGGATTGAGTGTAATCTAGGTTTTCATTTAAAATCGTGTCACATGAATTCTCATATTCTACTAAGCCTTCATACGATGTCGTGTCGTATGGCATCAGCTATTGTGATAATTTTTCCTTTGAAGTTGAATCGTGTGGCACTATCTCTTGTGCCAAGACATCGTATGATGTCGTGTCGAGTGACACCATCTCTTGTAAATAAATCTGCCTTTGAGGTCGAGTCGAGTGGCACCAACTCTTGTGCCGAGACTTCGTAAGATGTTGTGTCGAGTGATACCATCTCTTGTAAATAAATCTCCCCCTGAGGTCGAGTTGAGTGGCACCAACTCTTGTGCCAAGACTTCGTATGATGTCGTGTCGAGAGACACCATCTCTTGTAAATCCCTTGAGGTCGAGTCGAGTGGCACCAACTCTTGATCCGAGACTTCGTATTATGTCGTGTCGAGTGACAACATCTCTTGTAAATCAATCTTCCCTTGAGGTCGATTCGAGTGGCACCAAATATTGTGCCAATCATTCACATGATGTCGTGTCGAGTTGTATCAGTCATTGTGATAAGTCCTCCCGTGAAGCATCTTCGACCATTGCTTCCTTCATTCGAAATTATTGAAAGATTTCCCCTTCGCATGATGGTCATTGATTGCTTCTAGACTTTTCTTTAGTCATTAACTGCAACCCTAGTGTAAGTTACGGTGTGTATTTGGCGAGAATTCGAGGTGCCAAGAAAGATGGTAGAAGGGAACTTTGAGTACCATTTGGCCTCATTCACAAAAATTCACTTTATTCATCAAGTTGGGAGGAGTCTCAAGCCTTCAAGGTATTCTTCAAAAACCCATCTCCTGTTCTTCAATATATTTTAATATTCATAGTGTAGATTCAAGTTGTTCTTAGTCAATATAGGATGTTTGATCTTTCGAATCGTAGATTTATTGTTGAAATTATGTTTAAGGATTGGATTAGAGTTTGATCTTTAGGGAATAGATTTTTAAGAAATCTTATGTACGTATGCTTGTCGGTTGGAGAATGTCGAGTGAAGAATCCTTAGGCAGTTTAGGTGCTGAAATTGATAGATTTGTTGAATCATCTTCTAGTCACTTTACCAGTAATTGGAGAGTCAAATGGGAATCCCAGTACTAGAGAACCCACAACCTCTTAACCAAAAAACCCTGCCAGTCTAGTGATAGAGAAATCAATGAGGGAAATCAGGTGTAAGTATAGATTTTCAAACTCATTAGAACTAAGATTACCTTTTCCGAGTGAAAGAATATATTACAAAGTCTTATGGTGGATTGGGTTCTATAAATGACCTTTTGCATATGGGTTTAGATTTCCCATACCGAGATTAGTTTAGGAGGTTTTGGACCATTTTCAGATTGCTCATTCTTAATTGATGCAAAAATACTTAAAGGATTCTATTATCAATTGAGTTCATGGCTTTTGAAGTAGGAGTGTTCTTTGAAGTGAAGGATGTGCTATTCTCATACTACTTGAATGAACATTTGATAGAAAAGGGAAGATATACTTTGTTTCTTCGCCAAAAGAAGAAACACTTAGTGACTAGGCTCCCAATATTTGATAAGGGGAACTAGCAGTCCAATTATTTCTTTGTGAGGGGTGAGAGTGTCATTGGGTCGGCTGGAGCTGGTCGAATCCCTGAATTTTGGAGTTTGTCGAGTGAGTATTATATCTTCATAGTGCATCCTCTTTGAATACATTTATGTAATGGAACTAATAACTTGTTTCTGTTTTTGCAGGTCCTCTACAAATTAGGTCGTTTGAGACTACAAGTCGAACCGTTTCCAATACTAAAGCTATCCTAGCTTTACCTGCCGAAGACAGAGACTGGAGAGTCATTTTGGTAGAGAAGAAATTGAGGGCGACTCTGTTGTGGAAGGAGATTCACGATCGAGAAGGTACCCTTTTGGCCTTTTGTAAACATGTTTTGGCCATGATATATTGTAGTTGGTCATGTCGAGAGATATACAGAGAGTCAACATATTTAAAGCCTTTAACTCTTGTAGAACTTTTATGCGCAGAAGATATAATGTCATGGCCTTTTAAAATATCCTCAATTGATGAAATGAAGAGCCGAATGAGAGCCAAGAGAGCCAATGGTATGGAAACTGAAGTTGAAAAGGTGGAGGCTCCCAAACTAAAAGAAGTCATTTCGGATGAGGTTGCAGTGGCAAAAGGATAGTCGACTGAGATGACTATGGCTGGGAAGAAAAGAAAGTTGTTGCTGAGGTGGAGGAGGATTTATAAAATGTTATAATAAGGATCCCTCATGGGTCGACTGTGATTTTGGATCCTTCCAGACTTAACAAATTTGTGAAAAGGTTTCTTCTGGAAGAAGAAGAAAATAGGCTAACAGAGATAGGCCCAGTTGAGGTAATGAAGAAAGCAACGTCTTTAAGTCATCAATTATGTATATACTCAAGCTTATTCTTTTCAAATTTCTTTTATTTTTGGTCGAATAAGAGATAATTAAATTTTCTAGACATTGGAATACAGCTTATTCATGCAAAAGTATGTCGAGTCGAGTCAAATGAGGATAAGGGAACTGGAGAAATCCTTTGTCGTAGTGAGGAATGAAGCATCTGAATTGAAGACTGGTTGGATGCTTCTAAGAGGAAGGGGAGGGGATTGGAGAAGGAGTTAAAGGTGTTAGACAATTATGACCTATAGCGTCACTATTTTTAAAAGACATTGTGGTTTTTGTACAAATTAATTATGTAGCAATGAAAATTGCATTTTATCATTTTGTAATTTGATTACTTTAATATATAAATGATAAAAGTCCTTATGATTAGTTCCAGATTATAAGATATGAGACAGTATCAATCCATAAAGGTTTAATCATCAAATATCCCTAGTCGTAGTATTATCGAGACTGGACATCGATAATGCGGAATAGACTAGTATTGGACTTGTGCGTGTTATGGAAGCGTAACAGCATAGTTCTCATATATTTAAGTATTGGATATTTATGCAAGTGTGATAGGAGGTTGTGTTTACCGATGGTACGGAAACAGCTTCGCTCTGGATAGACCCCGCAGAATCCCATTGGTAGTATGACTATGTGTCTATGCGAATCCGCATCAGGGTAGGTGTATTTGGTCTTAAGCTGAGACTTGCATCGCTAGTACTTGCGACAATCAATACGCTTTGGTTTTGGTCGTCCAGGACTTTAACAGGTTCTGTGTACTCCTCTTTTGGGTTTATTGAGAATCGTAGTGTATTGGGTATGATGTCAAGATGGAAGTATCACTTCAGTCATATGGAGATGATGATCACGCAGGGATACAGAACTGGTACTCTAAATGGTTGCAACCATCGGGATAATATGACATGGTCATGATTATCCGATTAAAAAGACTAGTTGCTTGTAATCCGATATATGCTTCGTACGGGGCATACACTATTCCAGCCTCAGGCCTTGCATGTGACATTTGATACTGGACTGCAATACGCAATACTACATATACTACACCTGGCAAAGATTATATATTCCATTAAGAATATTTCTGGAGAATTGGGTAGACACGGTGCTTTGCTAGAAGCCAACCATGTCTCGTAAATCGGTAAAAACATAGTACGAGGTACGTAAGTGTTCGGATAGTCCGACGGCCGGATTTACTTCCAACATATCCAGGGATCTCTTGGGTCGCTTCCCGAAGATTCACTGATGACGTATGATTCGAGCATAATTAATCTGGGATTAATTACGGAGAGATTTTATCTAAGATAAAATACTATTTGAAGAGAGAGAACGATTAATTTGGAATTAATCGATAAAATAATATATTCGATATATTAAACGAAATTAGATTTCGACGCGGAATTAAAATTAGATTTTAATGTGGGCAAACGAATTAATTTAGAATTAATTCGCGAGCGACGTGAATAGTAATTTTGCTTGGCATAATTATTTAATTAAATTTGATTTAATTACGTCGCAACGAAAAATTCATTGATTCGGAATTAGCGAACTCGAGCCAGGGATGTGTCGCGGGTCCACTCGGATTTTGAATCATGTGGGGCCCACATGTCACATCACTTGTCACTTTAATTACTTTTTGGTGATGGGTTTTGGTGAAAGAATTATGATGACTTGTATTACACATTTTGTGTGTAATCATGGGATTGACTTTTACCAAATTTTGAGATTTGGTATATGATATTTTGTTTTTTGAAAAAAAATACACAAGTCATTTTTTCATCTCCCTCTCTTATTCTCATTCTCTCTACAAAATTGGCACTCTCTCTCTCAAAATTTGGCTTGGCCGAAACTTGAAGAAAGAATAAGAAGTTTTTTTTGCAAAAATTTCTAAGTGCTAACACACACAAGGAATCATCCAAGGTGATAGGGAAACCATCCCAAAAGCTTGGAATCAAAGGACAAAGCTTGGAGCTTGGATCTTGGAGCTTGGCCGAAAACGTGGAGCAAATGTTTTTGAGTTTGACGCATCCTAAATCCATTCAATGTAAGTATGATTCCGCCATACTTTACTTGTGTATTCACTTTATTTCATTGCTTATATGATCTTGGATAATGTCTTAGAGACCAACAATGGTATCAGAGCTTTGAATAAGCATGAAAATTGAATTTAGGGTAAAATTTGGGTAAATTTGATTTGAGCATGATTTAACCAAATTGTTTGTTTGAGCATGCTTGTATATGGATAACTTGGAGTTATATGTGATCAATTTGAAGAAAATTGAATTGGATTATTTTTCCCCAATTTTTTGCATGTTGGCCGAATACATAGTAGCCATAAAGTCATGGTATTTTTTGTTTTTAAGACCATTGGATGTGTTGTTAAAGACTTGGGATTAAATGATTTAAGATTCTATTGGAATGAAATTGGAATTTGGCAAAAAAAAACCTCAAAATGTCGTGACCAGTAGCATGAAATGAGATGATTTTTTGTTTCAATAATGTTGGACATGTGTTGGACAAATTCTAACATGTTTAATTGATTAAATTGATATTTTAGAAATGTTAATTTAGATAATTAATTATTGTAATACACTTTAATTAATTAAGTTATGAAATTTGGAATTTTAAAATTAATTAGTTGGGCTTAATTTAGAATTGGGCTTAAATGTTGTATTTGGGCCTAATGGGCTGGTTGGGCCAAGTTGGTTTAGGTTAATTGGATTGGATCAAAATTGGGCCTAAATCATTCCATTAAGTCCAGATATGACAAATTGGTTTCTTGGCAAATAAGGTGATTCCTTAATTGGGCTTTGGTATTTGGGTTTGACCCATATTGACCAAAGTCCATGCCTTAAGAAATTAATTGAAAGCCCATTGGACTTTAATTAAACGACATTGGATGTTAATTGGGCTTTGAAACCCATTTAGATTAGATTTGGAATCTAAGTCATAAAGGCAAATTAAAAAGTTAGTTATTTAAATTGGAATTAAATTTAGAATTAGTATTGAATACGAATTAAATTAGATTTAAATTGTAGTTCGATATAATTCAAGAATTCGTACTTTGAGTACTTATTCTTAAACGAGTTGGACTCGCGCAAAATCAAATCGTTGTTTGAACATTGGATGATAACTTTATTCAAAGATTATTTAATTGGATTAGATTGATTGAATAACATGCTTTGTGTGAATACATGGATGTGTTGAATGAATAATGTATATCAAATGGTTATTAGAAGGGAAAATGCAATTTTGGAAATTGTTTTAAATTTAGAATTTATTAAATTGGACATGCGTGTCCAGCCTTATCTCTATTGATTCTTTGTAATTCTCTTCTCACCTAATTCCCCTCAATGTCAATGAGGTTTCTTTAATATATATGTAATTGGGTAGAAGTAAGAATAGTGCTAGCGGGGAGAGGAGAAAAAGAGTGATTTGTTCTAGGAATAATCTGTGAGATATCCATCCGCATATCATTATTAATTTATTTATCGCGCCTTATTATGCTTTTAGAATGCATGCTTAAGGGTGTATGATGAGACCTAACAAAGATAATAAATTGGTTTCCAATTTACGCGAAAAACTTTCAACAAATATTAAGCGTTTTCAGACCTTGAGTCAGTCGACACTCAAGATCCAAGATTGGCACTGGTTTGTTGGCCAAAGTCAAGACCTTTGTCCATCACGGATGTGTTTGAATCATGAAGGCTTTGTTGCATATCGTGTGTCTTGTCCAAGTGTGTGATTTGTTGGCCAAAGTCAAGATCACTTCTTGTCCATCGACATCGATTACGAAGCTTTCCAAAGTCAATGGGTTCCGCTTAACTGGAATCATTAAGCTTGTTGTGCCAAAGCCAAGGCTTAGTTGATTCAGAGGAAAAGGTTAGGAAAATAAATTGGATATATTGGCATATATATTGTATATATGTTTCGGACTTGGAGGTCCACCTACCGGATCTAGGAATTGGATGAGATCCAATTGATCTTAGAGATCTACCTAGTTAAATATCATACAGCTTGTTGGCCAAAGTCAAGGTTATTTGTTATTTAACGGGATCCTAGCCCACTAGGAAACTAGGTTTCCCGAGTACTCAACAGAGGGTTAGAGGCTCGCCGACAAATAGTGGGAGGCTAGTATTGAATTTGCAATTTTGTTCAAATACTTAGCTTTACGTGCTTTCAAATTATTTCATCAATTATTTTATTAGTTGGACTAATATATTATTATTTCTCTTGTAACAGTTAGACTGTACCCATACATCGTTAATCAAATAGTTGGACTATTGCGGTTAAGATGACATGAAAGTTAAGCATTAGGGATATTGTCATGGGCGATACTGTCTTTAATGGCACAAACTTTCAAGACTAGGATATGAATCTCAAAATTGTTCTGGGATTCGAGAAGTTACTCTACACTTTAGAGTGACCTCTTGGGCCTAAGCCCTGACCTGATCAGTTGCTTGAGCTAGAGCTTTGGAAGACTCATAGCGATTACAATGCGACTGGTCAATCAGTAATGCTTGTTAATATAACTCCGCAATTCCGTCGTCAAAACAAGGGATTGGATCCCTTTGAGATGATGGCGAAGTTGCATGATCTTCACCGATCTAATCTTAGATCGCAAAGATATGAGTTCCAGAAGAAGCTCTTCTGCGCTCGCATGTCAGAGGGTACATCTGTTGAGCACCATGTGTCACAGATGATTGCTGACATTGAGCAACTCGGACAGATGGGCATCGTCTTCGAGGCTGAGACTTCAGTAGATTTGATTCTACAGTCTCTCCCCGACACTTGGAGTGGGGTCATCATGAACTACAACATGTTGAACCAAGACCAAACTCTTGGAAAGTTGATGTCCACTCTGCGTGAAGTAGAAAAAGAGCTCATTAAGGGCAAGAAGCGTGAGGTGCACTTTGCTTCAACATCTCAGACTCCAAGGGCTTGGCCCAAGGTGAGCGGAGGTGTTAAGAAGAAAAAGCATAAGAAGAAGGGCAAGGCCAAATCGTCAAATGGTTCTGGGAAACCTAAGGACAAATCCCAAGATGTATGTCTCCAGTGCGGGAAGCGGGGTCACTAGAAGCGTGACTGTCGCGAGTACAAGGCACACATAAAGGAAATTAAAGCGGGCAAGGCACCGGCTTCAGGTATGTTTGTTATAGAAATAAACATGTCTACTACTAGTTTTAAAAATTGGATTTTTGATTCAGGTTGTGGAACTCATATATGTACTGATGTACAGGATCTGCAGATTAGCAGGAGACTGGCCTGAGGATAGATTGACCTCCGCGTTGGAAATGGGACACAGGTCGCCATTTTGGCCATTGTCACTTTTGTTTTAGAACTGCCCTCGGGGCATGTACTTAAACTATCAGACTGTTATTATGTACCTAGTTTGACTATGAATATTATTTATGTATCTATGTTAACCCAATGTGGGTATACTTTTAAACACTGGGTGTTTAATGTATAAAAATGATATGGAAATTTGCACTGCTGATGCAAATAATGGTCTATATATTTTGAATATGAATCAATCTCGAACATATTTTGTAACAAACAAAAGGCTTAAAGTAAGTAACAAAGATGAAACTTATATGTGGCATTGTCATCTAGGACACATAAACAAGACACGTATATCCACATTTTCGAAGAGTTGGTACTTGGACGGATTTGATCCAAATTCATATGACGTCTGTGAATCTTATTTATTAGGTAAGATGCCTAAATCACCTTTTAGCGGTAAAGCTGCACGTGCCAACGAACTGTTAGCCCTTATTCATAGTGACGTTTGTGGGCCCATGTCTAGCCAGGCTAGAGGTGGATATGAATACTTCGTAACCTTTACGGATGATACATCGTGTTATGGTTATGTGTATCTTATGAGACACAAGTCGGAAACTTTTCAGAAATTCAAAGAGTTTCGACACGAAGTAGAAAAACAGACCGGTATAAAAGTATTAAGACATTACGGTCGGACCATGGTGGCGAATACTTAAGCAACGAGTCTCTTGATTACGTGAAAGAATATGGTATTCTTTCACCGTGGACTCCTCTAGGAACACCGCAATTAAACGGTTGTGTCCGAACGGAGAAACTGATCTTTGTTAGACATGGTAAGGTCTATGATGAGTCGCACAGAGCTACCTATTTCCTTCTGGGGATATGCATTGAACAGTGTAATACTTATTTTGAATAAGGTTTCGACAAAGTCTGTTCAACAGATTCCGTATGAAATATGGACAGGAAAGAAACCGGGTTTGTCATTCCTTAAGATTTGGGGTTGCTGGTCATACGTCAAACATTGGAAGGTACCAAACTTGAACCCAAATCGGATAAATGCATATTTGTAGGATATCCTAGGGAAACCAAAGGATATTACTTCTATCACCCACAAGAGAACAAAGTATTTGTTGCTCTACATGCGGTTTTCCTTTAGAAGGAATTCCTAAATACAGTGATAAGTGGGAGGAAAGTATAACTCGATGAAAATCAGAGTGATACTGTTCCTGGCACAAAATCCTTAACGGAACATGAACAGTCCATCAGGGATGAGACTGCACCACAATCTTCGAATACACAATGACCGCGTAGGTCGGAGAGAGTCAGAAAACAACCTGAGAGGTATGGGTTTCTGATCTCACCTTATGTGGATATTAATCTTATTGAGGAAGATGAGTCAGCTACGTATGAGGAAGCGATACAAGGTATCGACTCCGGTTTATGGCAAGATGCCATGAATTCCGAAATGGATTCCATGTACACCAACCAAGTTTGGACACTGGTTGATGCACCAGAAGGCGTAAAGCCCATTGGTTGCAAATGGGTCTTCAAGAAGAGACTGACATGGATGGCAACGTACAAATGTACAAAGCTAGGCTTGTAGCGAAAGGGTATCATCAACGACATGGTGTCGATTACGACGAAACTTTTTCACCCGTTGCCATGATTAAATCCATTAGGATAATGCTTGCTATTGCTGCATATTTCGATTATGAGATATGGTAGATGGACGTCAAAACCGCTTTCCTTAACGGAAACCTTTTGGAGGATGTTTATATACAACAGCCTAACGGTTTTGTCATACCAAGACTTGCAAACAAGGTTTGTAAGTTAAATCGATCCATTTATGGATTGAAGCAAGCATCGCATTCTTGGAACCGACATTTTGATGATACCATAAAAGAATATGATTTCGTTCAAAACGAGGATGATCCTTGTGTATATAAGAAGGTTAGTGGGAGCACACTGACATTCATTGTCCTTTACGTTGATGATGTATTGCTTATTGGCAATGACATTCCCATGTTAACATCGGTGAAAGCTTGGCTTTCACTAAAATTCTCCATGAAGGATCTGGGAGAAGTAGCCTTTATTCTAGGAATAAAGATCTACCAGGATAGATCTAGAAAGCTGCTTGGACTCTTCTTGAGCACGTACATTGACAAAGTGTTGAAGAGATTCAACATGGATCAGTCCAAGAGGGGACTGTTGCAAGTGTCACATGGCGTCACTCTATCTAAGGACATGTGTCCTAAAACTCAAGATGAGAGAGACAACATGAGTCGGATATCGTTCGCCTTGGAAGTCTAATCGATCATGTATGCCATGATATATACGCGACCTAATGTCTCGTATGCTTTGAGCATGAGTAGTCACTATCAGGCTGATCCAGGTGATGGTCACTGGAAGGCGGTTAAGAATATCTTTAAGTATCTTAGACGAACTAAGGATGCTTTATTAATCTATGGAGATGGAGAACTTTAGGTAATTGGGTATACCGATGCAAGTTTCCAAATCGATAAAGACGACTGCAAGTCGCAATCCGGGTACATATTTTGTTTGAATAACGGAGCAGTAAGCGGGAAATCTTCCAAGCAAGAGACTGTTGCCGATTGAACAACAGAAGCGGAGTATATTGTTGCAGTTGAAGCAGCAAAAGAGTCAGTTTGGATCCATAAATTCCTAATTGGATTAGGAGTAGTTTCCTTAGCAGTTAAACTCGTTCCATTGTATTGTGACAATAACGGGGCTATAGCGCAGGCTAAAGAACCGCGGTCTCATCAACGATCCAAGAATGTTCTTCGACGTTTCCATCAGATTCGTGAGATCATACATCGTGGCGATGTGAAGATCGAGAAGGTCGCATCAGAGGACAACATTACAGATCCGCTGACGAAAGCTATTCCTCAGCAAAATTTTGAGCGACATGTACATAGTTCAAGTATTAGATGCTTGAGTGACTGGCTATATGTTGGTTTCTAATTAGGTCCCAAGAATCATCAAACAAGCATGAAAAATGCATGAATACACAAAGGAGAATGGCGGAAATATACTCACAATGATCGGATCTTGCGACGCGATGAAGAACACTTCTTGGTGAAGCTCGGCAGTGGCTTCCTTGGGCAGTGGACTACTCGGTTTTGGCTCTTCAAGCTCCTCCAAAAATCGGCCATTGAAGACCTCCATTGAAGCTCCAAGCTTCAAGCTTAAAAAATGATTCCAAGCTCATGAGATGGTTTACCTATCACCTTGTATTAACCCATTTGTGTGCTAGTACCATGTCTTATTCCTTGCTTCTCACGGCCAAGCCAAGATCTGAAGAAGGAGAAGCAGAAAACGGCTCAAAGCCGAGAGAGAAGAAGTGGAGGGAAAGAGATGGTTTCTTTGAAACCGATTGGGAGAGAGAGAAAAAGAAAAAGAAATGTTTTATATATATATTTATTTTATTTTCCAAAAACAAAAACAAAAACAAATACAAATCATTTTCCATTTATCAAAAAGTCAAAAAAATAAAAGCAATTAATGTTTTTCAACTACCACATCAATCACTCAAATCAATCAATCAAATTGTCACATCACTCAAAGTGACATGTGATTTGACGCTTGATGTGACTAGCGATTTGACGCTTGATGTGACTTGCGTGACGCACTCGAATTCGAAATGCGAATGCGCTCGTAAACACTCTCGGGCTTGGGTTCGCTAATTCCAAATTAACGAATTTTCCGTCACGATGTAATTAAACGATTACACCTAGTGAAATCACTATTCAAGTCGCTAACAATTTAATTATAAATTAATTCGTTCATCCGAATTAAAATCTAATTTTAATTCCGCGTCGAAATCCAATTTCGTATAATATATCGAATATATTATTTTATCGATTAATTCCAAATTAATCGTTCTCTCTCTTTAATTAATATTTTATCCCAGATAAAATATCTCCGTAATTAATCCCAGATTAATTTTTCTCTCTCATCAAATTAATCCCAGATTAATATAGTGCGAGTCATACATCATCGGTGAATCTTCGGGAAGCGACCCATGAGATCCCCGGATATGTTGGCAGTAAATTCGATCGTCGGACTATCCGAACACGTAAGTACCTCGTACTACGTTTTTACCGATTTACAAGACAAGGTTGGCTTATAACAAAGCGCCATGCCTACCCAATTCTCCAGAAATATCCTTATAGGAATATGTGATCTATATCAAGCATAGTATACTGTATTATTGCGTATTTCGATCCAGCATCGGACGATCACGTGCTAGGCCTGGGGCTGGAATTGTGTCTGCCCCGTACGAAGCACATATCAGATGTCTGGTAACTAGTCTCTATAATCGGATATACATGACCTAGTCATAATATCCCTATAGCTCGAGCATTTAAGAGAACGAGTTCTGTATCCTATGTGACCATCATCTCCATATGACTGGAGTGATACTTCCATCTCGACGTCACACCCAACACACTACGATTCTCAATATACCCAGCATTGGCGTACACATAACCTGTTAAAGTCCTGGACGACCTCAACAAAAGTATATTGATTGTCGTAAGTATTAGCAGTGCAAGTCTCAAGTTAAGACCAAATACACCTACCCTGATTTCGGACTTCCATAGACACATAGGGACCTCTCATCATTTATACATCTAGGTGATCTAATCACAAATTATAAGAGAGCAATCTCTTTGTCACATAGTTAATTTGTACAACAACACCATGATCTGTACAAATAGTGACGCTATGGGTCATAATTGTCCAATAATCTCCCACTTGGCCTATAGCCAGTCACTCAAGTGCCTGACACCCGAACTATGTACGGTTGGCTCAAATTGCTGAGAAAAGGCTTTCGTCAGCGGATTTGCATGAATATCATCTTGATTCGATTTATTCGATCATCACATCGCCACGATGTATGATCCGAACGAATCAGATGAATATAGAAGTATTTATCTGGATCGTTGATGAGACCATTAATTCTTTATCCTGTGCTGACGCCTAGCTCAGCTGCTAATAGAACTATATCTAATCTAATTAGATTTGTTATTTACCCAGATGGCTTCTATTGCTGCCTCAGCTGCTGCAATTAACCTGCATTTGTTATTTATTCGGTAACAATATCTTGTTTGGAAGATTTCCAGCTCACTGTACCGTTATTCAAACTGTATAGTACCATTTGCGACTTTTAGTCATCTTTATCGGTTAGGAAACTTGCTACAGTGATCCTAGTCACTTCAAGTTCTCCTTCTCCATAGACTAAGACAGCATCCTTAGTTCTCTAAGATACTAACGGATGTTCTTAACATCAATCCAGTGACTATCTCTCGGATTGGCCTGTTTGTGAATCCATAAGCTCAAAGCGTATGAGACATCAGGTCGCGTACAATTTTCAATGTACAATTTCTCGGAGAGTATTTTGAAAGCCAAGTTTTCGCCGATTGTTATTTTATAGGAATATCATTTCCAAGAAATGACATATTATCATTATTTTATAGGACAGCCACTGTCAGTGCGCTAGCACTAACCCTCTTATATACACAAGAATCATTTCTTTTTGAATTAAATCATAAATCATTATGATTACATCAAAATGATAATTCCAAGAACCTAATGTTTGCTTCAATCCAATCATGGATCGAATAACAAGCATTATCCAAATGGATTTACCGTGGCAACAGGTAAAAGGTTGAATCGTAATCAACACAATGTTGATAATGATACCTTTCTGTTAAAAACCTAGCTTTATACGTTGGTATGTTGCCATCCATGTATGTCTTCCTTGAAGACTTATATAGTACCAATAGGCACAATGCCTTGCGGTACATCAACTAGTATCCAAACATAGTTGATTTACATGGAATCCAATTCGGATATCATGGCAATTTGCCATAATATGCAGTCAATACCTTGTATCACTTCCTCATACGTAGTCAGTTGGTATTCCTCAATAAGATAGACATCTTTATGAGGTGAGATCAGAAACCCATACCACGGGTTGTTTTTTGACTCTCTCCGACCTACGCGGATCTTGTGTATTCCAAGATTAATGGTATAGTTTCATCCTTGATGAACTATTTATGTTCCATTAAGATTTGGTGCATAGGACAGTATTACTCTGATTTTTCATCAAGTTTTACTATCCTCTCACTTACCACTGCATATCAGTATTCCTCTTAGGAAAACCGCATGGTGAGCAACAATCTAATTGTTCTCTTATGAGGTGTATAAGTACAATACTTATGGTATCCCTAGGATAACCTAAATTTGGCACTTATCCAATTTGGGTTCTTGTTTGGTATCATCCAAACGTATGCCTAGTATACCCAAATCTACAGGAATGTGAAACCCGGTTTCTTTCCCGTTCATATCTAATATGTTATCTGTCAAACAGATATTTATGGAACCTTATTCAAAATAAGTTCTTGCATTGTTTAAAGCTTATCCGTTGAAGGAAATGGTAGCTCAGAGCGACTCATGATTAACCTTATCATGTCTAACAAAATTCGGTTAATCCTGTTCGGACACTCTGTCAAACTGACGTGTTCCGGGAGGAGTCCTCGTTGAAAGAATAATATACTCTTTCAAGTATACGAGAAACTTATTGCTTAAGTATTCTCCATTACGGTCTTACCGTGACGGTTTAATACTTTAGTCGATCTGTTTGTCTATTTCGTGTCAAAACTGTGAAAGTTTCCGATTTGTGTTTCAAAAGAAACACATAACCATAACGCGATGCCACATCCGTAAAGGTCACGAAATATTCATATCCACATCTAGCCTAGCTAGACATGGGCCCACTTGCTTCACTATGAACTAGGGCTAACAGATCGGTGGCACTGTCACTTTTACCAAGTAAATAGTGTTTTAGGCACTTTGCCCAATAAACTATATTCGTAGACTTTATTTGAATAGAATCAAATTAGTCCTAGTACCCACTCTTCGAAAGTGTGGATATACGATTCTTGTTTAATAGTGTCTCTGATAACTATGCCATAATTAGTTTCTTAATTGATCAAATCAGTTTGAGCTATTTATTTGTCATGTTATATATTTTGAGATATATTTATATTCAAAATATAAATGTTGTTATTCACATCTAATGTGTTTATCTCAATATCATCTTTATATAATAAAACACTTTAGTGTTCTATAATATAAAGGTTCACCCGCAGCGGGTTAAACACTGATATAGAGATAATGTATCTAGTCAAACTAGTTACATTATAACAGTTTCTTAATTTAAGTACTAACCCGAAGGTAGTTCCTAAATTCAGGTATCTACGGTTAAAACAACGACTTTCGTCTCGTTTCCAATTCGCAGATATAATCTCAATTGAGGTCAGTATCCTGCTCATAGCAGATTCTGAACATCACTACATATTTATGTACCACACTAAGTATCTAAAATCCAATTTTAATACTAGTTGTGAACATATTTATGACAACCATATTTGAAGTCAGAGCCTTGCTCGTCTTCAATTCATTCTTGGGATATGTCTTTTATCTTCCTAGAAGATTATAATGATTTTGCCTTTGCCGATTTCAACACTCCAGAAGCCTTTGGTCAACCCTTGGCCTTCTAGAATATCGAAGTAAGGTACGACTAGCGCTACTTGTCTAATTGCAAACTTTGACTTTGTCTCCTTGAGAATAGTCATTAACTCTCCAAGAGTTATTAATTGCAATTTTAGTACTTCTAAAATCTAAGTATAGATTTATGAAGATCCTTCAATTTCAGTATCATACTTTAAGGATCTAATCCTTAGTTCTAATTCAGAAATTAAGGAGTCTACTGCGACAAGCTTAATGTATTAAGCACTTAAGTTATCATTACATGATCTTCCAAAGATCATGCTCTACTATTTGCTTAACTTCGGGCTTTAGGCATAATATGTTATTTTATCAAATAAACTAACTTATTATTTTTCCAGGGCCATCCTGAAATTATTCCCAATTTGAAAAATTATAGTCGTTCAAATACATTTTCACCCAGGATTATGTTTTAAACACCAATCTTTCATTTTATCTTGATTCTAATAGTCCAACTATTTAATCAACGATTTGTGGTACTATGTATTATATTGATTATTATAATCCAACTATATAATCAAATATAATTTAAATTAATTAACCTCAATTACATTGATTACTATAATCCAATTATAAAATCAACTGTAAATTGAAATTAATTAATTCAAATATATTGATTACTATAATCCAATTATATAATCAACTATAATACTGTCCAACTGCTTATTAAAACAACAATTAAATATTAGTCCAACTAATATATTAATATATATGACGAATGATATTTGAATGAGCGCGTATGGCAAGTAATTAAATGAATATTGCAAATTCAATTCTTGCCTCCCACTATTTTTTCGGCGAGCCTCTAACCCTCTGTCGAGTACTCGGGAAACCGCATTTCCTAGTGGGCTAGGATCTCGTTAAATATCACACAATCTTGACTTTGGCCAACAAATTGTATGATAATTAACTAGGTAGATCTCTAAGATCAATTGGATCCAATCCAATTCCTAGATCCGGTTGTTGGACATTATGACCCATAGCGTCACTATTTGCACAGATCATTGTGTTGTTGTAGCAAATTAACTATGTGACAAAGAAATTGCACTCTCATCATTTGTGATTAGATCACCATAGATATATAAATGAAGAGAGGTCCCTATGATTAGTACATGGACTGAGAATGATATGAGACAGTATCAGTCCCCGAAGGTTTAATCATTAAATATCCCTAGCCATAGTATTATCGAGACTGGACATCGATAATGCGGAATAGGCTAGTATTGCACTTGTGCGCGTTTGTGAGGGCACAACGGCATAGTTCTCATATATATAAGTATTGGATACTTATGCAAGTGCGATAGGAGGTCGTGTTTCACCGACGGTACGGGAAACAGCTTTGCTCTGGATAGAAACCTCGGATCCCATTGGTATTATGACTATGTGTCTATGGGAGGCCGAAATCAAGGTAGGTGTGTATGGTCTTAACCTGAGACTTACATCGCTAATACTTACGATAATCGATAGACTTTGGTCTTGGTGGTAGGGGACTTTAAACGGGTTCTGTGTACACCACTTCTGGGTTTATCAGAGAGTCGTAGTGTATTGGATGTGATGTCGAGACGGAAGTATCACTTCAGTCATATTGGAGATGATGTCACGCAGGATACGGTACTAGTGCTCTTGAGTGCTGCGCAGCCAATCAGGATATTATGACCAGGTCATGAATATCCGATTATAGAGACTATGTTACCAGACATCCGATATGTGCTTCGGACGGGGCAGACACTTATCCAGCCCCAGCCCTAGTACGTGATTATCCGATACTGGGCCGATATGCACAATACATTAGTATACTACGCTTGATACAGATCTTAATATTCTTATGAGAATATGTCCGGAGAATTGGGAAGACTTGGTGCTTTGCTAGGAGTCGACCTTGTCTCGTAAATCGGTAGAACGTAGTACTTGGTACGTACGTGATTCGGATACACCGACGACCGTATTTACTGCCAACTTATCCGGGGATCTCATGGGTCGCTTCCCAAAGATTCACCGATGACGTATGACTCGCACTTATATTAATCTAGGATTAATATGATGAGAGAGAGAATTAATCTGGGATTAATTTCGGAGACATTTTATCTAGGATAAAATATAAATTGAAGAGAGAGAAACATTGATTTGGAATTAATCGAGGAATTAATATATTTGATATATTAAACGAAATTAGATTTCGACGCGGAATAAAATTAGATTTTAATTCGGGCGAGCGAATTAATTTAGAATTAATTCGTTAGCGACGTGAATAATAATTCCGCTAGGCGTAATTATTTAATTCTCGTCGCGACGGAAATTAGTTAATTCGGAATTAGCGAATTTGGGCCCGAAAGTGTTTGCGGACACATTCGTATTTTGAAACGGGTGGAATCCGCAAATCACATCGCGATATCTCATTACTTGACACGAATAGATGATGGATGTATCTAGACACATTTGAGGGATGATACATTGTCTCTATTCTCAAAGAGAGGTAATGATGGCATATAATGAATTTTAAAAAGGTGATGTGTGTGGTTGGGAATTATAACCCAAATGTGTTTGAAATGAATTTCAAATGAAATTCAAATGCATTTGATGCATAAAAAAACACAAAAACCGTATACCTTTTTCATTCATTTTTCCCTCCTCTCTCTCTTCTTCTTCTCCTCTTCTCTCTCACGACATTTTCTGGTTTTGAAAAGGCAGTGAACTGCCGAACAGAACAAAAGGAAATGGAGGGAAGCAAGTGTGTTTTGTGGCAAAACAAGAGTGCTAGCACACTCCGGGATCATGCCAAGGTGATAAGGGAAGTATACCCATGAGCAAGGAACGTTTTGATGAAGCTTGGAGCTCGTTTTTCTTGATCAAAATGGCACAAAACAGAAGCCAAATCTGCAGCAGTGGGCGCACATGACAGTGAACTGCCGTGAGCAGTGGCAGTGGGCAGTGAGTTCGTTTTTGTTGCCAAATCGCATCTCCACCGCTCGATGTAAGTATTCCGCACTTAAATCGTTGTATTCGCTTATGATTCATGCTTGAGTTTTGATCTTGGGACCTCTAGAAACTCCAACAATGGCATCAGAGCATAGGTTAAAAGCATGAAAAATGTTAGGGCTAAAATTTGGGCAAACTTGAATTTGAGCATGATAAATTAAATTGGATGGATTTGTATGCTTGATTGTGTTTGAATTGAAGATTGACATGGTCAATTTCAAGAAAATATGATTGGATCTTTTTTCCCCCAAAATTCCTCCTTGGCCGAATTTGATACATGATTTTAATGTCTTGGGATTTTTGATTTTTGACAATTGGAAGTGTTGGAAATCATTCGGGATGATGATTTAACGTCAATTACGGAATCAATTGGATTGAATTCGATTTGGACGAAAAATCCCCAAATTGCCAAGTATGTCATGAAACTTGAAATTGGGTAAAATTGATTTAAGCATGCAATTATGGAATTGGATGATAAAGTATGCTTGAATGTATTTTAATTGATGATTGGTTGGATCAATTTGATCAAATTTGGTTTGGAACAAATTTGCCCAAAATCTTATCTTGGCCGAGAGTTATGCCCCTTTGTGTTCTTGGTGAATTTTGATTTTTTGAAACATGGATGTGTTTGAAAATCATTAGGGTATATTGATTTAATGTCGAATTGTTTTTTAATTGGATTGAAACAAATCGGACATGTAATTAACCTCATTGCCGAGAACAAAGTGAGCATGTAATGAGTTTGATTTTAATCTTAATGTGTTGGACATGTGATGATGAAATTGAGTATGATTAATTGGACTAATTTAGTGTTTTGGAAATGTTGATTTAGTTGATTAATCATGTAATGCACTTTAAGTAATTAAATTGTTAAATTGGATTTATGTAATTTAATTATTTGAGGCCTTAAATTGGATTTGGGCTTCTAATGTTGTAATTGGGCCTATTGGGCTTGATTTTATCAAGTTGGGTTTAGGCCAAATGGATTGGATCCAATTGGGCCCAAAACCTTAACCATAAAGCCCAAATGCAACTAATGGACCTTTGTAATTTAATTGGGCCTAATGGGCCAAAATTAATTTAAAGGCTTATGGGGTAAATCCCGGATTGGACTTTGGTTGCGGGTTTGACCCGAGTTGACCAAAGACCACGCCTTAAGAAATTAATTAAAAGCCCATTAGACTTTAATTAAATTAATATTGGATATTAATCGGGCTTTGAGACCCGTAACATTAAATTTGGAATTTAATTAGTGAAAGGTTTATTAATAAAGTGTGATATTTAATATGAAATTAAATAGTGAATTAGAATTAATACAAATTGAATTGGATTTAATTGTGTAGTTTAATTTAATCTAAAATTCGTACTTTAAGTACTTATTCGCAAAAACGAGTTTGACTCGAACAAAATCAAATCGTTGTTTGAACATTGGATGATCACATAATTATCAGATTAATTAATTTGATTAGATTGATTGATAGCATGCTTATATGAGTGAATACATGGTTGTGATGCATGAATAATGTATATCGGATGGATATTAGATGGGTGGGGCAATTTTAGAAATTGTTGTAATAAATTCGATTTATTAAATTGGACCTGCGTGTCCAGCCTTATCTCTTATTTCTTTGTATTCTCTTCTCACCTATTCCCCTCCATGTAAAAGAGGTTTCTTTAGAAGTGTAGTGTAACGGGTAGAAATAATACAAGTGCTAGCGGGAGAGAGAAAGTGAGAGATTTGATCTAGGATCAATGTAAAATATCCATCCGCATATCATTATTATTTTATTTCATACTCGCTTTATTATGTGTTTAGAATGCATGTTTAAGGGTGTATGATGATGAGACCTTAACAAAGATAATTAAATTGGTAGCCAATTTGCACGCGAAAAACCCTCGTTAAATATCAAGCGTCATTTCCTTCCATTGAGTGATTCTTGCTCAAGATCGGAGATTGTCAGGGGTTTTTTTGACCAAAGTCAAGCCCTTGTCAGTCAAAGATGTGCTTTAATCACGAGGCTTTGTTATATATCGGTGTCGTGTCCAAGTTGTGGTTTGTTTTTGACCAAAGTCAAGACCACTTCTTGTCCATAGACATTTGATTACGAAGCTTCCCTGTCAATGGGTCCACGCTTGACTGGGATCACTAGGTTTGTTTTTGGCCAAAGCCAAGGCCTAGTTGATTCAGAGGAAACGGGTAGGGTATATATTCGATATATAGGCATATATTAGATATATGTTTCGGACTTGGATGTCCACCTACTGGATCTAGGAGTTGGATGGGATCCAATTGATCTTCGACATCTACCTTGTTAATTATCATACAATTTTTTATTGACCAAAGTCAGGATTGTATGATACTTTAACGGGATCCTAGCCCACTAGGAAACACGGTTTCCCGAGTACTCCACAGAGGGTTAGAGACTCGACGAAAAATAGTGGGAGGCAAGTATTGAATTTGCAACATTCGTTCAATTACTCGCCATAAACGCTCATTTAAATTATTTCGTCGTAATATTAAATGTTAGTTGGACTAATATTTAAATTGTTGTTTTAATAAACAGTTGGACTGTATTATACTTGATTATATATAATTGGATTTATATTAATCAATATATTTGAATTAATTAATTTCAGTTTACAGTTGATTTTATAATTGGATTATAGTAATCAATGTAATTGAGGTTAATTAATTTGGATTATATTTGATTATATAGTTGGACTATTATAATCATTATAATATATATAGTACCACTAATCGTTGATTAAATAGTTGGACTATTGTAATCAAGATAAGAAATTGAAAAGTTGGATATTTAAAATATAATCTGGGATTAAAATATTTTAAATGATTTAATTTTCAAATAGGGAATAAATAATAGGTTACTTTATTTGATAAAATAACTTATTATACATTACGCCCAAAATTAAGCAAATAGTAGAGCATAAAATCTTTGGAAGATTTATGTGATGATGACTTTAATGCTTAATTAATATACTTGTCATAAATCTAATTTTGGATTTAAGAAGTATTAAAATTGCAATTTATAATTCTTGGAGAATTAATTGACTATTCATGTATAGTCAAAGTTTGCAATTGGGCATGTAGCACGAGGTGCACGTTCCTTTCAATATTCTAAAACCCAAGGCTTGGCCTAAGGTTCCTAAAATATTGAAAAAGGATAATTGACATATCCCAATGTGACTACCATTTGGATATGGAAGACACGAAGGAATTAAAGAAAGGGCGAGGCTCTAACTTTAAAAATATTTGTCAAGTTATGTTCACTACTAGTATTGAAATTAGATTTTAAATACTTAGTGTGGTACATAAAAATATATGATACCGAGATAAACACATTAGATGTGAATAACAGAATTTTATTTTGAATATAAATAAAATCTCAAACATATAAAATGACAAATAAATAGCTCATATTGATTTGATCAATAGAGACTTATTTGTGGCATTGTTGTCTGGGACACAATTAAACGAGACTCGTATATCCACACTTTTGAAGAGTGGGTACTAGGACTGATTTGACTAATCAAATAAGGTCTACGATTCTAGTTTACTAGGTAAAGTACCTAAAATACTATTTACTGGGTAATAGTGTAAAGGCCACCGATCTGTAAGCCCTATTCATGGTGAAGTTAGTGGGCCCATATCTAGCTAGGCTAGATGTGAACATGAATATTTCGTGACCTTAACGGATGTGGCATCACGTTATGGTTATGTGTTTCTTTTGAAGAACACAAATCAGAAACTTTAAAGTTTCGACACGAAGTAAATAAACAGATCGGCTATAGTATTATTATTCCGCCACGGTAAGACCGTAATGGAAAATACTCAAGCAGTAAGTTTCATATATACTTGAAAGAGTATGGTATTCTTTCATATGAGGACTCCTCCCGAAACACGTCAAAGTGACGGTGTGTCCGAACGAATTAACCAAATCATGTTAGACATGATAAGGCTAATTACGAGTCGCTCTGAGCTACTGTTTCCTTCAATAGGATATGTATTAACAGTGCAAAACTTATTTAGAATAAGGTTCCATATAAATCTGTTTGACAGATATCATATAGGATATGAACAGGAAAGAAACGAGGTTTCTCATTCCTGATAATTTGGGTATGCCAGGCATAAAGTTTGGATGATACCAAACTAAGAACCCAAATTGGATTAGTGCCAATATAGGTTATCCTAAGGGAAACCATAAGTATAGTACTTATAAATCCCACATGAGAACAATGTGATTGTTGCTCACCATGCGGTTTTCCTGAGAGGAATACCGATATGCAGTGGTCAGTGGGAGGATAGTGATACTCGATGAAAATCGGAGTAATACTATTCAAAGCACGAAGTCCTTAATGGAACACAAACAATTCATCTATGATGAATCTGTACCATTAATCTTCAAATACACAAGAAATCGGGTAGATCGGATAGAGTCAGAAAACAACCTAGGGTATGGGTTTCTGATCTAACCTCATTAAGATGTCAATCTTATGAAGGTATATCCACCGACTACGTTTTGAGGAAGTGATACGAGGTATCGACTCCCTGTTATGGCAAAGTGCCATGAGTCCGAAATGGATTCCATGTAAACGACTATTATGGATACTAGTTGTTGTACCACAAAGCATTGTGCCTATTGGTACATTATACGTCTTCAAGGAAGACATACATGGATGGCAACATACCAACGTACAAAGCTAGGCTTTTGACGGAAAGGTATCGTTATCAACATTGTGTTAATAACGGTTCAACCTTTTACCTGTTGCCATGGTAAATCCATTTTGAAAATGCTTGAAAATAACTGTATATTTCATTTATGAAATATGTCAGTTACAGATCAAAATCGCTTTCCTGAAAAGGAACCTTTTGGAGGATTATATAACATTCTGACGATTTTGTATAACCGACAAACAAGGTTTGCGGATTATTCATCCATGTTTGGATTGAAGCAAGCATAAGGTTCTTGGAACTGACGTTTTGAAATAATCATAATGGTTTATGATTTAACTCAAAACGAAATGATTCTTGTGTATATAAGGAGGTTAGTGGGAGAGGGCACTGACAATGAAATTCCCATAAAACAATCGGTGAAAGCTTGGCTTTCATAAAGATCTACTGGGCTAGATTTGGAGTTGGTAACACTCTCTGAGAAATTGTACATTTAAAATGTACTTCTATTGGTGTCTCATACGCTTTGAGCATATGGAGTCACAATCGGGTCAATCCAAGTGATAGTCACTGGATTGAAGATTAAGAACATCTGTTAGTATCTGAGAGAACTAAAGATGTTGTCTTAAACTATGGAGATGGAGAACTTGAAGTGACTGGGATCACTGCTGCAAGTTTCCAAACCGGTAAATACTACGCGGTACTATAAAGTTTGAACACTGGGACAGTGAGCTGGAAATCTTCCGAGCAAGATAACTGTTGCCGAATTAACAACAAA
The DNA here is from genome assembly GCA_019454045.1 of Zanthoxylum bungeanum. NCBI lineage: Eukaryota > Viridiplantae > Streptophyta > Magnoliopsida > Sapindales > Rutaceae > Zanthoxylum > Zanthoxylum bungeanum. The sequence goes on from SKCR01027517.1 coordinate 203,735, forward strand.
TGCGGATTATTACTGCAGCTGAGGCAGCAATAGAAGCCATTTGGGTCGAAAATAAATCTAATAATTAGATAAGTTCTGTTAGCAGCTGAGCTAGGCGTCAGCACAGGCTAAGGAATTAAAGGTCTCATCGACGATCCGGATATATACTTCTATATCATCTGATTCGTTCGGATCATACATCGTGGCGATGTGATGATCGTATAAATCGCGTCAAACGATAAACAAACAAATCCGCTGACGAAAACCTTTCCTCAGCAATTTGAGCGAACCGTACATAGTTCAGGTGTAGGACACTTGAGTGACTCGCTACGTGCCAAGTGGGAGATTGTTGGACATTATGACCCATAGCGTCACTATTTGCACAGATCATTGTGTTGTTGTAGCAAATTAACTATGTGACAAAGAAATTGCACTCTCATCATTTGTGATTAGATCACCATAGATATATAAATGAAGAGAGGTCCCTATGATTAGTACCTGGACTGAGAATGATATGAGACAGTATCAGTCCCCGAAGGTTTAATCATTAAATATCCCTAGCCGTAGTATTATCGAGACTGGACATCGATAATGCGGAATAGGCTAGTATTGCACTTGTGCGCGTTTGTGAGGGCACAACGGCATAGTTCTCATATATATAGTATTGGATACTTATGCAAGTGCGATAGGAGGTCGTGTTTCACCGACGGTACGGGAAACAGCTTCGCTCTGGATAGACCCCTCGGAATCCCATTGGTATTATGACTATGTGTCTATGGGAGGCCGAAATCAAGGTAGGTGTGTATGGTCTTAACCTGAGACTTACATCGCTAATACTTACGATAATCGATAGACTTTGGTCTTGGTGGTAGGGGACTTTAAACGGGTTCTGTGTACACCACTTCTGGGTTTATCAGAGAGTCGTAGTGTATTGGATGTGATGTCAGACGGAAGTATCACTTCAGTCATATTGGAGATGATGTCACGCAGGATACGGTACTAGTGCTCTTGAGTGCTGCGCAGCCAATCAGGATATTATGACCAGGTCATGAATATCCGATTATAGAGACTATGTTACCAGACATCCGATATGTGCTTCGGACGGGGCAGACACTTATCCAGCCCCAGCCCTAGTACGTGATTATCCGATACTGGGCCGATATGCACAATACATTAGTATACTACGCTTGATACAGATCTTAATATTCTTATGAGAATATGTCCGGAGAATTGGGAAGACTTGGTGCTTTGCTAGGAGTCGACCTTGTCTCGTAAATCGGTAGAACGTAGTACTTGGTACGTACGTGATTCGGATACACCGACGACCGTATTTACTGCCAACATTATCCGGGGATCTCATGGGTCCTTCCTTCCAAGATTCACCGATGACGTATGACTCGCACTTATATTAATCTGGGATTAATATGATGAGAGAGAGAATTAATCTGGGATTATTTCGGAGACATTTTATCTAGGATAAAATATCAATTGAAGAGAGAGAAACATTGATTTGGAATTAATCGAGGAATTAATATATTTGATATATTAAACGAAATTAGATTTCGACGCGGAATAAAATTAGATTTTAATTCGGGCGAGCGAATTAATTTAGAATTAATTCGTTAGCGACGTGAATAATATTCCGCTAGGCGTAATTATTTAATTCTCGTCGCGACGGAAATTAGTTAATTCGGAATTAGCGAATTTGGGCCCGAAAGTGTTTGCGGACACATTCGTATTTTGAAACGGGTGGAATCCGCAAATCACATCGCGATATCTCATTACTTGACACGAATAGATGATGGATGTATCTAGACACATTTGAGGGATGATACATTGTCTCTATTCTCAAAGAGAGGTAATGATGGCATATAATGAATTTTAAAAAGGTGATGTGTGTGGTTGGGAATTATAACCCAAATGTGTTTGAAATGAATTTCAAATGAAATTCAAATGCATTTGATGCATAAAAAAAACACAAAAACCGTATACCTTTTTCATTCATTTTTCCCTCCTCTCTCTCTTCTTCTTCTCCTCTTCTCTCTCACGACATTTTCTGGTTTTGAAAAGGCAGTGAACTGCCGAACAGAACAAAAGGAAATGGAGGGAAGCAAGTGTGTTTTGTGGCAAAACAAGAGTGCTAGCACACTCCGGGATCATGCCAAGGTGATAAGGGAAGTATACCCATGAGCAAGGAACGTTTTGATGAAGCTTGGAGCTCGTTTTTCTTGATCAAAATGGCACAAAACAGAAGCCAAATCTGCAGCAGTGGGCGCACATGACAGTGAACTGCCGTGAGCAGTGGCAGTGGGCAGTGAGTTCGTTTTTGTTGCCAAATCGCATCTCCACCGCTCGATGTAAGTATTCCGCACTTAAATCGTTGTATTCGCTTATGATTCATGCTTGAGTTTTGATCTTGGGACCTCTAGAAACTCCAACACCGGTAGGGGGACGTCCAAGTCCGAAACATATATCTTATATATGTCAATACATCCAAATGTAATTACCTAACCTTTTTCTCTGAATCAACTAAGCGTTAGCTTTGGCACAACAAACTTAGTGATCCCAGTAAACGCACCCATTGACCATGGAAAGCTTCGTATCAATGTCGATGGACAAGAAGTGGTCTTGACTTTGGCCAACAAACCACAACTTGGACAAGAAGCTGATATGGAACAAAGCCTTTGTGATTCAACACACATCTTCGACAGACAAAGGCCTTGACTTTGGCCAACAAACCAATGTCGTCTCGGATCTTGAGTGAGAATCACTCAATGGAAGGAAAGACGCTTAATATTTTGCGAAGGTGTTTCGAGTGCAAATTGGCAACCAATTTATTATCTTTGTTAAGGTCTCATCATCATACACCCTTAAACATGCATTCTAAACACATAATAAAGCGCATATGAAAAATAATAATGATATGCGGATGGATACTTTACATTGATCCTAGATCAAATCTCTCATTTTCTCTCTCCCGCTAGCACATGTATTTATTTCTACCCGTTACACTACACTTCTAAAGAAACCTCATTTACATTGAGGGGAATAGGTGAGAAGAGAATACAAAGAGTATGGAGGTAATAGGCTGGACACGCAGGTCCAATTAATAAATCAAATTTATTACAACAATTTCTAAAATTGCCCCACCCATATAATATCCATCTGATATACTTTATTCATGCATCGCAACTATGTATTCACACAAGCATGTTATCAATCAATCTAATCCAATTAATTAATCTGATAATTAGTATCATCCAATGTTCAAACAATGATTTGATTTTGCGCGAGTCAAACTCGTTTTGTGAATAAGTACTCAAAGTACGAATTCTTGAATTAAATTAAACTACAACATTAAATCCAATTTAATATGTATTTAATACTAATTCACTTATTTAATTCTAAATTAAATATTACACTTTATTAACGAACCTTTACGACTTAAATTCCAAATCCAATCGTTACGGGTCTCAAAGCCCGATTAACATCCAATGTTTATTTAATTAAAGTCCAATGGGCTTTTAATTAATTTCTTTAAGGCGTGGACTTTTGGTCAACTCGGGTCAAACCGAATAACCAAAATCCAATCCGGGATTTACCCCATAAGCCCAGAAATCAAGTTTGGCCCATTAGGCCCAATTAAATAATTAAGGTCCATTAAGTCATAATTGGACTTTATGGATGCGGTTTTGGGCCCAATTGGATCCAACCAAATTGGCGTAAACCTAACTTGGTACAACCAAGCCCAAAAGCCCAATTACAACCTATAAGGCCCCAAATCCAATTTCAAGCCCAATTAATTAACTTATAAAATTCCAAATTCAACAATTAATTAACCTAAGTGTAATACACAATTAATCACCCAATTAACATTTCTAAAACATCAATTAGCCTAATTAATCATGCACTTTAACATCAAATAGTGTCCAACACAATTCAATCAAAATCAAACCCAATACATGCTTCATTATTCTCGGTAATTAGGGGTTTTTTCTTTCCGATTCGGTTTCAATCCAATTGAATCCACAATCATCATTTCCCAAATCAATTCAACTCATCCAATGAATCAAAATCAAAAAACACCATGAATTTCAATTTCAACAAGTTTTCGGCCAAGTCTTTAATTTGGGGAAAATTGTCCAATTCAAAATTCAATCCAATTAAACCTCAAATAAACATTACCCAATTGTTTTAAGTCATCCAATGATCAAAAAATAAAAAATTACCAAGACATTTAGGGTTCTACAATTTTCGGCCAAGCCAAAACTTTTGGGGAAAATTGATCCAATCCAATTTTCTTGAAATTGATCTTGCACAACTTCAATTCAACCTCATTCAAGCATACTAAATCAAACAATTTAACCAATCGATGCTCAAATCGATTTTGCCCAATTTTAAACCCTAAAAATTTCATGCTTGATATAAGCTCAAAATACCATTGTTGGTTTCTAATTAGGTCCCAAGAATCATCAAACAAGCATGAAAAACGCATGAATACACAAAGGAGAATGGCGGAAACATACTCACAATGATCGGATCTTGTGACGCGTGAAGAACACTTCTTGGTGAAGCTCGGCAATGGCTTCCTTGGGCAGTGGACTGCTCGGTTTTGGCTCCTCAAGCTCCTCCAAAAATCGGCCATTGAAGACCTCCATTGAAGCTCCAAGCTTCAAGCTTCAAAAATGATTCCAAGCTCATGAGATGGTTTCCCTATCACCTTGTATTAACCCATTTGTGTGCTAGCACCATGTCTTCTTCCTTGCTTCTCACGGCCAAGCCAAGATCTGAAGAAGGAGAAGAAGAAAACGGCTCAAAGCCGAGAGAGAAGATTGGAGGGAAAGATATGGTTTCCTTGAAACCGATTGGGAGAGAGAGAAAAAGAAAAAGAAATGTTATATATATATATTTATTTTTATTTTCCAAAAACAAAAACAAATACAAATCATTTTCCATTTATCAAAAAGTCAAAAAACAAAAAGCAATTAATGCTTTTCAACTACCACATCAATCACTCAAATCAATCAATCAAATTGGCACATCACTCAAAGTGACATGTGATTTGACGCTTGATGTGACTAGAGATTTGACGCTTGATGTGACTTGCGTGCCGCACTCGAATTCGAAATGCGAATGCGCTCGTAAACACTATCGGGCTCGGGTTCGCTAATTCCAAATTAATGAATTTTCCGTCGCCATGTAATTAAACGATTACGCCTAGCGAAATCACTATTCACGTCGCTAACAAATTAATTCTAAATTAATTCGTTCGCCCGAATTAAAATCTAATTTTAATTCCGCGTCGAAATCCAATTTCGTATAATATATCGAATATATTATTTTATCGATTAATTCCAAATTAATCGTTCTCTCTCTTTAATTAATATTTTATCCCAGATAAAATATCTCCGTAATTAATCCCAGATTAATTTTTCTCTCTCAACAAATTAATCCCAGATTAATATAGTGCGAGTCATACATCATCGGTGAATCTTCGGGAAGCGACCCATGAGATCCCTAGATATGTTGGTAGTAAATTCGGTCGTCGGACTATCCGAACAAGTAAGTACCTCGTACTACGTTTATACCGATTTACAAGACAAGGTTGGCTTCAAGCAAAGCGCCATGCCTACCCAATTCTCCAAAAATATCCTTATAGGAATATTTGATCTATATCAAGCGTAGTATACCGTATTATTGCGTATTTCGATCCAGCATCGGAGGATCACGTGTTAGGCCTTGGGCTGGAATTGTGTCTACCCCGTACGAAGCACATATCGGATATCTGGTAACTAGTCTCTATAATCGGATATACATGACCTAGTCATAATATCCCGATAGCTCGAGCATTTAAGAGAACGAGTTCCGTATCCTATGTGACCATCATCTCCATATGACTGGAGTGATACTTCCATCTTGACATCACACCCAACACACTACGATTCTCAATATACCCAGCATTGGCGTACACAGAACCTGTTAAAGTCCTGGACGACCTCAATAAAAGTATATTGATTGTCGTAAGTATTAGCGGTGCAAGACTCAGGTTAAGACCAAATACACCTACCCTGATTTCGGACTTCCATAGACACATAGTCATACTACCAATGGAATTCTGAGGGGGTCAATCCAAAGCGAAGCTGTTTCCCATACCATCGGTAAAACACAACCTCCTATTACACTTGCATAAGTATCCTATACAAAAATATATGAGAACTATGTTTTTGTGCCCTCACAAACACGCACAAGTGTAAAACTAGTCTTTTACGTATTTATCGATGTCCGGTCTCGATAATACTCTGACTAAGGATATTTAATGATTTATCATTCGTGGACTGATACTGTCTCAAATCATTCTCCGTCCAGGAACAAATCATAGGGACCTCCTATCATTTATATATCTAGGTGATCTAATCCCAAATGATAAGAGAGCAATCTCATTTGTCACATAGTTAATTTGTACAACAACACCATGATCTGTACAAATAGTGACGCTATGGGTCATAATTGTCCAACACTATAGGCCAAGTGGGAGATTGTTAGAGAATTATGACCCATAGCGTCACTATTTGTAAAAGACATTGTGGTTTTTGTACAAATTAATTATGTAGCAATGGAAATTGCATTTTATCATTTTGTAATTTGATTACTTAAATATATAAATGATAAAAGTCCTTATGATTAGTTCCGGATTATAAGATATGAGACAATATCAATCCATAAAGGTTTAATCATCAAATATCCCTAGTCGTAGTATTATCGAGACTGGGCATCAATAATGTGAAATAGACTAGCATTGCACTTGTGCGTGTTATGGATGCGTAATAGCATAGTTCTCATATATTTAAGTATTGGATACTTATGCAAGTGTGATATGAGGTTGTGTTTACCGATGGTACGGAAACAGCTTCACTCTGGATAGACCCCGCAGAATCCCATTGGTAGTATGACTATGTGTCTACGGGAATCCGTATCGGGGTAGGTGTATTTGGTCTTAAGCTGAGACTTGCATCGCTAGTACTTGCGACAATCAATACGCTTTGGTTTTGGTCATCCAGGACTTTAACAGGTTCTCTGTCCGCCTCTTCTGGGTTTATTGAGAATCGTAGTGTATTGGGTGTGATGTCAAGATGGAAGTATCACTTCAGTCATATGGAGATGATGATCACGCAGGGATACAGAACTGGTACTCTACATGGTTGCAACCATCGGGATAATATGACATGGTCATGATTATCCGATTAAAGAGGCTAATTGCTTGTAATCCGATATATGCTTCGTACGTGGCAGACACTATTCCACCCTCAGGCCTTGCATGTGACATTTGATACTGGATCGCAATACGCAATACAACATATGCTACGCCTGGCAAAGATTATATATTCCATTAAGAATATTTTTGGAAAATTGGGTAGACACGGTGCTTTGCTAGAAGCCAACCATGTCTCGTAAATCGGTAAAAACATAGTACGAGGTACGTACGTGTTCGGATAGTCCGACGACCAGATTTACTGCCAACATATCCAGGGATCTCTTGGGTCGCTTCCCGAAGATTCACTGATGATGTATGATTCGAGCATAATTAATCTGGGATTAATTACGGAGAGATTTTATCTAGGATAAAATACTATTTGAAGAGAGAGAACGATTAATTTGGAATAATGGATAAAATAATATATTTAATATATTAAACGAAATTAGATTTCGACGCGGAATTAAAATTGGATTTTAATTCGGGCAAACGAATTAATTTAGAATTAATTCGCGAGCGACGTGAATAGTATTTTTGCTTGGCATAATTATTTAATTAAATTTGATTTAATTATGTCACAACGGAAAATTCATTAATTCGGAATTAGCGAACCCGAGCTCGGGATGTGTCGCGGGCCCACTCGGATTTTGAATCAAGTAGGGCCCACATGTCACATCACTTGTCACTTTAATTATTTTTTAGTGATGGGTTTTGGTGAAAGAAATATGATGACTTGTATTACACATTTTGTGTGTAATCATGGGATTGACTTTTACCAAATTTTGAGATTTGGTATATGATATTTTGTTTTTTGAAAACAAGATACACAAGTCATTTTTTCATCTCCCTCTCTTCTCTCTATTACCGAAAATTGGCATTCTCCCCCTCAAAATTTAGCTTGGCTGAAACTTGAAGAAAGAAGAAGAAGTTTTTGTTGCAAAAATTTCTAAGTGCTAGCACACACAAGGAATCATCCAAGGTGATAGGGAAACCATCCCAAAAGCTTGGAATCAAAGGATAAAGCTTGGAGCAAAAATTTTTGTGTTTGACGCATCCTAAATCCGTTCAATGTAAGTATGATTCCGCCGTACTTTACTTTTGTATTCACTTTATTTCATTGCTTATATGATCTTGGATACTGTCTTAGAGACCAACAGAAGGAAACCAAGGCTACACTTAAGGTGGAGAGGGAAGTGTCTGAAGCCATATTTAAAGCCTACAAGCGGGGCTTTGATGATTTAAAGAAAGAGAATGAGCAACTGCTTGAGCAACTTGAGGGAATTGCATTCGAGTCCATGATGAAGGAAAAAATCAATTTGATGAAGGATTATCTTGAATGAAAAGCTACTGCATGGAAGCCCAATAAATGGATTCGAGAATACGACAGGCTGGTGGCTGGACTCTCTTCGTCGAATGGAGGTAGTGAAGAAGAAAAATGAGAAGAAGCCGAATCAAAGAAAGATGAGGGCAAAGAAGCAGCAATTCCTGAAGTCGAGATGGCAGTGTTCGAAGGTCAGGTGAAGGAATGAGAAGACGGTGATCAGACGAGAGTCAAGCCTGCTGTTCAAGAAGAAGATGTTCATGTTGGTGCTTATGAAGCTGCTGAAGTCCAACCGACTGAGGCTCCAGAAGTTTGACAATGTAGCTAATTTAACGTGTTTTTTTTTATTAAACTATTGTTGTGGAATGGAAAGTAAATTCTTAGTCTTTGAATGCATTTTGTTTCCACATCGAAAAAATTTTGCAAACAACATATCATTTATTTCATACTCGAAACACAATTAAGTATGCACGTATTACTAGTAGAATTGCTTAAGATGAATTACATTCCAACTGTTGTGGATGAGTGTTCCTTCCACGGTTTGTAATTTGTAGGCTTCTTGCCCAACGACCTTTGTGATGAGGTATGGACCTTCCCAGTTTGGTTCCAGCTTACCATCCCCAACTTCCTTGGTGCTCTGGAAAACTCTACGTAGGACCCAATCTTCTTTCTTGAAGGTTCTGCTCCTAACACTTTTGTTGAAGTATCTGGCCATCCTCTGCTGATAGGCTGCTAGTTGAATGGTGCCCGGTCCCTCAATTCATCAATTGTATCAAGACTATGGTTCATAAGTTGTCGATTTGAATCCTCATTAAGCCATTGGTAGCGTGGGGATGGGATGATTTCTTCTGTTGGTATTACTGCTTCCGTACCAAACGCCAGAGAGAATGGAGTTTCTCCAGTGGATGACTAGACCGTTGTTTTGTAAGACCACAAAACTCCATGGAGTTCATCTGCCCAAGCTCCTTTAGCTTTCTCCAATCTTTTCTTCAAAGTGTTCATTATTGTTTTGATAGATGCCATGGCCTGACCATTAGCTTGTGGGAAGCATGGAGTTGAAAAGCTTAATTTTATACCCCAATTTTTGCAGAAAATCTTGAAAATAATGGCTGATAAATTGCGAACCATTATCAGTCATAATCTTTCTCGGTATGTCGAATCGACATATGATATTCTTCCAGATGAATGTATGTACCTCCTTGTCTCGTATCTTGCCAAAACATTATGCTTCAATCCACTTCGAGTATTAGTATGTAAGTGCAAGTACGTAGACTCGCTGTCCTAAGGCGATTGGAAGTTTCCCAACGATATTCATCCCATATTTCATGAATGGTTAAGGGGACAAGATATGATTGAGTCTCTCTGGTGGGAGGTGCGAAACTGGGGCAAGCTTTTGATATTTCTCACATTTCCTTATGAACTCTGCAAAGTCGGTTCTTATGGTATGCCAATAGTAACTTGTCGAATTGGCTGAAAGTGCCAAGCTTCTTCCTCTAGAATGATTCCCACATTCTCCTTCGTGTAGCTCTGCCAACACGTGTTGCGCCTCTTCACAAGTGAGGCACTTTAGGTAGGTCCGAAAAATAACCTTTTTAGCATTTGGCCGTCGTATATGGTAAACCTTACAGCCTGCCTCTGGATTTTCCTGTCCTGAACTTTGTCTTCTGGAAGTACACCTTCTTGCAGAAATTTGACTAGTGGTGTCATCCATGAGTCGACTGATGTAATTGAGGCGACCATTTTTTCTTCTTTCCAAATAGCTGGCCAATTCAAGTATACTATCATAATAGATTGTGGTTTGTATCCTTGCATTGTTGATCCAAGGGTGGCCAATCCATCCACTTGAGAATTCTCACTTTTTGGGACTTAGGTTATTGTGAGTTCGTCAAATGTCGACTGAATATATTTTTTCTGTAAATAGGATGCCATCTGGGGATCTCGTGCGTGATATGACCCTTGGAATTGGTTGACAATCAGTTGTGAATCAAACTTTACTTCAATCTTTTTAGCTCTAAGTTTATTGGCCAAGGTCAGTCCTGCTATCAATGCTTAATATTCTACCTCATTGTTGGTGACTTTGAAATCGCATTTGATTACTTGTTGTAGTATGTCGCCCTTCCGAGTAATAATCATTATTCCCATACCGCAACCCTTCTTATAACTGGACCTGTCAATTGCAAGCTTCTAGGGAGTTGTTGAATGGATATAATAGACTTCAGGTTCAGTTGCAACTAGCAGATTGGGACTGAAGTTAGCTATAAAATCCACTAAGGCTTGAGACTTGACGGCAGTCTTGGGCAGGTAAGTGATGTCATGTTCCCCGAGTTCCACTGCCCATTTTCTCAACCTCCTATACAACTTTGGATTATGGAGTATGATTCTCATAGGGTACGATGTATAAACTGTGATTGGGTGTCCCTGAAAATAAGGTCGAAGTCTCATTGCGGCTATTATCAAAGCCAACACCAATTTCTCCATTATGGGGTAGCGTGACTCTGCACCCAGTAGTGCTTTACTCACATAGTAGACTGGGAGTTGTGTCCCATCTTCTTCTCTGATCAGGACTGCACTGACTACTTATTCTGAAATTCCTAGGTAGAGAAAAATTCTTTCATTGTCGAGTGGTTTCCACAGCAGAGGTGGGGAGGTCAGATATTGTTTGGGTTCTTCCAAAGCTTCCTCGTAGGCTGGGGTCCATTCAAAGCTCTTTTCTTTCTTTAGGGCTGAGAAGAACAAAAATCTTTTGTCCATAGACTTAGAGATGAACCTATTAAGTGCAGCAATCCTCTCTGCTAGTCGAATGACATCTTTTGCGCTGGAAGGTGAGGGGATGTCAATGATAGATTTGATTTGATCTGGATTCGCTTTTATTCCTCGTCGAGTGACAATGTAACCTAAGAATTTCCCTGAGGCGACTCCAAACGCGCACTTAGTGGGGTTCAACTTCATCCCATACTTGTCCTTTATGTTAAAGGCTTCTTCGAGGTGCCCTAGATGTTGCTCGAATTTCGAAGATTTTACCAGCATGTCATCTATGTACACCTCCATAGTTTTTCCAATTTGCTTTGATGTTGACCAGACGTTGATATGTGGCTCCAGTATTTTTGAGGCCGAATGGCATAACCTTGTAACAATATATACCTCGGTTGGTGACAAAGGCAGTCTTCTCTTGGTCATCTGGATGCATGAGGATTTAATTGTAGCCAGAATATGCATCCATGAAACTTAATAACTTATGCCCAGCTGTAGCATCAACCATTGAATCAATGTGAGATATAGAGAATGATTCATTTGGACAAGCTTTGTTTAAATCTGTGAAGTCGATGCAGACTCACCACTTTCCATTTTTCTTTCGAACAACCACCACATTGGCGAGCCACTTTGGAAATCGAACTTCCATAATAGTACCATTCTGCAACAATTCTTGAATTTCTTCATCGATGATTCGATTTATTTCTGGAGCGAACTTTCTTCTCTTATATCTGATAGGAGGGTAGTCTGGATCCACATGGAGTTCATGAGTAATCAGCTCGGGGTCGATCTATGTCATGTCTTTGTGAGACCATACGAAGCTATCGTGTCGCTTCTTTAAGAAGTCGATCAAGTCGGCTAGTAGTTTGGCATCTAGATTAGCTCCAATCTGCCTTATGATCTGCATGTTGAGGGTGAATTTAGATCTCGTCAAGCTCTTCAAGATTTGGTAGTGCCGTCTCCATATTGTGAGACCCACTCTGTAATTGCTATACAGACTGGGTTTTTGCCTTCAAGGTTGTTTGGTAGCAGCTTCTGGAAGCTGTCCTGTCTCCTTTTATCTCCTGGATCCCACACTTGGTAGGGAACTTTAGAACTTGGTGATAAATGGATGATACTGCACTCATTTTATGAATCCAATGCCTACCCATAATAAAATTGTAGGCTGAGGGACAATCTAAGATCAAGAATATGGTCATCTTGTTGAATCCCGCGGCATAGACCGGGAGACATATTTTTCCCGTGGTGAATTTTTATTCCCCACAAAATCCAATCAACACTGTCATCTGTCTGTTTATCTTCTCCAGTTTGGCTCCCATGTCTGCAAGAGCTGTGGCAAAAATGATGTTGGCTGAAGATCCCATGTCGACTAACACTCGTTTGATCATAAAATCAACCACTAGCAAGAGATCACCAGAGCATCATGGTATGGATTCATATTACAGAAGTTACTATCGTCTGGAAATTCCATAGTTAGGTTGGTAAACATCCTCTCAACAGACATTGTATAATGAGGAGGGCAGATCGTAGCAGCTCTAGAATGTCGTTTGGCAACTGAATATGATACACCACTAATTTCATATCTTCCTGAAATAAAATTAAATGTGTTGTTAATTGGTGGAGGTGGAATTGGGGCCTCTCCTTGGCCATCCCTTTCATCTCTTCGGGCCAATGTAGCTTTTTTTTTTCTCCGTGAGTAAGTCTATAAGAAATCCCTTATTCAACAGCTCCAGGACTTCCAATCTTAATGCAACATATTGAACTGTAGTATGGCCGTAATCTCGATGGAACTCACACCACTTTCTGGTGTCCTTCTTTGTGGAGCTTTCCCTAAAGCGTGGCGGCCATTTTACCTCATTTACCATCTTTTTAAGGACCGGAACCAATTCTCCAGGGCAAATAGTAAAATTGTAGTCTGGGAGCCTATGTCTGCTTATTGGCGTTGTCTCTTGGGTTTTGTAAGGTACAGGTCGTCTGTCGAAATCTTTGTGGAAAGGTCTACGCTCTCTTCTTTGATGGTTTCTCCTCTCTAAAAGATGATGATGGATTGTGTTGCATCATTTTGGTACATTATGCATCCTATCATTCTGTAAGATGGAGGAACTCTCTTTTCTTTTGTTCCACTTGTCTTCTTCCCACCTGATTTCAATTTGGGCACGCGCCATGGCTTGGTCCATTATGTTGCATCAAAATTTGGTGAGTTTTTTGTAGAGTCCATTTTCATAGAGTAATCCATTTCTGAAAGCTTCCACTGTCGTAGGTTGATGGAGATCAGGAATATTCATCCTCTCTTTGTTGAAGTGGGCCACGTAGCTTCACAATGATTCTCATTTCCTTTATTGGATGGAGTTGAGATCATCTATGGTCTTCTTAATCTTACAAGAACTTGTAAAATGTTCAACAAATCTGTCAGTTAGTTGTATGTACAACTCAATGGATCTGTATGGATGAATGATGAACCAGTTGAGGGCTGAGCCTGCCAATGTTTCTCCAAATCCTCTGCACATTCCAGCCTCCAACTGGTGGGGTGCCAAGCCAGTTGACATCATTATATATTGATAATGGAAAATATGGTTATCTGGGTCTGTGGATCCATCGTATAGGTTCATATCCGATGGGCTGAACTTTCGTGGCAGCTCGACAGACGTGATGGTCTCCAAGAACGGAGTGTCAGAATTCATTCTAACTCTGCTCTTTCTGATTGGTAGTCTCACTCTAGGTAGTCTAGACATAACTGCTTCCTTGAACTATATAATTTCCCTTCTCATGATGGATACAACTTGTTGTGTTTGGTCGACTGAAGAAATTGGTGGATTCTTTGGGCCATGGACACCTGGTGGATTGTCATCTACCACTTCGTCAAATGCAGATGGGATCGCCGGATTGCCAGGTTGATCTAGAGTGTCACGATGCTGAGAAGTTGAAGAGTTTTGTCCAACTATTTTTTTAGGTTTGCGTAGGAGTTTTGCATGGTCAGGGTTTCTTCTTCTAAAATTCATAACCATTTTTGGAGCATGGCTAATTATGCTGCCACAGGGTCTGGTGTCTGTTCACTACTAGAAGCCATAAGTAATCATGATTTTAGTGACCGTAGTCTGAGTGATCTTTGCCCACTATTAATCGCTAAGGCCTTACGGTGGGCGACAAATTGTGGATGCTGGTTTTCGCCCGAGGTCCACAATTGAGAATATGATGTATGGGGGCAATAGAGAACCTATAAAATAAAAGTATAATGAGCGGGGAGTACTGCTTACCGGTGTGGTGGATGCCGTAGGCTCTCTGACGCTCAAGTCAGTGGTGAAGATGACCTGTAAATATTGAAATACAAGGCTTGATGTTACCTTGACTTCGATTGATTGTCGTGAGGGCGGTAGCTAGTGTTTAGAGGATACGAAGCTTTAAGAGTTTCAAGTATGAGAGCTCAAATACCTGCCTTGAACAATGAATCATCTCTTCCTTTTATAGACTCATTCGAGGTCAGCTTTAATTCCTCCATTAATTGCTCGTCAGTTGGGTGTCTAAAACGGCTAACTACATGGGGGGAGTTACTAACCTTGATTTGGGCCTTTTAGGTTCGGGTAACTAATAAGTCGAGGGTTTGCTTGGTAGGCCTCTCTTTGTGCATGGGCCTGAGAAGGTATTTGGGTCCTTGGCCCAGGTCTATATCGGGTACTATTTGGAGGGATTGGGCTATCACTGATATTGGGCCTGAAGCGAAAAGTCAAAAATGCCTCTGGTCTAAATTTGGGCCATACAAAATCCAATTTGTATACTTCAAGCTTAAAAGAATCATGCCACATGTAACCAATAATAATCAAACATATTGCATAACAATTATGTAATATTGATATAATTTAATTATCTTGATATTTAATATTTAAACATCTAAAAAATTAATTAATGTGATTATTATTATAAATGTATTTTTATTTACATTAAATAATAAATAAATATATTAATGGCATGTGTCAAAGTCTTATTTGACATAATTAATATGTATCAAATCAAATCTTGTATCAAATATAAATACACATTAATTATCAATTGACCGAAATGCCCATAATGCATGTATTTTCGTTTAATCGTTTAAACGATTCGAATTAACTCATTTAATTCGGTGAAGTATTATGAATAATCTATATTATTCACCATGTGCTCAACGAGTACACTTCATATTATGTGACTCTCTAAGTTGAGGTTTATACGTCACAGAATCTAATTTTGTGTCCATAATTCACCCACTCATGAATTATGACGACCACAGATAATCTCCCTAAACTATACAAGTCGAGGTCATTTCATACGTATAATCCCCATATCACAGGCTATCAATATTATACCGGGGATATAGATAAGAACGTCAAATCCCTAAGGTATAATATAGTCGACTTTCAAATTTACGATATCTAAATAACACTCGGAACTCGCTTCCGAAGTATACCACGACCATGGATTTACTAGATCGCAAATGCGTACATGATACCTATGCCCTGTACACAAGGCTGACGGATTCTATCTGATACTCACAGGATATCATGAGCATCAGTCCATACCCAACGAACATGAGGAAGTCCGATCTAAATAGATCGGTGACGTGACTGCCATTAAAGTTTGGAGGATATCTCATATATCCTCAGTGGTATCTCAAGTCAAATGACCACTATGCTACTCGACTCGAGAAGATTCCTATTGACGTTGGTGTACCATATATTAGGAAATCTTTAGTGAGTCGTTCAATGTTTATCAAATAAACACCTGCATGTCTATACGAGTCTCCCAATGTCAATTACAAATTATTTTGTAACTGCGCACTGCTGAATATATTATCGGGTCTTTGTCCAATATATACATATCACTAAATCATATTTGGTTTAAATATAATCGTAATTAGATCGAATATGTATATAAAAGTAAGAAGTATTACCATAAATAAGTAATATTATGGAAAAAGGAATTGCTCGTATTCATGAATCGGACATAAATACGATCCGGATTGGCACTTTGAGCACCAACCCTAATAATTTCCCCCACTTGCTCTAGTGCCAATCCACGGTATGATATACACATCTAAATGTGTATCAGATACGCATGGCCCTCAAGAGTTCACTTAGCACTCAAGAGGTAGGCAATAACAAATAGGTCTGGTATAACATATTGAGTTTGTTCAACAAACCCAATCGTTTTCCTTAGTCAACATCATTCATATATTGTATAACCTAGTAAATACATCAATATGACTCACATGCGACATCAATATTATGCTATAACTATTTAGTTGTCTATGTATTTAGAGATCAAATCCAAATATTATGAGACAACCGTAAACACAACACTGATATCAAAACTTCTAATCTATAAGGTCACTATGCAACTTCATAAGTCAATATTTCATAAGTTACAACTAATTCCACTAATACAGTAGAATCAACTGTGACAGTCTCACTGCATTTTTCTTACTCTATATGATGTAGACCATCTAACGTCATAATTAGACTTAAAACTAATATGACCCTAATGGTTGCGGATTAAATTCTCCATGAATAAGAAACTCATTCTTAATATCTCCAAGATAACAAAGAACATGTTTCAAGACACATCATATGGTCTATAACATATCAAAATAGTTCGTAAAATTATGATTAAATTGATATTTTTAATCGCATATAATTTTGTATTCATTATGCCAGCATCCTATGATACATAATATTGACTAGACATTCTAATCAATTTCTCTTTCGACAAAGGAATCATCATATATGAAAGATGAATACTATATACAAGAGACACAATAACTGTCAAATAGTTATACTAACTGTCACACTGATAGTCTTGCTGTGTCCTTTATTAGATCATATCTAATGCACGACTAATGAGAGTATCTCACAAGTCTCTTAATCTTATATCAATTATGAAACTTTATATCAAATATAACAGAGACTACTCCCACTGCTTTCATGGAGAAAATAAGACTTAGGTAAACCTTTTACCTCACAAACATCTTATTATTACATTAATAATGATAATTTCGTTAGAATATACAATACTAGAAAGAAATATGTATGCTCTCACTAACCCTACTATCACATATGTATTCTCTATGCTTTGATAAAATCATACAATCTGACTAATATCAAAATTAGAGAACACAGATTTTCGGAAAGCTCATCTGAGTCTACAATAGGCTCTAAAACTGGTATATCAAACTGTTATCTTATCAGAATATAAATTCAGGGCCATTTCAGAACGAACTCTTCAAGCAAAGAAATCACAATGGATCTCCTCTCCGAAGAAACCATTCAAGAATGCCATTTTGCATTCTTTAGCCAAAATACATAGTTTAATATCAGCATTAACAAACATATCTTTAATTATTCAATTAGTGTGACAAGAGACAAGTTTTCTCCGAATCCACAATAAATTACTTAGTATAATCTTTCTCACTGTCACACTATAAAGGTCAAACCTTTAATTTTTGTTGCGCAAACAATTTGCTCATTTTTTGAACAAATCATAAAAAAATCTTAATCAAGTTCCAAACTTAATTGTAGTAAGTTATGAACAATCTTAGATCTATGGTTGAATGCTAACTTCTAAAATCGATATCAAATATCGCTACCACTGTAAGTTATAGGATAATTTTCTTCGAGAAGAAAACAGCAGAACCATTAAGTATCAAATACTTCATAAATGATTTTGACATCCTATTGGACTTATACGGAAGATGTCTGTGAGTCTTTTCATCTTATTAATTGCGTAGTTCCATTTATAGTTTATCACTCTCACATTTAATTACAATAAGTCAAGTCTTTTCTACAATGGTCAACATCTGATGTTACACACTAAGTAATAAAACAATTTAATTACTCGAGAATGTAGAAAATATATTCTATCAAGAATATAATATTCTATTAAATAGAATAAATGATAAATTTTTGCTTGTACCTCTGAGGCGCAAGTACCTTTCAATTATATAATCATTATACAAAAGAAAGATTCAAATCTCAAACTTTTCAAGATTCAAATTTTATACTCATACATATCATATATATATAACTGTAGAAACTAATGGAACATCAATTAAAAAGATGAATTAGTGTTACTGGAGCATATCTCTAAGAGTATTGAAACTAATTCGGTAACACTCAATATCAAACGAATCAAATCGTATAGGATTAGATTTCTCCCATTGCCATAAATTCATATATTTGATCATATCAAACATCTTTGAATAATTCAAAGACTCATGATGAATTTTAAAGATATAGTTTTCAAAACATCAAATCGAATATCTTTGAACCGTTCAAAATATTCTATTCGTGTTTCATCAGAAACATATTAAAAATTCTCTAACCATTCAAGATGTTCAATATGTGTTCTTTTAGAAACACGTAACTAAGTCATGACAACTCATTAACTAAGTTACGAAGTAAAGAAAACTATCCAAGATAATTGATAATTAATTAAACTACATACATCCAATGTATTAGTTTAATAAATTTGTGGTCCAATGACGATCATTGGTTAAATGAGATTTAATCACATTATGAATACAATATTCATTAAATGGATAAGAATATGTGGTGTGATCTCGTATCAGACCATCATTTACCATACATAATAAGCATCTAATGCTTATATGATAAAATCTCACAAAACATTATTCTAAGTTATTTAGTTAACCGAATATTTTTCGTAATGTTTATCTTTATATCAATGACACTACTAGTCGTATTAAAATATGTAACAATTGTTTATAAAGAATATGTAACTATCCAATAGTTGCAAGTTCTAATATCAAATATCAAAACAATTAATAAATAATATTTTAAATAACTAGACGGAGATTTGGTATCCAATATCTACATTTTTCGTATTGTGAGAATCGATATTCTCTATAGACAATTATACTCATCTCTTTTCTCTAGCTTTATTATTTGCCTTCAACTATTCACAACAATTGTAAATAATTGATTAGCAAACTGTGTCGGACACATTACCTCTGAAGGTCACTAAAGACAAGAACCATCATTATCAGATAAAGAAATACCTAATGGGGTTTTATTAATGCGAGTCAAGAATCTCGAGACATGAACTAATTCACGTCAATTCTTACTGCAAAAGAAACTATTCTCTCTTAAAAATTGTATCCTAAAATAGATATATATTTAGATTACCTATCATGATTTATAAACTAAGTCACTAACCATCTTGTTTTTTCAAGAAAATTGGAACAATAGTTCCCGACGATTTAGAATAATCTAATAATATCCAAGCCTACTCTTAAATCTAGAATCTATTCTAGAAATCTGCAACCATAAGGAAAGTTAGAAAACATATACAAATAATATGCATGTAGTGGATTAGAAGTTTAATTCTATCAACAATATAGAATAAGGAAAACATAAGCGACAATTTTAATAATATTACACACTGCCTTAGTTATGGATTTTTAACCCAGCAGTGCCTCCCACTATTTTACATAATACCGTAATCCCCAACAGAAAACGAGAATCCAATAATTAAATTGAATTTCATAGAGAGAAATGGACCCCATGAATATATTTTGACTCACAGCTTTGGCACGTTCTCGCCTACGTATATTCACAGGTAGACAAATCATTGTCAATCACACTCACTGTGACTCGTGATTTTGGTCCTGACCGTTTCTTGTTATGACAGCTTTGGCATGTTCACAAATAGACGTATCAAGGGTTCACTTGTTAGTGACAAACTCAAGATACTGATCAAGTCCTGATAGCTTTGGAAAATTCAAGATTTCCATTTTCACTTGAATTTGTCTCTTATCATATAAGTTCTACCAGCAAAAATGAACTACAATCAGCCATAACTGCACAGCTTTGGCACGATACAACTATAGCATCAGGAAAACATTTACATCCGTACTAACAAGGCGGACCTGTAGGAGCGAAGCAGGGTTTACCGGTATGCCTATGATGCTCGGCGACCATGACATTGTTGGGTTCGTAGCCCGTAGAGAGTACGGAGTAGCCCGCGAGGGACTAAACCAGAGAATAAAGGAGTCACCACCCAATGCAAACTGGGAAAAGATTTAAGGCCGCACTCACCCCTCACAAGGGAAGACCTTAAACCGTTGGGTTTGGAATGGTCCCTTACTTATGCCAGTATAATGGACGGGTTCACACAATGGTATAGCCAAGTTTTAATGCAATTCATACATAAAAGCGAATAAAATTGCAACAACATACCCAAGATAAATAACAATCATAATAGTTCAAAATAAATCATAATAAATTAAGAAGTACAAGATGCGGTAACGAAAACTATAATAAACAAAGATAAGCGGGAAAAGAATCGATAAATAAATAGCAAACAAAAATGGGTTACTTAGACATATATGAATATTTCTCAAGTGGTACGTGGAGTTGTATCACAATTACAGACCGTACTACCGTCCATTCGGACTTGGCTACGGAATTTATGTTTGGGTTTCCATCCGATATACCGCTAGGGATAATAACATGCATAATCATCAATGCAATGTAAACAGACATAAAAAATATAACCATGCATATGCGGATAATCACCAACATGAATAAATAAAATAAAAGGCAAAATAATAAAATAACAATGAAAAGATAAATAAATAAAATAAAAGGATAGCACTAAGAAGATAAAAAATAAAAATAAATGACGAAATGCCGAAGAAATAAAAGAATGTGACCAGAAACTTCGTCGTCTTTGATGTAGGACTTCACATACCCGGCTCAACGTATTTCACGTCTAGCCATACATGCAACGTCCAGAACTATAAAAAATAAATGTGTTAAGGTGCTCTCAGGTTTTACGTTTCAAGTTGCTTTCTCAAAAGTGCGTTAGGCCGTAGCCGGAAGGATCAAAGCTGGTTCGCTGTTTCCTGGTTTTGATTCGCTGTTTCACTTGCTGTTTTGCTATTTTCTGTTTGCTATTTTGCTATTTTCTGGTTGCTATTTTTCTATTTATGGCTGCTGTTTTTGCTGTTTCGATGGTTGTTGTTTATGCTATTTTCGCTGGTTGATGTTTTCGCTGTTTTCTGGTTGCTATTTTTATTGTTTCACTGGTTGCTGTTTTTGTTATTTTGGGTTACTTTTTTTGGTTGTTTTTGCGGTTTTGGGCTGCTATTTTTCTAAATGTTTTTGCTTCTTGTTTCTCAATTTCTTGGGGACTGTTTTTTGTGTTTTAGGGATGTTGTTTTCTTATTGTTTTTGCTGTTTGTTTCTCAATTTTTTTCGACTTTTTTTGGGTTTTTTTTCGCTGTTGGTTTCGGTGATGGCTTTGGGTTTTTCTTGTGTGTTTCGGTGATTTGAAGAAGAAGAATAGAAGAGCCTTCAAGCGTTTTTTTGGTGGTTGTTACTGTCCAAGGTAAGAAAATAGTCGTAGGGTTTTCAAGTTGTTCACGCCCAAGGGAGCCTCTTTCCACTTTGATGATTTGGTCTCTCTTTTATAATGATTTGGAGAGTTCTCTAAACAAGAAAACAAATCATATTGATTTGGGGAATTTATTTTGGGAAAGAATCTCATAAATTTGGCGAGGAGGGTATCTCAAATCTTGTTATTTGGAAATGATGAGATTTCAAATCTTGTTAAATTGGAAAGTTATTTGAGGGGATTTTAGCATGTGGAATGCATGGGATTTTATTTATTTGGGAAGATTTGGGTGTGCATGGTGGATTTTATGGGCCTTGGGCGTGTGGATGGATTACATAGGGTCTTGGGCCGATGGTTTGGGTTGCAGGGTAATGGGCCAGTTGTAGGTGTTTGGGGCTTGTCCGAGGCTAAGGTTTGAAACAGCGGCTGAGCGAATCCGAGGCTGGATAGTGAGTCTGAATCCAGTAAGATGCTAATTTTGGAGGTTTTCTTTCATTTCGGCATCCGTTTTCGGAACTTCCGTAACTTTTCAGGTAGTGCATCCCTACTAGGCTCATCATCAGGCGTATTCAAAAATGCAGTGTCTATAGTCGCCCCCACTTTGATGAGGCTTGTGCAGTGTGTGATAGTGACAATGTTGGACAATTATGACCCATAGCATCACTATGTGTAAAAGACATTGTGGTTTTTGTACAAATTAACTATGTGACAAAGGAAATTGCTATTTTATCATTTTGTAATTGGATTACTTGAATATGTATAAATGATAAAGTCCTTATGATTAGTTCCAGATTAATAAGATATGAGACAGTATTAATCCACGAACGGTTTAATCATTAAATATCTCTAGTCGTAGTATTATCGAGACTGGACATCGATAATGCGAAATAGACTAGTATTACACTTGTGCGCGTTATGGAAGCTTAATGGCATAGTTCTCATATATTTAAGTATTGGATACTTATGCAAGTGTGATAGGAGGTTATGTTAGCCGTTGGACCGGGAACAGCTTCGCTCTGGATAGAACCCTCGGAATCCCATTGGTAGTATGACTATGTGTCTATAGGAATCCGAATCAGGGTAGGTGTATGTGGTCTTAACCTGAGACTTACATCGCTAATACTTGTGACAATCAGTATGCTTTGGTTTTGGTCGTCCGGAGCTTTATTAGGTTATGTGTACGCCTCTTCTGGGTTTACTGAGAATCGTAGTGTATTGGGTGTGATGTGAAGATGGAAGTATCACTTCAGTCATATGGAGATGATGATCACGCAGGGATACAGAACTAGTACTCTTATATGTTACAGCTATCGGGATAATAGGTCATGATTATCCGATTACAGAGACTAGTTGCTAGTGATCCGATATATGCTTCGTACGGAGCAGACACAATTCTAGCCCTAGGCCAATCATATGACATCTGATACTGGATCGTAATACGCAATACATTGTATACTATGCCTGATAAAGATTATATATTCCTCGTTGAATATTTTGGAGAATTGGGTAGGCACGGTACTTTGCTAAAAGCCAACCATGTCTTGTAAATCGGTAAGAACGTGGTACGGGGTACGCACATGTTCAGATAGTCCGATAACCGTATTTACTGCCAACATATCCAGGAATCTCTTAGGTTGCTTCCGAAAGATTCACCGATGACAGTTTACTAGAACAGAATCAATCTGGGATTAATTATGAGAGAGAAAATTAATCTAGGATTAATTACTGCAAGAATTTATATGGGATAAAATTCAAATAGAAGAGAGAGAGCGATTAATTTGGAATTAATCGATTAAATAATATATTGGATATATTAATTGAAATCAGATTTCAATGCGGAATTAAAATTGGATTTTAATTCGGGCGAACAAATTAATTTGGAATTAATTCGTAAGCGACTTTCGTAATAATTTTGCTAGGCATTATTATTTAATTAAATTGGATTTAATTACGTCGCGATGGAAAATTTGTTTAATCGGATTAAACGAACCCGAGCCCAAAGTGTGATGAGCAAGCAAACTTGAATTTTGAATTTAAGTGGCGGGGCCCACTAACTTACATCATTTGTCAACAAGAGTGATGGAAGTTATTGGGAGCATTTAATGCTTTTTTCCCTCCAACACACTTTGCTTTTCTTTTTGGAAAAGATATACACAATTTGATTTCAATCTTGGTATTAGTTTGGAAACCAAAAAAAATATCAAAAAACACAACTCTCTCTTCTCTCCTAGGCTTGGCCAAATGCCTCTTCTCCATCTCCTTTGATTTTTGCTTCAAACATCAAGCAAGCTAGCACTTCAAGAGTTAAGTGAAAATGATAGGGAAACTCATCCTTGAGTTGGGAATACAATATCAAAACTTGAAGCTTCTACCATATAAAGAAAGTTTTGAACCTTATCCGTTCAATGTAAGTTTTTTCCGCAAACTCACTTGATCATTCACACACAATACCATGCATTAGAGACATTGGGCATGTCTAGGACACTAATAATGGTATCATGAGCCTTATCTAAGCTTGATTTGTATTAAGGGTTTATAGACTTTCTTTGGGGATTTTGTGCTTGGAGTATGTATTTTTTCAAATTAGTTGCTTGGTTGTGTATTGATGATGATGAATTGGATTTGTGCATCATAGGATTTAAGAAAATTGATTAGATTATTTTTTCCCTAAAATCCTTCAAATGACCGAATATAGACCCGTGTAATCTCATGGTGATATTTTGTTAATTAGACCATTGGATGAGTTTATGGCATAATATGAATATTGAATGTTGATTTAATTGGATTGAAATCAAATTGAGTGTTATTTTATGCCCATTGCCGTGAGATTAAGCATGTTTAATGGATTGATTTTGCTTCAATTATATTGGACATGAATTGGATAATTAAAGCATGATTAATTAGTTTAATTGATGTTTTGGAAATATTAGTTTAATTAATTAATTATGGTAATTATACTTTAATTAAAATTGATGTGATATTTGGAATATTATGTTTATTTAAATTAGTCTTTAAATTGGATTGGGCTAATTTGTTGTATTTAGGCTTAATGGGCTTGGTTGGGCCGAGCATGGTTTTGGACAATTGGATTGGATTCAAATTGGGCCTAAAACCATTTCAATAAAGTCCAAATATAACTTTTGGGGCTTTAATAATTTAATTGGGCATATTGGGCCTAAATTGATTTTTGGCAAAATGGTGATTCTTTATTGGGCCTTGGCATAATTGGCCAAAGCCCATGCCTAAAGAATTAATTGAATGCCCATTGGACTTTAATTAAATTGACATTAGAGGCTAATTGGGCCTTTGAGACCCAATTGGATTGGATTTGGAATCCAAGTCTTTAAGGCACATAAATAAGTATAATTATTTAATTTGGAATTAAATTCGAATTAGTATTGAATACAAATTAAATTGGATTTAAAATTGTAGTTCGATATAATTCAAGAATATGTACTTTGAGTATTTATTCTTAAATGAGTTGGACTTGCGCAAATCAAATCGTTGTTTGAACATTGGATGGTCATTAATTCAAAGATTAATTAATTGGATTAGATTGATTGAATAACATGTTTTGTGGGAATATTGGATGTATCTGTATGAATAATGTATGTCGGAAATTGGAAATTGTTGTAATAAATTCGGAATTTATTAAATTGGACCTGTGTGTCCAGCCTATTATCTCTTTACTCTTTGTATTTCTCTTCTCACCAATTCCCCTCAATGTAAATTAGGTTTCTTTAATGTATTATGTAATTGGGTAGAAGTATGTATAGTGCTAGCGGGAGAGAGGAAATGGAGAGATTTGTTCTGGGAACAAAGTTTGTTATATATCCATCCGCATATCATTATTAATTTATTCGTGCCTTATTATGCTTTTAGAATGCATGTTTAAGGGTGTATGATGAGACCTAA
The DNA here is from genome assembly GCA_019454045.1 of Zanthoxylum bungeanum. Classification (NCBI taxonomy): domain Eukaryota; kingdom Viridiplantae; phylum Streptophyta; class Magnoliopsida; order Sapindales; family Rutaceae; genus Zanthoxylum; species Zanthoxylum bungeanum. The sequence goes on from SKCR01027517.1 coordinate 229,339, forward strand.
TCAAAGATAATAAATTAGATGCCAATTTATGCGAAAAACACTCACTTTAATATTAAGTGTATTCCTTCCATTGAGTGGTTCTTTCTCAAGATCCAAGATTGGCTTTGATTTGTTGGCCAAAGTCAAGATCATTGTCCAACGCGGATGTGTTTGAACAACGAAGGTTTTGTTATATATCGCATGTCTTGGGCAGTTGTGACTTGTTGGCCAAAGTCAAGGTCACTTCTGTACATCGATGTAGATTACGAAGCTTTCCCATTGTCAATGGGTCGCGCTTATCTGGAATCATTAAGCTTGTTGAGCCAAAGCCAATGCTTAGTTGATTTAGAGGAAAAGGTTAGGATATATATATTGGATATATATATTTGGACTTGGAGGTCCACCTACCGGATCTAGGAATTGGATGGGATCCAATTGATCTTAGAGATCTACCTAGTTAAGTTTCATAAAACTTGTTGGCCAAAGTCAAGGTTGTGTGTTATTTAACGGGATCCTAGACCACTAGGAAACTGGGTTTCCCTGTTGGGAAATCTCTAAGTCACGAGGATCGATTAAAGCATAGAAACATAGTGCGAATACACGAAGAAGTTGCGGAATACATACATCGAGCGGTTGAGACGATGCAGTGATGAACAAAATTCTTTTCTGCCCTCCTTGGTGTTCACGGCAGTGGCTGAATTTGGCTCCTCCATTTTCGGCCATGGATCATCTTCCAAGCTCCAAGCTTCTCCAATGGTGATTCCAAGCTCATGAAGTTAGTTCCCTATCACCTTTGTATGTACTCTTTGGTGTGCTAGCACTTAGGAATTTTTGCCACAAAAATTCCTTGCTTCTCCTCTTGGTTCACGGCAATGCAGTGAAGGAAGAAGAAAAAATTCCCCTTGGGCATGTGAGGGAGATGAAGAAAGAGAGAGTTGTTGTGATTATTTGATTTCTAAAATCCAAATAATACATATACCAAAATTTTGGTATTAGCCTTTCAAAAAGGTCAACCAAATTTTGGAGCCAAAAGGCATTTAATGCCATCTACCAACTCACATCAATCACAAGTGACATGTTGTCAATCACTCAAAGTGACTAGACATCACATCAATCAAAGTGACTAATGATTTGACGCTTGATGTGACTTGTGTGCCGCACTCGAATTCGAAATGTGAATGCACTCGCAAACACTCCTGGGCTCGGGTTTGCTAATTCCAAATTAATGAATTTTCCGTTGCGACGTAACTAAATGATTATGCCTAGCGAAATCACTATTCACGTCGCCAACGAATTAATTCTAAATCAACTCGTTCGCCCGAATTAAAATCTAATTTCAATTCTGCGTCGAAATCCAATTTCGTATAATATATCGAATATATTATTTAATCCATTAATTCCAATTTAATCTTTATCTCTCTTTAAATGATATTTTATCCCAGATAAAATATCTCCGTAATTAATCCCAGATTAATTTTCTCTCTCATCTAATTAATCCCAGATTAATAAAGTGCGAGTCATACGTCATCGGTGAATCTTCGGGAAGCGACCCATGAGATCCCTGGATATGTTGGCAGTAAATACGATCTTCGGACTATCCGAACATGTAAGTACCTAGTACTACGTTTTTACCGATTTATAAGACATGGTTGGCTTCTAGCAAAGCATCATGCCTACCCAATTCTCCAGAAATATTCTTACTGGAATATATGATCTATATCAGGTGTAGTATACGTAGTATTGCATATCTCGATCCAGTATCGGATGTCACGTGCTAGGCCTGGGGCTGGAATTATGTCTGCCCCGTACGAAGCACATATCGGATTTCTGGTAACTAATCTCTATAATCGGATAATCATGACCTAGTCATATTATCCCGATGACTGAAGTACATAAGAGAACCAGTTTCGTATCCTACGTGACCATCCTCTCCACTATGACTAGAGTGATACTTCCGTCTTGACATCACACCCAACACACTACGATTCTCAATATTCCGAGCAGAGGCGTACACAGAACCTGTTAAAGCCCTGGATGACCTAAAACCAAAGTATATTGATTGTCGCAAGTATTAGCGGTGAAAGTCTCAAGTTAAGACCAAATACACTACCCTGATTCGGACTTCCATAGACACATAGTCATACTACCAATGGAATTCCAAGGGGTCTATCTAGAGCAAAGCTATTTTCCGTACCATCGGTAAAACACAACTTCCTACAACACTTGCATGAGTATCCTATACCCAAATATATGAGAACTATGTCGTTATGCCCTCACAACGCGCACAAGTATAATACTAGTCTTTTATGCATTATCGATGTCCAATCTCGATAATACTATGACTAGGGATATTTAATTATTAAACCTTCACAGATTGATACTGTCTCATATCATCTCAATCCAGGAACTAATCATAAGGACCTCCTATCATTTATGCATCTTGGTGATCTAATCACAAATAATAAGAGAGCAATTTCCTTTGTCACATAGTTAATTTGTACAACAACACCATGATCTGTACAAATAGTGACGCTATGGGTCATAACTGTCCAACAATCTCCCACTTGGCCTATAGCCAGTCATTCGAGTGTCTTACACCCGAACTATGTACAGTTCGCTCAAATTTCTGAGAAAAGACTTTCGTCAGCGGATTTGCATGATTATCATCTGATGCGATTTATTCGATCATCACATCGCCACGATGTATGATCCGAACGAATCAGATGAATATTGAAGTATATATCTGGATCGTTGATGAGACCATTAATTCTTTAGCATGTGTTGTAGCCTAGCTCAGCTGCTAACAGAACTATATCTAATCTAATTAGATTATTATCAATCCAGAAGGCTTCTATTGCTGCCTCAGCTGCAGCAATAACCCTCTTTTGTTGTTTATTCGGTAACAGTATCTTGCATGGAAGATTTCCAGCTCACTGTTCCGTTATTCAAACTGTATAGTACCGTTTTGCGACTTATAGTCATTTTTATCGATTAGGAAACTTGCAGCAGTGAACCCAGTCACTTCAAGTTCTCATTCTCCATAGTATAAGAAGGCATCCTTAGTTCCTCTAAAATACTAAATGATGTTCTTAAGATCAATCCAATGACTATCACTTGGATTGGCCTGATTGTGAATCCATATGCTCAAAGCGTATGAGACATCAGGTCGCGTACATTTATTAATGTACGATTTCTCGGAGAGTATCAACAACTTTAAATCTATCCCAGTAGATCTTTATTCGTAGAATAAAGGTTGTTTCTCCCAAGAATTCTACGGAGAATTTTCTCGAAAGCCAAGCTTTCACCGATTGTAATTATGGGAATATCATTTCCAAGAAATGACATGTCATCATTACTTAGGACAATCATTATCAGTGCGCTCCCACTAACCTTCTTATATACACAAGAATCATTTTCGTTTTGAATTAAATCATAAACCATTATGATTACATCAAAACGATAATTCCAAGAACGCATTGCTTGCTTCAATCCATTCATGGATCGAGTAACCTGCAAACCTTGTTTGCTAGTTTTGGTATGACAAAACCGTCAGGATGTTGTAAACATCCTCCAAAAGGTTTCCGTTAAGGAAAGCGGTTTTGGCATTCAGCTGCCACATTTCATAAATGAAACATGCAGTATTAGCAAGCATTATCCAAATGGATTTAACGTGGCAACAGATAAAAGGTTTCGTCATAATCGACACAATGTTGATAATGATACCTTTTCGCTACAAGCCTAGCTTAGTACGTTGGTATGTCGCCTTCCATGTATGTCTTCCTTGAAGACTTATACAGTACCAATAGGCACAATGCCTTACGATACAACAACTAGTATCCAAACTTAGTTGGTATACATGGAATCCATTTCGGACATCATGGCACTTTTCCATAATAGGGAGTCGATACCTTGTATCACTTCCTCATACGTAGCAGTTGGTATTCCTCAATAAGATTGACAACTTCATGAGGTGAGATCAGAAACCCATCCCTCCCAGGTTATTTTATGAATCTCTTCGACTTACGTGGTTCTTGTGTATTCGAAGATTATTGGTTTAGTTTCATCCTTGATGAACTATTTGTTTTCCATTAAGGAATCAATGCCTGGAATAATATTACTCCAATTTTCATCGAGTTTTACTTTCCTCCCACTTACCACTGCATTTAGGTATTCCTCTTAGGAAAACCGCATGGCGAGCAACAATTACATTGTTCTCAAGTGAGTTGTATAAGTACTATACTTTAGTTTCCCTAGGATAACCTACAATTTGGCACTTATCCGATTTGGGTTCTAGTTTGGTATCATCCAAATATATGCCTAGCATACCCAAATTTTCAGGAATGAGAAAATTCGGTTTCTTTCCTATTCATAATTAATATGAAATCTGTCAAACAGATTATTATGGAACCTTATTCTAAATAAGTTCTGCACTGTTTATGCGTATCCGTTGAAGGAAATGGTAGCTCAGAGCGACTCATGATCAACCTTATCATGTCCAACAAAACTCGGTTTATCCGTTCGGACACACCGTCAAACTGACGTGTTCCGGGAGGAGTCCTCATTGAAAGAATTCTATACTCTTTCAACTATTTCAGAAACTTATTGCTTAAGTATTTTCATCATGGTCTAACCGTGATGTTTTAATACTTTAGCCGATCTGTTTGTCTATTTCGTGTCGAAACTGTAAAAGTTTCCAATTTGTGTTTCAATAGAAACACATAACCATAACGCGATGCCACATCCGTAAATATCACGAAATATTCATATCCACCTCTAGCCTAGCTAGACATGGGCCCACTTGCTTCACTATGAACTAGGGCCAACAGATCGGTGGCATTTACACTTTTACCAAGTAAATAGTGTTTTAGGCATTTTGCCCAATAAACTAGATTCGTAGACTTTATTTGAATAAAATCAAATTTGTCCTAGTATCCACTATTTAAAAGAGTGGATATACGAGTCTTGTTTAATTGTGTCCCAGACATCAATGCCACATACAAGTCTCTTCTGATCAAATCAATTAGAGCTATTTGTTTGTCATGTTATACGTTTGAGATTTTTTTATATTCAAAATATAAATACTGTTATTCACATTTAATGTGTTTATCTCAATATCATCTTTATATAATAAAACACTTTAGTGTTCTAGAATATAAAGGTATACCCGTAACGGGTTAAACCCTGATATAGAGATAATGTATCTAGTCAAACTAGTTATATTGTAACAGTTTCCTAATATAAGTACAAACCCGAAGGGTAGTTCCTAAACTTAGGTTTCTACGGTTAGAACAGCGATTTTCATCCCATTTCCAATTCACAGTTTAATCTCATCTGAAGTCAGTATCCTGCTCATAGCAGATTTTGCATACCAGTACATATTTATGTACCACACTAAGTATCTAAAATCCAATTTCAATACTAGTATTGAACATATTATAACAAACATACTTGAAGTCAGAGCCTTGCTCGTTCTTCAATTCCTTCATGTCTGCCTTGTCCAAACGGCAGTCACGCTTCCGCGATCCCGTTTGCCACAATTTAGGCAGACATCTTGGGATATGTCCTATAACTTCCCAGAAGACTGTAATGATTTTGCTTTTGCCCTTTTCCACACTCCAGAAGCCTTTGGCCAAGCCTTGGCCTTCTAGAATATCGAAGTAAAGTGCGCATTGCGCTTCTTGCCTTATTGCAAACTTTTGGCTTTTTTTTTCTTTGAGAATAGCCATTAACTCTCCAAGAGTTTACTATTGCAATTTAGTACTTCAAAGATCTAAAATAGATCTATGAAGATCCTTCAATTTCATTATCATATTTTAAGGATCTAATCCTTAGTTCTGATTAAGAAATTAAGGAGTCTATTTGGCAAGCATAACGAATTAAGCACTAAAGTTATCATCACATGAATATTCCAAATATCATGCTCTACTAATTGCTTAATACCGGGCTTAGGCCTAATATGTTATTTTATCAAATAAAGTAACTTATTAGTTTTCAGGACCATCCTGAAATTTTATTCCCAATTTGAAAATTAAACTATTTAAATACATTTTCCCTAGGATTATGTTTTAAACACTAATCTTTCAAATGTCTTGATTCTAATAGTCCAACTATTTAATCAACGATTTTAGGTACTATTTATTATAATGATTACTATAGTCCAACTATATAATCAACTATAATTTAATTTGTTAAATTCAATTATATTGATTATTATAATCCAATTATAAAATCAATTATAATGAAATAGTTTGAATACAGTCCAACTGTTAATTTAAAACAACATTAAATATTAGTCCAACTAATATATTAATTTATTTGACGAATAATGTGATATGAGCGCGTATGGCAAGTAACTAAACAAATATTGCAAATTTAATACTTGCCTCCCACTATTTTTCGGCGAGCTTCTAACCCTCTGTCGAGTACTCAGGAAACCGTGTTTCCTAGTGGGCTAGGATCCCGTTAAATGTCACACAATCTTGACTTTGGCCAAAAAATTGTATGATAATTAACTAGGTAGATCTCTAAGATCAATTGGATCCCATCAAATTCCTAAATCCAGTAGGGGGACATCCAAGTCCGAAACATATATCTTATATATGCCAATATATCCAATATATTGCCTAACCTTTTTCCTCTGAATCAACTAAGCCTTGGCTTTGGCACAACAAACTTAGTGATCCCAGTTAAGCGGAACACATTGACCATGGAAAGCTTCGTAATTAATGTCGATGGACAAGAAGTGGTCTTGACTTTGGCCAACAAACCATAACTTGGACAAGACAACGATATGGAACAAAGCTCTCGTGATTCAAACACATCCTCGACGGAAAAAGGTCTTGACTTTGGCCAACAAACCAACGCCAGTCTTAGATCTTGAGTAAGAATCACTCAGTGGAAGGAAAAACGCTTAATATTTTGTGAGGGTTTTTCGCGTGCAAATTGGCAACCAATTTATTATCTTTGTTAAGGTCTCATCATCATACACCCTTAAACATGCATTCTAAACACATAATAAGGAGCATATAAATAAAATAATAATGATAAGCGGATGGATACTTAACACATTGATCCTAGATCAAATCTCTCTTTTTCCTCTCTCCCGCTAGCACAAGTATTACTTCTACCCATTACATAACACTTCTAAAGAAACCTCATTTACATTGAGGGGAATAGGTGAGAAAAGAAATACATAGAGTCAAAGAGGTAATAGGCTGGACACGCAGGTCCAATTAATAAATTCTAAATTTATTACAAAAATTTCCAAAATTGCCCCACCCATCTAATATCCATCCGATATACATTATTCATGCATCGCAACCATGTATTCACACAAGCATGTTATCAATAAATCTAATCCAATTAATTAATCTGATAATTAATGACCATCCAATGTTAAAACAACGATTTGATTTTGAGCGAGTCAAACTCGTTTTGCGAATAAATACTCATAGTACGAATTCTCGAATTAAATTAAACTACAACATTAAATCCAATTTAACTTGTATTTAATACTAATTAACTATGTAATTCCAAATTAAATATTACACTTTTACTTGACGAACCTTTACGACTTAAATTCCAAATTTAATCGTTACGGGTCTCAAAGCCCGATTAACATCCAATGTTTATTTAATTAAAGTCCAATGTGCTTTCAATTAATTTCTTTAAGGCGTGGACTTTTGGTCAACTTGGGTCAAACCCAATAACCAAAGCCCAATCAAGGAATAACCTATAAGCCTAGAAATCAATTTAGGCCCATTAGGCCCAATTAAATAATTAAGGTCCATTAGTCGCATTTGGACTTTATGGATGTGGTTTTGGGCCCAATTGGATCCAACCAATTTACCTAAACCAATCTTAGTACAACCAAGCCCAATAAGCGTAATAACAACTTTTAAAGCCCAAATAATTAAACTACAAAAATTCCAATTTCACAATTTAATTAACCAAAGTGTATAGCATAATTAATTACCCAAATCAATATTTCCAAAACACCAATTAGCCTAATTAATCATGCTCATTTACATCAAAACATGTCCAACACATTTTATCAAAAATCAAACCCATATACATGCTTCAAAGTCTCGACAATGTGGGGATTTTAATGTCCAATTTTAAATCCAATCCAATTGAATCCAATTCAACATTAAATCAACATTCCCAATTTATTTCAAGTCATCCAATGAATCAAAAATCAAAAATTCCAAGACATTAGGGCAAGTAGTGTATTCGGCCAAGCCTCACATTTTGGGGAAAAATGTTCCAAACAATATTTCATGAAATTGATCCAATCAAACTTCAATTAAACTTCAATTAAGCATACTCAATCAAACAATTTAACCAAACCATGCTCAAAATTAATTTACCCAATTTTAACCCTAAATCAAGTTTCATGCTTTTAACTCGCTCTGATACCATTGTTGGGAAATCTCTAAGTCCCGAGGATCGATTAAAGCATAGAAACATAGTGCTATTACACGAAGAAGTTGCGGAATACTTACATTGAGCGGTTGAGACGATGCGCTGATGAACAAAATTCTTTTCTGCCCTCATTGGTGGTCACGGCAGTGGCTGAATTTGGCTCCTCCATTTTCGGCCAAGGATCATCTTCCAAGCTCCAAGCTTCTGTAATGGTGATTCCAAGCTCATGAAGTTAGTTCCCTATCACTTTTGTATGTACTCTTTGGTGTGCTAGCACTTAGGAATTTTTGCCACAAAAATTCATTGCTTCTCCTCTTGGTTCACGGCAATGCAGTGAAGGAAGAAGAAAAAATGTCCCTTGGGCGTGTGAGGGAGATGAAGAAAGAGAGAGTTGTTGTGATTATTTGATTTCTAAAATCCAAATAATACATATACCAAAATTTTGGTATTAGCCTTTCAAACAGGTTAACCAAATTTTGAAGCCAAAAGGCATTTAATGCCATCCACCAACTCACATCAATCACAAGTGACATGTTGTCAATCACTCAAAGTGACTAGACATCACATCAATCAAAGTGACTAATAATTTGACGCTTGATAGACTATTGATTTGACGCTTGATGTGACTTATGTGCCGCACTCGAATTCGAAATGCGAATGCGCTCGCAAACACTCCCGGGCTCGGGTTCACTAATTGCAAATTAACGAATTTTCTGTTGCGACGTAACTAAATGATTATGCCTAGCAAAATCACTATTCACATCGCTAACGAATTAATTCTAAATTAACTCGTTCGCCCGAATTAAAATCTAATTTCAATTCCGCGTCGAAATCCAATTTCGTATAATATATCGAATATATTATTTTATCAATTAATTCCAAATTAATCTTTATCTCTTTTAAATGATATTTTATCCTAGATAAAATATCTCTGTAATTAATCCCATATTAATTTTCTCTCTCATCTAATTAATCCCAGATTAATAAAGTGCGAGTCATACGTCATCGGTGAATCTTCGGGAAGCGACCCATGAGATCCCCGGATATGTTGGCAGTAAATACGGTCGTCGGACTATCCGAACATGTAAGTACCTAGTACTGCGTTTTTACCGATTTATAAGACATGGTTGGCTTCTAGCAAAGCATCATGCCTACCCAATTCTCCAGAAATATTCTTACTGGAATATATGATCTATATCTGGTGTAGTATACGTAGTATTGCATATCTCGATCCAGTATCGGATGTCACGTGCTAGGCCTGGGGCTGGAATTGTGTCTGCCTCGTACGAAGCACATATCGAATCTCTGGTAACTAGTCTATATAATCGGATAATCATGACCTAGTCATATTATCCCGATGACTGCAGTACATAAGAGAACCACTTCCGTACCCTACGTGATCATCATCTCCACTATGACTGGAGTGATACTTCTGTCTTGACATCACACCCAACATACTACGATTCTCAATATACCCAGCAGAGGCATACACACACCCAACATACAAAGTATATTGATTGTCGCAAGTATTAGCGGTGCAAGTCTCAGGTTAAGACCAAATACACCTACCTTGATTCGGAATTCCATAGACACATAGTCATACTACAAATGGAATTATGAGGGGTCTATCCAGAGCGAAGCTGTTTTCCGTACCATCGGTAAAACACAACCTCCTACTACACTTGCATGAGTATCCTATACCCAAATATATGAGAACTATGCCGTTATGCCCTCACAACGCGCACAAGTGTAATACTATTCTTTTACGCATTATCGATGTCCAATCTCGATAATACTACGACTAGGGATATTTAATGAATAAACCTTCGCGGATTGATACTGTCTCATATCATCTCAATCCAGGAACTAATCATAAGGACCTCCTATCATTTATGCATCTTGGTGATCTAATCACAAATGATAAGAGAGCAATTTCCTTTGTCACATAGTTAATTTGTGAAACAACACCATGATCTGTACAAATAGTGACGCTATGGGTCATAACTGTCCAACATTCCCGAGTACTCAACGGAGGGTTAGAGGCTCGCCGAAAAATAGTGGGAGGCCAGTATTAAATTTGCAATTTCGTTTAATACTTGCTAAATGCGTGCTTTATTTTTCGTCATTATATATTTATATTAGTTAGACTAATATTTTATTGTTTTCTTTGAACAGTTGGACTATACCATAACTTCATTTGTAGTTGATTATATAGTCGGACTATAGTAATCATTACATTTGATTGTACCCTCTATCGTTGATTAAATAGTTATGCTATTGCAACCAAGATGACTGGAAAGATTAGCATTAGAGACATCGTCGTGGGCGATAACGTCTTTAACGGTGCCAATTTTCCAGATTGGGAGATGATTCTCAGGATTGTCCTGGGAGCCGAAAAGTTGCTCTATGTCATAGACAGACCTCTCAGGCTTGAGCCTGGACATTACCGGGTTATTGATCATGAGCTTTGGAAGACTCACAGTGATGACAACTCAACTGCTCAATTCATCATGCTTGCCGCAATGACTCCTCAATTTCATCGTCAAAACAAGGGATTGGATCTCTACAACATGATGTTGAAATTGAAGGACCTTCATAGATCTAATCTTATATCTCAGAAGTATGAATTGCAAAAGAAACTCTTTCGCTCACGTATGTCAGAGGGTACATATATCGAGCACTATGTGTCGCAGATGATTGCTGACATCGATTAGCTAGGTCAGCTGGGCATTATCTTCGAGGCTGAGACTTCCATAGATTTGATCTTACAGTCTCTGCCCAACTGCTGGGACGGGTTCATCATGAACTATAATATGATGAACCAATAGAAGACTCTTGGAAAGTTGATGGTGAGGCTGAAAGAGGCATAGCCAGAGCTTCTGAAGGGCAAGAAGCCCGAGGCACATTTCACTTCGACATCTCAGAAGGCCAAGGCTTGGCCGAAGGCTTCTGGAGGTGTGAAGAAGAAGAAAAGAAAGGGCAAGACCAAATCATCAAAGTCTTCTGGGAAGGCAAAGGATAAATCCTAAGATGTCTGCCTACAGTGTGGCAAACGGGGTCACTGGAACCGTGACTGCCGTGAGTACAAGGTGCACATGAAGGAAGTGAAGGCGGGCATGGCTCCGGCTTCAGGTATGTTTGTTATTGAAATAAACATGTCTACTTCTAGTTTTAAAAATTGGATTTTTTATTTTTGATGTGGTACTCATATATGTACTGATGTAAAGGATCTGCAGATTAGTAGGAGACTGGCTTCAGGTGAGATTGACCTACGAGTTGGAAACGGGACCAGAGTCAGGCGAGATTGACCTACGAGTTGGAAACGGGACCAGAGTCGCTATTTTAGCTGTAGGGACCTATATTTTGGAACTGCCATCAGGGCATGTACCTTCATTATCGGATTGTTATTATGTACCTAGTTTGACTAGAAATATTATCTCTGTATCTTGTTTGACCCAATGTGGGTATACTTTTGTATTCCGGAACACTGGGTGTTTTATTTATAAAGATGATTTTGAGATATGTTCTGCTGATGCTAATAACGGTCTTTATATTTTGAATATAAATGAATCTCAAACATATAACATGACAAACAAATGGCTCAAATGGAGTAAAACAGATGAAACTTATCTGTGGCATTGTCGTATGAGACACATTAACAAGACTCGTATATCCACACTTTCGAAGAGTGGATAATTGGACGGATTTGATCCTAATTCATATGACGTCTGTGAATCTTGTCTATTAGGCAAAATGCCTAAAACACCTTTTAGTAGAAAATGTGTACGTGCCACCGAACTGTTAGCCCCCGTTCATAGTGACGTATGTGGGCACATGTCTAGCAAGGCTAGAGGTGGATATGAATACTTCGTAACCTTTACGAATGATGCATCGCATTAAGGTTATGTGTATCTTATGAGACACAAGTCGAAAACTTTTGAAAAATTCAAAGAGTTTCGACACGAAGTAGAAAAACAGACCGACAAAAGTATTATAACATTATGGTCAGACCGTGGTGGAGAATACTTGAGCAATGAGTTTCTCGATTACTTGAAAGAGTATGGTATTCTTTCACAGTGGACTCCTCCCGGAACACCTCAATTAAATAGTGTGTCCTAACGGAGAAACCGAACTTTGTTGGACATGGTAAGGTCAATGATGAGTTGCACTGAGTTACCAATTTCCTTCTAGGGATACGCATTGAACAATGCAATACTTATTTTGAATATGGTTTCGTCAAAGTCGGGTGGACAGACTCCATATGAAATATTGACATGAAAGAAACCAGGTTTCTCATTCCTGAAGATTTGGGGTTGCTTGGCATACGTTAAACATTTGGATGGTACCAAACTAGAACCCAAATCTGATAAGTGCCTAACTGTAGGTTATCCTAGGGAAACCAAAGGATATTACTTCTACAACCCACAAGAGAACAAGGTATTTGTTGCTTTCCATGCGGTTTTCCTCGAAAAGGAATTCCTAAATGCAGTGGTAAGTGGGAGGAAAGTAAAACTCGATGAAAATTGGAGTGATACTGTTCCTGGTACCGACTCCCTTACGGAACACGAACAGTTCATCAAGGATGAGACTTTACCTCAATCTTCTAATACACAAGAACCGCATAGATCGGAGAGAGTCAGAAAATAACCTGAGAGGTATGGGTTTCTGATCTTACCTCATGTACATATTAATCTTATTGAGGATAATGAGCCGGTTACGTATGAGGAAGCGATACAAGGTATCGACTCCGTTTTATGGCAAGAGGCCATGAAGTCCGAAATGGATTCCATGTATACCAACCAAGTTTTGGCACTTGTTGATGCACCAGAAGGCGTTAAGCCGATTGGTTGTAAATGGGTCTTCAAGAAGATGACAGGCATGAATAGCAACATACAAACGTACAAAGCTAGGCTTGTAGCGAAAGGGTATCGTCAAAGATATGGTGTCGATGATGACGAAACATTTTCACTTGTTTCCATGATTAAATTCATTCGGATAATGTTTGTTATTGCTGCATATTTCGATTATGAAATATGACAGATAGATGTCAAAACCACTTTCCTTAATCGAAACCTTTTGGAGGATGTTTATATGCAACAGCCTGACGGTTTTGTCGTGCCAAAACATGCAAACAGGGTTTGCAAGTTAAATCGATCCATTTATGGATTGAAGAAAGCATCACGTTCTTGGAACCAATATTTTGATGAGATCATAAAAGAATATGATTTCATTCAAAACGAAGATGATTCTTGTGTGTATAAGAAAGTTAGCGAGAGCACACTGACATTCATTGTCCTTTATGTTGATGATGTATTGCTTATTGACAATGACATTCCCATGCTACAATCGGTGAAAGCTTGGCTTTCATTAAAATTCTCCATGAAAGATCTAGGAGAAGCAGCCTTTATTCTAGGAATAAGGATCTACCGGGATATATCTAGAAAGCTGCTTGGACTCTCCCAGAGCTCGTACATTGACAAAGTGTTGAAGAGATTCAACATGGATTAGTCTAAAAGGGGACTGCTTCCAGTGTCAAATGGTGTCTCTCTATCTAAGGACTTGTGTCCTAAAACTCAAGATGAGAGAGATAACATGAGTCGGATCCCGTTTTCTTCTACAGTGGGATCGATCATGTATGCCATGATATGTACACAACCTGATGTCTCATATGCTTTGAGCATGTGTAGTCACTATCAGGCCGATCCAGGTGATGGTCATTGGATTACTGTTAAGAACTTCCTTAAGTATCTTAGACGAACTAAGGATGCTTTCTTAGTCTATGGAGATGGAGAACTTGAGGTGACTGGGTTCACCGATGCAAATTTCCAAACCAATAAAGACGACTCTAAGTCACAATCTGGGTATATATTTTGTTTGAATAACGGAGCAGTGAGCTGGAAATCTTCCAAGCAAGAGACTGTTGCTGATTCAACAACAGAAGCAGAATATATCGCTGCAGCTGAGGCAGCAAAAGAAGCAGTTTGGATCCGTAAATTCCTAATTGGATTAGGAGTAGTTCTATTAGCAGCTGAGCCCGTTTCTTTGTATTGTGACAATGATAGGGCTATAGCGCAGGCTAAGGAACCACGGTCTCATCAACGATCCAAGCATGTAATTCGATGTTTCCATCTGATTCATGAGATCATACAACGTGGCGATGTCAAGATCGAAAAGATCGCTTCAGATGACAACATTACAGATTCGCTGACGTAAGCTATTTCTCAGCAAAAGTTTGAGCGACTTGTATATAGTTCAGGTGTTAGATACTTGAGTGATTGGCTATGAGCCAAATGGGAGATTGTTGGACAATTATGACTCATAGCGTCACTATGTGTAAAAGACATTGTGGTTTTTGTACAAATTAACTATGTGACAAAGGAAATTATTATTTTATCATTTTGTAAATGGATTACTTGAATATATATAAATGATAAAAGTCCTTATGATTAGTTCCAGATTAATAAGATATGAGACAGTATTAATCCAAGAATGGTTTAATAATTAAATATCCCTAGTCGTAGTATTAACGAGACTGGACATCGATAATGCGGAATAGACTAGTATTACACTTGGTAGTATGATTATCTGTCTATAAGAATCCGAATCACGGAAGATGTATGTGGCCTTAACCCGAGACTTGCATCGCTAATACTTACGACAATCAGTACGCTTTGGTTTTGGTCGTCTGGGGCTTTAATAGGTTCTGTGTACGCCTCTTCTGGGTTTACTGAGAATCGTAGTGTATTAGGTGTGATGTCAAGATGGAAGTATCACTTCAGTCATATGGAGATGATGATCACGCATGGATACAGAACTAGTACTCTAATATGTTGCAGCTATCGGGATAATATGACTAGGTTATGATTATCCGATTACAGAGACTAGTTTCTAGTGATCTGATATATGTTTCGTACGGGGCAGACATAATTCCAGCCCTAGGCGTAGCATGTGACATCCGATACTGGATCGTAATACGCAATACATTGTATACTATGTCTGATAAAGATTATTTATTTCTCGTTGAATATTTCTGGAGAATTGGGTAGGCACAGTGTTTTACTAGAAGCCAACAATGTCTTGTAAATTGGTAAGAACATGGTACTGGTACGCACATGTTTGGATAGTCTGATAACCGTATTTACTGCCAACATAGCCAGGGATCTCTTGGGTCGCTTCCCAAAGATTCACCGATGATATTTTACTCGAACAGAATTAATCTGGGATTAATTATAGCAAGAATTTATCTGGGATAAAATTCAAATAGAAGAGACACCGCGATTAATTTGGAATTAATTGAATAAATAATATATTGGATATATTAATTAAAATCGGATTTCAATGCAGAATTAAAATTGGATTTTAATTCGGGTGAAAAAATTAATTTGGAATTAATTCGCAAGCGACTTTCGTAATAATTTTTCTAGGCACTATTATTTAATTAAATTGGATTTAATTACGTCGTGATGAAAAATTTGTTTAATCGGATTAAACGAACCCGAGCCCGAAGTGTGTTGAGCAAGCCAACTTGAATTTTGAATTTTAGTGGTGGGGCCCACTAACTTACATCATTTGTCAACATAAGTGATGGAAGTTGGGAGCATTTAATGTTTTTTTCCCTCCAACACACTTTGCTTTTCTTTTTGGAAAAGATATACACAATTTGATTTCAATCTTGGTATTATTTTTGGAAACCAAAAAAATATATCAAAAAACACAACTCTCTCTTCTCTCATAGGCTTGGCTGAATGCCTATTCTCCATCTCCTTTGATTTTTGCTTCAAAAATCAAGCAAGCTAGCACTTCAAGAGTTAAGTGAAGGTGATAGGGAAACTCATCCTTGAGTTGGGAATACAATATCAAAGCTTGGAGCTTCTACCATACAAAGAAAGTTTTGAACCTCATCCGTTCAATGTAAGTTTTTTCCGCAAACTCACTTGATCATTCACACACAATATCATGTATTAGAGACCTTGGGCATGTCTAGGACACTAACAGACAACCCTATCAAAGTCATACAAGTATTTTTACTTAC
Source organism: Zanthoxylum bungeanum (assembly GCA_019454045.1). NCBI lineage: Eukaryota > Viridiplantae > Streptophyta > Magnoliopsida > Sapindales > Rutaceae > Zanthoxylum > Zanthoxylum bungeanum. The sequence goes on from SKCR01027517.1 coordinate 245,774, forward strand.
CTGGTTCGTCGGCCGTTACCTGTTGTTTCAATGTTTTTGTGAGATGCTTCGATCTCTGGGATTTCTTCCCGAACTGAGTTAAGTTGATGGCGAGGTGCTTCGACCTATGTGCTTCATTCCCGAACCATGCTGGGTGTGAGATGCTTCGATCTCTCCCGAACTGAGTTGAGTTAATGGCGAGGTGCTTCGACCCCTAGGCTTTATTCCGGAACCATGCTGGTTGTAAGATACTTCGATCTTTAGGCTTTATTCTCGAACTGTGGTGAGTTTATGGCGAGGTGCTTCGACCCCTTGGCTTTATTCCCGAACCATGCTTGGTGTGAGATGCTTCGATCTTTAGGCTTTATTCCCGAACTATGATGAGTTGATGGCGAGGTGATTCGACCTCTGGGCTTTATTCCTGAACCATGATGGGTGTGAGATGCTTCAATCTCTGGGCTTTATTCCCAAAATATGTTTTGTTGATGGCGAGGTGTTTCAACCCCTGGGCTTTAATCCCAAACCATGCTGGGTGTGAGATGCTTCGATCTCTGGGATTTATTCCCGAACTGGATTGAGTTGGTGGCGAGGTGCTTCCACCAATGGGCTTCATTCCCGAACCACCAGGTGTGAGATGCTTCGATCTCTGGGATTTATTCCATAACTGAGTTGAGTTGGTGGTGAGGTGTTTCGACCATTGGGCTTCATTCCCAAACCACCGGGTGTGAGATGCTTCGATCTCTGGGATTTGTTCCCGAACTGATTTAAGTTGATGGCTAGGTGCTTTGACCCCTGGGATTTGTTCCCGAACCATGCTCGGTGTAAGATACTTCGATCTCTGGGATTTGTTCCCGAACTGAGTTAAGTTGATGGCGAAGTGCTTCGACCACTGGGCTTTATTCCCGAACCATGCTGGGTGTGAGATGCTTCGATCTATGGGCTTTATTCCCGAACTATACTGAGTTGATGGCGACGTGTTTCGACCACTGGGCTTTATTCCCGAACCATGCTAGGTGTGAAATGCTTCAATCTCTAGGCTTTATTTCCGAACTGTGCGGAGTTGATGGTGATGTGTTTTGACCCCTGGGCTTTATTCCCGAACCATGCTGGGTGTGAGATGCTTCGATCTCTGGGATTTCTTCCCGAACTGAGTTGAGTTGATGGTGAGGTGCTTCGATCCCTAATCTTTATTCCTAAACCATTCTGGGGTTGAGATGCTTTGATCTTTGGGATTTCTTCTTAAACTGATTTGAGTTGATGGCGAGGTACTTCGACCCCTGGCTTTCAATCCCAAATCATGCTGAGTGTGAGATGCTTCGATCTCTAGGCTTTATTCCTGAACTGACGGTGAGGTGCTTCGACCTCTGGGCTTCATTCCCGAATCGTGCTGGGTGTGAGATGTTTCGATCTCTGAGGTGCTTCGACCTCTGGGATTTATTCCTGAACTGACGGCGAGGTGTTTTGACCTCTGGGCTTCATTCCCAAACCGTGCTGGGTGTGATATGCTTCAATCTCTGAGGCGTTTCGACCTCTTGGATTTATTCCCGAACTGACGGTGAGGTGCTTCAAACCTATGGGATTCATTCCTGAAACGTGCTGGTGTGAGATGCTTCGATCTCTAAGGTGCTTCGACCTCTGGGATTCATTCCCGAATTGAATTGGTGGTGGCGTTTGGTCCATCTACGTGGCTTTTCGATCCACTGGGGAGTTTTTTCCATGATGATGAGGCACTTCTACCTCTGGGATTCATTCCCAAATTATTGATGACGTAAGCTACGACCCTGGGATTCATTCCAAAAACTGTCGATAATGTGGGCCTCAACCATAAGATTCATTCTAAGGTTCCTCTATTCCTCTCCATTCCTCAAAGCCAGTGAACACAAAACAAATTTTTTTTGTATGCGACGTGTATGCATGTATGCTTGTATGCATTCCCTTTTCCGATGGGTTTTCTTTGTCCTATTAGCTTGATGTCATCTTTGGTTAGGCCTTCCTTGCGCTAGAGGGTTTTCTTCACCCCTTTAGGGATCCTCTTGGCCTTTGGTGCCCTTTTGCCTATGAAAAGTCTTTGGTCGCCCCATTGGCCTGCTTACAGTTTCCTTCTGCCTATTACCCTCCGGTGATTGCTCAGTTTTCTTTGGTCTCATGGCTCAAGATGCCATTGTGTCCCTTATTCGCAGGGTGGTAGACTGGTCACCCCAAACCTGGCTCATCTTTATTCTCTTCGCTACCCGCACCGAGTCAAATTAGATTACGCCTTTTTGAAAGTGGCCTCATCCTTTTGGGATATTGAAAATCATGTCTTCTGATTCCCAAATTTCGAAATATGTCCTCTCCCTGAGGAGTTTGCTGCCATTCTTGGCTTGCATTTTTCTCTTACTACCCTTCACGGATACTGAGAATCATATCTTCCAATTCCCGAAGCTTTCCTTTGCTATCCTGAGGATATGGAAAAGGTACTACCTTTTGCTTCGTTCATTGAGTTACAGGTCCTTTCTATCTTTTGCCTAAGCTGTCCTTTCGGATTGTCAACTTAGTGGATTGCTCAATCTTACCTGAGTCGCCTTTTCAAGTTTTCAACTTAGCGAGCTATTTTTTTTTTTCTCTGTTTTTTTTCTTTTTTTTCCTTTTTTTTAGATCTGTCCTCATTCATGAGACTCTTCTCCTTTCTCGGAGTCCCTCTTCATTCCCGAAGTTCTTCATCCTCATTCCCGAGGTTGCTCTATTACTCTTCATTCTCAGAGTTGTTCTTCTAGATCTCCTGACCTTGGTCCAACATCTAAGAAACAAAAGACGTGATTTGTAATTACTTGACTCTAATCTTTCCGATTAGCTAGGATTTATGCAATCTGTGAACATCTTGAACATTTGTTTCAATAAAGGCATTTGCATTACTTCTCAGTACATTTGTAGGAAATAAACTACATTGCAAGGGTACCTCTGTCGCTAACTATTCCTCACGAATTTTACAATTAGCCATTTTCTTGCTCACTCATGCTATTATATTTTGCTTGAGCTGTCCTTTGCGGATTTTCAACCCAACGAGCCTTTCTCTTTTTTCTTTTTTTTTATGTAAAGTATTCTTTTAGCATGTCCACGTTGATGGGCTCAGTGAACTCGTTCCCTTCCAATTCTCACAGTCTCACTGCCATATTCTCCATCACCTTCTTGACCAGGTAGGGCCCTTCCCAATTGGGCCTGAACTTTCCCCTTAGGTCCACTACCAGTGGCTTCGACTGCTTGAGCACTAGATCACCTTCTTTGATCTTCGTGGGATGCACCTTCTTATTGAATGCCCTAGCCAACCTTTTCTGGTATAGCTGCATGTGGTCAAGGCATTTATTCTTTTATCATCCAATAATGCTAGCTGTTCGAACCTCTGCGAGGCCCATTCTTTCTCAAGCGATCATGCCTCTGATAGTACTCGCATTGACTGTATCTCTACTTTCATATCTGCCTATACCATCATCGCCCCCAGCGCTTCGGGTTTTATGGCCAAATACAACACCAAGGGTTTGCCCGGCCTTGGGGGTTTCAAGACGGGCGGTTTATCCAAGTATTCTTTGATTTTGTCAAAAGCTTCTTGACATTGACTATTCCACTCCACAAGCTGGTCCTTCCTCAATAGCTTGAAGATGGGCTCACATACTGATGTTAGCTTGGCAATGAATCGACTGATATACTGGATTTTACCAAGAAAATTTCTAACTTCCTTTCCTTTTTTTTCTTTTTTTTTTCTTTTTTTTCCTTTTATCTTTTTTTTTAGATATGTCCTCATTCTCGAGGCTCTTCTCCATTCTCGGAGTCCCTCTCCATTACCGGAGTTTTTCATCCTCATTCCTGAGGTTGCTCTATTTCTCTCCAATCTCAGAGTTCTTATTCTGGATCTCCTGACCTTGGTCCAACATCTTTGAAACAAAAGACGTGATTTGTAATTACTTGACTCTACTATTTCCCGATTAGTTGGAATTTATGCAATCTATGAGCATCTTGAAAATTTGTTTCAATAAAGACGTGATTTGTAATTACTTGAATATAATCTTTCCCGGTTAGCTAGAAATTATGCAATCTATTAACATCTTGAACATTTGTTTCAATAAAGACATTTGCATTACTTCTTAGTACATATGTAGGAAATAAACTACATTGCAAGGTTACCTCTGTCGCTAACTGTTCCTAATGGATTTTACAATTAACCATTTTTCTTGCTCACTCATGCTATATATTTTGCTTGGGCTGTCCTTTGCAGATTTTCAACCCAACGAGCGTTTCTTTTTCTCTTTTTTTTCTTCATTTTTTTTCCTTTTATGTAAAGTATTGTTTTAGCCTATCCACGTTGATGGGCTCGGTGAACTCATTCTCTTCCAAATCTGACAGTCTCAATGCCACAATTCCAATCACATTCTTGACTAGGTAGAGCCCTTCCCAATTGGGCCTGAACTTTCCCATTGGGTCCATTATCAGTGGCTTCAACTGCTTGAGCACTAGATCACCTTCTCTGATCTTTGTGGGACGCACCTTCTTGTTGAACGCCTGGGCCAACCTTTTCTGGTATAGTTGCATGTGGTACAAGGCCTTTATCCTTTTCTCATCCAGTAATGCTAGCTGTTCGAACCTTTACGAGGCCCATTCATGCTTAGGAAATCCTGCCTCTACTAGTACCCTCATTAATTGTATTTCTGTTTCCACTGGTAATACTGCCTTCATCCCGTACTTCTGAAATTATACTTCATTGTCCGTCACTATGTGATATGGCATTTTGTATCGACATACTATGTTATGGGCTATGAACTCGCTCATCTAGCCTACATCATCGCCAAACATATTTTTTTCGCCTATTGATAGCGGGCTTCATGCGGAATCGCTTATTACTGAGATAGTAGACTGCATGTTCCACCCCTGTCTCATCTGCCTATACCCCCATCACCCTCAGCGTTTCGGGTTCTATGGCCAAATACAACACCAAGGGTTTGCCCGGCCTTGGGGGCCTCAAGACGGGCGGTTTAACCAAGTACTCTTTGATTTTATCAAAAGCTTCTTGACATTGCCTATTCCACTCCGTAGGCTGGTCTTTCATCAATAGCTTGAAGATGGGCTCACATACCAAAGTTAGCTTGGTAATTGCCTTGATCTTTTCAGGGTCTACTTCTATCTTCTTCTTGACTTATTCCCTAACCTTTTCGGCCCATTCTAGCCTCATTCTTCGGAGCTTCCGTTTTACTGGTCTCATGTTTGGATAAGTTGGTATCATGTGATGGGCAATACTCATGTCCACTCCTAACACGTCTTCATAGTACTAAGCGAATACTTTTGCATATTTTATTAATATTCTCTCTAATTCTTTCCGCTCATCAGAGGTAACCTCACTTGCAATTGAAATTTCCTTGTGGTTTTCACATGTACAAAGATTAAATTCATTTGTCTTTGTTGAGTTAATGTCAAATATGCTCATGTCATGCGTGTTATGATGCAGACTAACAGGAAAAGACTCGAACAAGTAAGCACAATCAATGTCTTTATGATTAATAAATGCATGATTACAATTAAATAAGTCAGGAAAATAAACATCTTCCTAATTTGCAGTCTTGTTATCTTTCGTCTTCTTGCTTTCTTTGAGCATCAGATTCTCCAACTGCAGTAGTTTTTCTCATGATTCTAGCCACTTCAGGGTCCACCCTTTCTGTGAAGTTTTCCAACTTGGAACCTTGTGAAAGGCTGTATGTCTAAGGCAGCCACAGCATTGTATACTTCAGCCCTGATGGTGACGACTTCTTCTTCATGTGGGAACTTAATAATCTGGTGTAAAGTAGACGGCATCCCCCAAGTTTATGAAACCATGGCCTCCTCAATAACATAAAAAATGTAACTGGGATATCAAGCACTGTGAACTCCACCTTATCTTCTATCGGGCCCACTTTGACTACTGTGGAAAAAGTACCTTCGACTCCTTGTTTGCTATCGTCATATGATTTGATAGTCATGTTGGAGGGGCTTAAATCTGCTGTCCACATACCCATGCAAGAAGCTTTGTGGTTGAGAGTTTGGAGGACAAAGGTTTCAGGCAGGCCGGAGTTGATCATGTAGGAGGGAGGTGGAACAGAGTGGTAGTTGGGTATAGGGTTTCTGTGTGTGTTGGGTTGTTCTTTTTCCGGGTCGGGTATTTTACGGGTGTCAATTGGGTCTTGGATCTCATGTCTGAGCCGGGCGTAGTTGTCAGTGTCGTGGCCTTTTTGCTGATGGTAGGGACAATATGGGTTTAGGTTTAGGTGGGGTGGCACAGGGTTTGGTAGTGGTCTAGGTTCTAAAGGTTTTAGAAGTCTTTGCCTCTTCAGCTTTTCAAACACCTTTGACAAAGGTCTACCAAGATTGGAGAATCGCCTGTATTTAATAACGGCGACCTCAACAGGAGCGGGCATGGTCTCTGCATGCCCCCCAATAGTCCTTCTATTCTGGTTGTAAAACTTTCTATTCTCGGCTTCCTCTTCCTCGATATCCATGAAAGTTTCTCTTAACTGTTGGAAGTCACTAATAATGGAGGACATTCTTCTCAGCTTGTTATAAATGGAGGGCTTGGTGCCCTTAATGATCATCTTAATCTGGTTCTTCTCCGAGGACCGTGTCTACATCTTCAAGAGCTGGCCTCTCCAGCGATCCACATAATCTTTGAAACTTTCATCTAGCTTCTATTTGGTGTTTTCTAGGTCACGAAGCGACAAGTCTATCTCCACATCTGCGACATATTGGTTCAAAAAGGCCTCTGCTAATGCCCTCCAGTCATCCCTGACCTTTCTCTCCAGGCCATGATACCATACTACGGGTGCCCCTTCCAGTGACTGTTAGACAATTATGACCCATAGCGTCACTATTTGTAAAAGACATTGTGATTTTTGTACAAATTAACTATGTGACAATGGAAATTGCATTTTATCATTTTGTAATTTGATTACTTAAATATATAAATGATAAAAGTCCTTATGATTTGTTCCGGATTGCAAGATATGAGACAGTATCAATCCATAACGGTTTAATCATTAAATATCCCTAGTCGTAGTATTATTGAGACTGGACATAGATAATGCGGAATAGACTAGTATTGCACTTGTGCATGTTATGGAAGCGTAACAGCATAGTTCTCATATATTTAAGTATTGGATACTTATGCAAGTGTGATAGGAGGTTGTGTTTACCGATGGTACGGAAACGGCTTCGCTCTGGATAGACCCCGAGGAATCCCATTGGTAGTATGACTATGTGTCTATGGGAATCCACACTAGGGTAGGTGTATTTGGTCTTAACCTGAGACTTACATCGCTAGTACTTGCGACAATCAATACGCTTTGGTTTTGGTCGTCCAGGACTTTAACAGGTTCTGTGTACGCCTCTTCTAGGTTTATTGAGAATCGTAGTGTATTGGGTGTGATGTCAAGATGGAAGTATCACTTCAGTCAAACGGAGATGATGATCACTCAGGGATACAGAACTGGTACTCTAATTGGTTGCAACTATCGGGATAATATGACATGGTCATGATTATCCGATTAAAGAGACTAGTTGCTTGTGATCCGATATATGCTTCGTACGGGGCAGACAATATTCCAGCTTCAGGCCTTGCATGTGACATCCGATATTGGATCGTAATACCCAATACTATGTATATTACGCCTGACAAAGATTATATATTCCCTTAAGAATATTTCGGGAGCATTGGGTAGGCACGGCGCTTTGCTAGAAGCCAACCATGTCTCGTAAATCGGTAAAAACGTAGTACGAGGTACGTACGTGTTCGGATAGTCCGACAACCGAATTTACTGCCAAGATATCCAGGGATCTCTTGGGTCGCTTCCCGAAGATTCACCGATGACGTATGATTCGAACATAATTAATCTGGGATTAATTACGGAGAGATTTTATCTAGGATAAAATACTATTTGAAGAGAGAGAACGATTAATTTGGAATTAATCGATAAAATAATATATTCGATATATTAAACGAAATTAGATTTCGACGCGGAATTAAAATTGGATTTTAATTCGGGCAAACGAATTAATTTAGAATTAATTCGCAAGCGACGTGAATAGTAATTTTGCTTGGCATAATTATTTAATTACGTCGCAACGGAAAATTCGTTAATTAAGAATTAGCGAACCCGAGCCCGGGATGTGTTGCGGGCCCACTCGGATTTTGAATCAAGTGGGGCCCACATGTCACATCACTAGTCATTTTTTCACATTTTTTGTGATGGAAGTTATTGAGGATTTTTGGTGATGACTTATTCCTCACTCAACTTTGATTTTTTGTTGACATATACCAACTTTGGTATATCATTATTTTAATTTTTGAAATTAAAATACAAGTCAACGAAATCAATTTGCTCCCTCTCTCTCTCATTCACGGTTTCACAAAGAAAAACAATATCCCTCTCTTTTGCTCTCATTTGCCGAGAGTTGCAAGGAAGAAGATAGAAAATTTGTTGCAAATTTTCTAAGTGCTAGCACACTAAAGGAATAATCCAAGGTGATAGGGAAACCATCCCAAAAGCTTGGAATTAAAGAACAAAGCTTGGAGCTTGGATTCAACATTCAAAGAGGAAGCTTGGAGACTTCTCAAAGGCAAAAAGTTTTGTATTTAACACCTCCAAAATCCGATCAAAGTAAGTTTAGTTCCGCTATTCTTCTTTGTGTATTCACTTGATTTCATTGCTTGAAATGATCTTGGGACAACTTAGAAACCAAACAATGGTATCATTGAGCCTAATTTGAGCATGAAATTTGATTTAGGTTTATATACTAAAATTTGGGTAAATTTGATTTGAGCATGTTTTAATCAAATTGTTTGTTTGAGTATGCTTGTATGTTGATAACTTGGAGTTATGCATTATCAATTTGAAGAAAATTTAATTGGATTAATTTTCCCAAATTTTTGCATGTTGGCCGAATGTGATATAGACCTAAAGTCATGGTATTTTTTGTTTTTTGATCATTGGATGAGTTGAAAGACATGGATATATTGATTTGAGATTCAATCGGATTGAAATCGGAATCGAATATAAAAAACCCTACAATGCCGTGACCTTGAGAAGCATGAAATGAGATGATTTTTTGTTTCAATAATATTGGACATGTGTTGAACAAATTAAAGCATGATTAATTAATTAATTTGATTTTTTGGAAATGTTAATTTAGATAATTAATTAATGCAATACACTTTAATTAATTAAATTATGAAATTCAGAATTTTATAATTTGATTAATTGGGCTTAATTTAGAATTGGGCTTGTAATGTTGTATTTGGGCCTAATGGGCTTGGTTGGGCCAAGTTGGTTTAGGTCAATTGGATTGGATCCAAATTGGGCCTAAACTATTCCATTAAGTCCAAATATTTCTCAAAAATTATACCAATGATTACCAATTGAATAAAGATCAATGCATTTTCTTCCCATAATTATGATACCAATTAATAATAAAAAATCAAATATTCATGTTTTTCATTATACCAATAGGAAACTTATGTCTCTATACATGCATTTCATTTTCATTCAAATATGTTATATGACAAAATCATTTTCAATGCAAATCAATCAAGTATTCACATATATGTAATTTAACTCAATAAATTCAATGTGATACCAATTGATATGAAAATGGGTATAAATTTATGATTAAGGCATTTAATGATATCAAATGAAAGTCGATACCAATAGAAGGTTGAATACATTGCCTAATCATTTGTATGCTTCAAAATATTTATACCAATTTGAAATATACATACACATATAATTTAGAGGAAACGGTACCAATGTTTCCGTGAATACGGATTTTACCATTATCATTGCGATTCCTCATTTCTGTGAGCCTTTGGGATCATTTTGTAATTCTCTTTAAGATCCTTCCTAAAGCTCCCCCAACAAAATTATCAATTGCATTTTGGTATCCAACCTTTCTTGGGTCCATTGGGGTTAAACTTGATTACTTGAGGAATCCATGCATTTTTAATCACATTCTTGTTCATGCATTCAAAAATTTTGTGTCCCAATCTATTACATGCATGACATGTGACATTTTCATTGATAGTAATCTTAGCATGAAAATCGGATGCCTTAATAAAATAATTCTTCAAAAATGTTCTTTTAATATAAGGCCTATATCTTAATCTTTCTCTTTTAAATGCACATTTTTGGGATCCAATTAGCATGTTAAAATTATTTTGTCCCAATGTGAATTTACTAACTATGGTTTGCAAATCTATAACCTTTGTGTTTAATAACACATTTTCATTCAAGATGGATTCACAATCACACGTTTTTTAGCTAGATGGCATGTTAGATATGACATTTTCAAGTTCTAGCTTTTTAACCTTTAAACATGCATTTTCATCATTTAAGCATGCAATTTCTTTTTCATGTTTAGCCTTTAAGCATATAATCTCATTATCTAAAACATGAAATTTATCCATACAAGATGCATGATCATTTTTAAGTGATGAATGCTCATTTTTAACCAATTTTATTTTCTTTTTAAGCATATCACACAACTCTTTTAAGCCATTAAAAGCATCAAGTAAATAATTATAATCTTGAGAGTTGTGTACCTCTTCGTCTTCACTTTCAAAGAAGAAATCACCATCCTTGATAGCCATGAAAGCTAGGTTTGTTCTTTCTTTGACTTCTTCCTCCTCGGATGAGCTGGAGTCGCTATCGCTCCAAGTTGAAGTAGCTTTCAATGCCTTTTTCTTTGATTTTCCTTTCATTTTCTTCAATGGGCAATCGGTAGCTATATGACCCAGTATGTTACATTTATAGCAAACAATTTTCTTGTTCTTCCGCGACCATTTTTCTTTTTCTTTTCATTCGTCTTTGATTTTCCTTTAAGCTTTGCGGATTTGAGGAGATTCTTTACTTTATTGGTTATTATTACCAATTCATTGTCACTATCCTCTTCTTTACTTGAGCTTGAATTATATCTTTTTCTTGCTTTCAAGGCAAGATTCTTTCTTGTTCTCTTCTTATCTTCCTCTTTTTGATCTATCTTGGTCTCCAATTTATACTCAAGCAAGTTTCCGACCAAATCATCCATTTTCAAAGTGTTCATGTCGTTTGCTTCTCTAATGGAGGAGGTGTAGCTTCTATATTCCTTAGGAAGTGATCTAAAGATTTTCTTCACTTGATCCGTTGGCCCAATAATTTTTCCTAAAGCACCTAGATGGTTTATGATTACTGTAAATCTCGAAATCATGTGATCAATTTCTTCCCCGGATTCTATTTTGAAGTTGTCCAATTCGCACATGAACCGATTGATCTTTGATTCCTTCACTTGGCTTGTGCCCTCGTTGACCATTTCCAATGACTTCCATAAATCATATACGTTCCAACACTCCGGAAGTTTGTTTATTTGACTTTGATCAATATCAAAAAGGAGTTGGTTGAGTGCCTTAGTATTTTGTGAGGTTTGTTTCAAATCCTCATTATCCCATTCTAGAGTAGGCTTTGGAATGTCAACACAATTGCTATCCTTTTTCGTTGGCACTTTTGCACCCAGTGTAATTACCAAATAAGATGGCGGATCAACAGCTAGAAGGTAGTTCAACATCCTCATTTTCCAATAGTTGTAATAGGTTCCGGTGTAAAATGGATGTCTAGTTGTTGAAAATATTTCGACAAGATTTGATGAGTTTCTTGTAGATGCCATGATCTATTCTCCGACGATTAGGTCTTTGTTGAGAATACCTCTCTCTGATACCAACAGAAATTCCCTACAAGCAATAGCGACAAACAAATACTATACCCAAGTGGGGGGTGAATTGGGTTACAGATAAAATATGCAGAATTAAAACTTTTACCGATTTTAAGTATATTTGCCGATCAAGCCTAAGGTCAATTTTCTCTATTGCAATAAATAACCTATATGCAAGTTTCTAATATATAAGCATATAAATAAATTAAACTTGCAATATGTAAAAGTTAAGGGATAGAGAAAAACGACACCGAGATTTATAGTGGTTCGGCCAACGATGCCTACGTCCACTCCTCCAAGCCGTGCTTGAAGCTTTTCACTAATAACGAGTTTTCGTGGCTCACTCGAAACCAAGAGTTTTATGCAAAGGTGCACTTCAAACCTTTACAATGAGTTTTTTACGCAGGCGCACTCACGAACCTTTACAATTTACCCAGACGATGGGATTTCACAACCGCAAGTGTTTTGTATAAGAAATTGAAAAACACATTTGGGCACTCACAATGATAAAGAAGATTGTGTGAGTTGGTTACCCAGGTGATCTAAGCTCACCACAAGTGTATAAAAAGGTGTAGTGTGTGTGAGTTTGATGAATGAGTGTTTATTAATATGGAGGTTTTGAACACTCTTGTTTTGCCTTAGTAGAATATGTAAGAATGTTTTCTAGTTCTCTAACCAAGCAAAAATTAGTTGGGGCTCAATTTATAGTAAATTATAAGGCATTCCCCAACTCCCCTGTCCGAGACCGATATGCCAGTCTCCAGACACCGATATGTTGGTCTGGGGCTGCAACGGGTATCAACGGCTATATTACCGTTAAGAAACTATTTGTTACACCGGTATGCTAACTGGTATGAGGACCGGTATGGTCCGTGCCGGTTCTAGTATGTGTGCACAGTGAAGGGCTTGACCGGTATGGTCACTGGTATTATCACCGGTTCAGGTCATGCCGATTCCTGTAAAGGAACTAGCCGTTAGGCTCACCGGTATGGGACCAGTATGGAAATCGGTTTTGTTTGTGCCAGATCCAGTAGTCATGCAATGCTCTCGTCCACCGGTATTGTGACCGGTATAGGATCGGAAAGGTTCGTGTCGGTTCCAGTGAGTATGAAAAACTCAACATCTCACCGGTATGGACACTAGTAAGGGACTGGTATGCTGGTCTCTGTACCAAAAATGCAAATATGAAGGTTTTAATACATTTTGTACATGAACCTAATGCATCTAAGTGAATGTGCATGTTTCCTATGAACTTAGACACTTGAATATACAATTCACATTACAATTAGAGCCATAAGCTAAGACTTCGCAATATTATCTCGATTTGCCGCTAGTCTTCACATTCTTCGCTCTTCACCATCGTGTGCTTCGACATCTTTTTGTATTGTCTCATTTTTGTCCGTCGAAGACTTTATTCTCGTTGACGTCATCGAAATCCATTATGCGACTATGTCACTAACAGATGTCATGCTGACGTAAGCAATGACGTGTGGTGTCGCCAGAACAGTGATTGAGGATGACATCATGATGATGCGTTTCAACAGGCTGATGACATCAGCGTGTCGCGACACAGAGGTTGTGCGCATCGCGACACCGAAATGACAAATTTGCCTTTTTTTTGTCCGTTTTTCCCTCTTTTGGCTCCGATTTGATTCCAGTGAATCCTAAAACCTTATTTATCTACCAAACACATCAAAATATTCATAAATCTCAAGAAACTATACAAAATATTAAGTAAAAATGGCGGTAAGTATTGATATATTTTCCACTTATCATTTTTCCATTTTCACAATAAGCATAAACTATTGGGGTATTTAGAAGAAAGTTTCTGAAAATTACATTCTGACCCCAAAAAATTGCAATTAGGTCTCTGTAATGGGAATTTCACGGAAATTCATATTTTGAAAGCCATTCTGATGCAAATGTCGAAAAGTGTTCAACAAGAAAGTTGTTTGTCTCGGAAAAACAAGTCTAATGATTTAAGAATCATCTCAATCAGAGTTCATTTGTTATTTTTATAGCCGAAATAATAAATTTTTACTCTTATAACGATATAATCAGGAATCGTGTAACTAGTTCTCGAAGCCACGTGTTTTCCAATGCGATAAAATTTCATTTTAAAATGCTCTGATCTATTTTCCACACATAAACTCTTATTTCTGAATTTCATTCAGTCCCAAATTCTAAATTTCAATTCGGAAATCTTCCAAAACCATTCCGAAAAATATTCGGGATATTACAGATGATGGATTGAGAAGCTAGATACATGTGTGGATATTATTGAACTAGATTAAGATAATTCGGTTTCAATTTGTTGTTGTACAACTTAATTGTCATTCTAGAGTATAATGACCACTCATATTTTGTCCTGAAATTGTTCTATAGTTCTTCTTTTGTGGTGACCTCAATTGGGTCTTGTATTAATTTGATTAATGCTAAGAAAAATTGGATTTAAGCATGATATGTGGACTGTTTTTTATTAATTGTTCAGACTTGGAAATTCTATTTTTTGTTGATGAAAAACATGATTTTTGGATGTGTTGGATGTATATTGGGTGTTAGGATAATTGCTGGAAATTATTTCGGAGTGAAAATAAACGAAAACGGTGAAAAACGACGTTATCAGGTGAAATTCGAGCTAATCGGGTAAACACTGTCCAAACAGTGAATTCGTCATTGTTTGGGCAGCTCATGGACTGACCGAATACAATCGGGACTAACCTGGGCAGTCCCGTGCAATTTCGGTTTGTCTGTTCAGCCGAAAACGTGCTTTATGCCATTTTATGGAAAATCGTTTTCATAAAAGTTTTGCGGTGTTTTTATAATCAATTATGTCGTGATATGATATCGAATAATATATTTATGTGAAATATAAATAAATTATAAATATATGATATCGAATAATTTATTCGATAATTTTAAAAATTTTAAAATTATGATTTCGCCCCGACCAGATTTCCACAGCATGACCCCAACATATACTAGGCACACCAATAACACAAAGTCCGTCTTACATCCACCCTGAATTTGAAGGGCGCAAGACAGAAAAGGATACCAAAACATCAAATTCCTTTACATGCGCAAGTAAGTGAACACTCTCATTTTATAAAACACGGATAAATAGATAAATATATATATATATATATATATATATATATATATGGTCACCAATTTATTGAAAAGACAAAAATATATATATAATTTTGAGTAAGATTTGTTTTTTTCTCTAACATGCCGCGAATTTCTCATCCAACAGTGAAATTTATTTCCTTGAAATTCGCCCTAACGCATGCTATAATTTCCTGACTTATCTCATTGGTTCTAATTGGCTTGAATTTTTTTTTATTCCATTGTGTGTTTCGATTTCTTGCTGCAATGTAGCTGACAGTTTTAGCTCTATTATGATTTATGAGTTAGAATTTCTTGCCTCCTCATTAGCTTTAAAATTCCTCACATCATTTTAAACTTGAATTTTTCTCTTTTGTTGCTGCAACCTTATACAATAATTTTTCACCTCCCTATCATTAATGTAGATTTCTCGCTTTAAATTGATTGTTTAGAAAAATATCAAAATCCTCTTGATGATTGTCGAAATTAATTTTTTTCCTCATTCAAAACACAGTAAAACATTGATATTATTAAAAACTTATGGTAACTTTCAAAAAAAAAATAAAAAAATATGTCTTATACTATTTTACTGTTAGACATTTATATCCAACTATAGTTGGCTTTATCATATTGAGAGTGAATTTGCAAAATACATTTTTATTTAAAAAAAAAAAGTTGAATGCTACTGTCGTTTAATTATTACTACTGTCCGTTGTTCTCAACTTTTTTTTTTTTAAAATTAAAAAAAAAAAAAATTAGAATGTAAATAGCTTCAACCATTAAAAAATAATTATAAAGGATACTACTTTTTTACTGCGAATGCTTGTGTTATGTCTTTTGGTTAGTAGAGAAAGTTTATTTACAGTGCACTACTGATAACATTAAATTTAAATTAAATTCTACTTGATCTATCTCCATGTTTAAGGTTTGGACAAGTTACAAACTTCATCTCTATCTCACTCATATCTATCAAAATTTTAACTGAACCCCGGATAGTCTTCTTCTCTAGACCACTTTATGCACCTTGTGAAGCTTCATAAGCCCGCTTAATATAACAATTTATGATTAATCAGAAATAATCGAGAATTACTCAAAAATTAATCGAGAATGGGTAATGTTAATATTTCGCATGGTTGATAATAAAAAAATAAATTCAAAACTCATTAATCAAGATATTTTAAAAATAATTAAAAATCATTCATTTTTAAAAATAAAAATAAAAATAAAAATAAAACTAAACAATCTACGAATATTTAGTCATACGAATGGGAAAAAAATATCTTTATTTAAGAAAAATATAATAAATTAAAGATAATGATGCTTTTATTATGATAATAATTCATTTAATTAGATGCATACTCTCAGTATTTTTTTTATCATTTCTAGTGAAATCCTTTTCTTTTTCGCACAAAGTCATAAATCAAAATTTAAAAAAGAATAAAAATAAAATTTAAAAAATTAAAATTAAAATTTTAAATGAAGTGATTTTTGGGAAATCGTCCAGGATCTATTTAGAAATTTCCAACCATGATTAGAGATTCCTATGAGTAAAACTTGGTACGATATGGGCATAAGACCAATTACGCAGCATGAAGACTTGCTACAGCTATGACCGTTGCAAGGGGTGGTAAAATAAATCAACGAATCGAATTTGTATCGAACCATCGACGAATCGAATCAAAATGTGATGGATTCATATTCGATTCGTTTATTAAACAAATTCTAATATCAGGATTCAATAAACGAATCGAATACGAATATTCGTTTAGTCATGATATTAATTTAATATCATAATTGACCATAATTGATTTCAATTAATTCTTCAAAAATATATAGATATAAAATATGTAATTAATATATTTATTAAAAATACCTCACCAAATATCGAAATATTATTTTTCTATAATAATTAGCCATAATTTCTCGAATTTTAATTGAAAAATAATAATAACTAGTAAAAGAAAATAACAAAAAGAATCCTAAACGAATAAACGAATCAATGAGCTTAAATTCGTATTCGATTCGTTTAATCGAATCGAATTGACCCATTTATTAAACGAATCAATTTATTCAAACTCGTATTCACTTTTGTTGACAAAAGAAAATCACCCTAGAACGACATGGACGAAAGCAAGCGGGAAAGACATGTATCACTTCACAGGACGATTCGAACCTAGGACGAGGAAGAAGAGAGCATTCATGGAGATCGCCCAACAACTAGGACGACACAGAGAGTCAGGACGATCGAAACAGCGATTAGAACGACAAAGGACTCAGGACGATCGAATACATGCTGAGTTGATCTCACGATTACAGCAGTTAGACATTTCCCTGCACGATCAGGCAGTTAGACATTTTTAACTAAACCCCAGATAGTCTTCTTTTCTAGACCACTTTATGCACCTTGTGAAGTTTCATAAGCCCGCTTAATATAAAAATTTGTGATTAATTAAAAATAATCGAGAATTACACAAAAATTAATCGAGAATGGGTAATGTTAATATTTCGCATGGTTGATAATAAAAAAAATAAATTCAAAACTCATTAATCAAGATATTTTAAAAATAATTAAAAATCATTCATTTATGATAGAAAAAAAAATTAACTAAACAATCTACGAATATTTAGTCATACAAATGGGAAAAAATATATTTATTTAAGAAAAATATAATAAATTAAAGATAATGATGCTTTAATTCTGATAATAATTCATTTAATTGGATGCATACTCTCATTATTTTTTATCATTTCTAGTGAAATCCTTTTCTTTTTCACACAAAGTCATAAATCAAAATTTAAAAAAGAATAAAAATTAAAATAAAAATAAAATAAAATTTTAAATGAAGTGATTTTTGGGAAATCGTCCAGGATCTATTTAGAAATTTCCAACCATGATTAGAGATTCCTATGAGTAACACTTGGTACGACATGGGCATAAGACCAATTACGCAGCATGAGGACTTGCTACTGCTATGACCGTTATTAGGGGTGGTAAAATAAATCAACGAATCGAATTTGTATCGAAGCATAAACGAATCGAATCAAAATGTGATGGATTCGTATTCGATTCGTTTATTAAACAAATTCTAATATCATGATTCAATAAACGAATCCAATACGAATATTCGTTTAGTCATGATATTAATTTAATATCATAATTGACCATAATTGATTTCAATTAATTCTTCATAAATATATAGATATAAAATATGTAATTAATATATTTATTAAAAATATCTCACCAAATATCGAAAATATAATTTTTCTATAATAATCAGCGATAATTTCTCGAATTTTAATTGAAAAATAATAATAACTAGTAAAAGAAAATAACAAAAAGAATCCTAAAGGAATAAACGAATCAATAACCTTAAATTCGTATTTGATTCGTTTATTCGAATCGAATTGACTCATTTATTAAACGAATCAATTTATTTAAATTCGTATTCGCTTTAAAGCGAATCGAATCGAACGAATAAATATTAAATTCTAACCTAAATTGTCACCTTTAAACATTGCAGGTGGTCTTGCTGCATCACGTGCATAGCAAGTGATAGATGGAACCTGGTAGTTTGGTACTATGTGTGAGGGCTTGATCACGTTGTGCATAGCATTAGCAGGTGATCCTGGTGCATCTTGCACGCGTGTGGTAATCCTAGTCTAGCCAGTGTTACTTGATGTCATGTGCATGCCACGAGATCCTGTTTCATCACGGGATAATGATAGGTTTGGAAATAATAGCAAAACTCTTTTAATATATGGTGAGATTAAGCGAAATTCTTTGATATTTTAAAATTAAATGAAACCACTTATGTAGGATTTTGTTATAAATATTTTGATTTTTAATGTAAAACGTGAGATAGGAATGATAATCGATACATGTCCCAATCGGTCCTGTCCTGTTTCATTCTAATAATAATTCCATATGAAAAATCATCTCAAATACTAATTGATTTTTTGATTACAAATTTATTTGTTCTTTTTTTTTTTTTCAATTTTATTATATTTAGGGTGTCTTTATGTGTATCATTTAAATGTTTGTTGTTGATCACATGTGTAGCAGGGTACCAAAGTGCGTCCTGTGCACAACACGTGGTTATGGTCCCCTTTTATTTTGCTTTTTGCATTTTTTTAATCCATGCAAGTTATTTCGTAGGACATTAAAATCAAGAAAATTATCAATCATATATGTAATATTTAGTAAACTTCTTCTCAACCCTCTGAATCTGATTTATTTTCAACTTCACGAGGTTCAAGAATATGTTTGTGGAAGGTCTTACCACTGTGAAGAGTAATAACATATTTGACTTGGTCTATGTGTTGATTATCAGAACTACCCTCATGAGAGTTTTGATGACTCTTCGGATTTGGTTGTGGTTGTGCATGATACTTTCATTTCTCATTAATAGTCAATGCATATGTGATTTTGGTAAAAGTATTTTTAAGATCAATCAATGTTTGCACATTTTGGTTATTAATGGCTTTATGTTTTTCAATGAATGCATTCAAGGTATTCTCAAGGGTTTTCCTAGGCGGTGGGACATATGATGCATAATTCTGATAATTTTGAAAACTCTGGTGTACCTTGGGAGGTTGTTGCGATGGTTGTGCATGGTTATCATTCCTCCAATTGAAGTTTTGATGGTTTCTCCAACCATAATTGTAGGTTTGAGAGTATGGGTTTGGATTTGATCTCTTGAAGGATCCATATCAATATATGCTATATTAGAGTGAGCATAATTAGGCAAGTAATTACCACCCTTACGATTCAGATTTTCTGGATTAATATCACCATTTAGGCTTGCACATGGTTCGATTATGGCTGAAAATCGTAACCAAACCGTATGGTTTATGGTTCAGCCAAAGCTGAAACCGTAAACCATAACCATAACCATAACCGTAACCGAACCGAACTGAACCGTACGGTTATAGTCGGTTACGATTGATTAGTATTTTTATTTAATTTTTTTAAAAAATGTTATAAATAATTAAAAATTTTGATTCAACCGTAAAAAAATTCGGTTCAATCGGATATTTTTTATGGTTGAACCAGATTTTTTAATTTCCGGTTCAACTGTCGGTTGGAAAATATAGCAACCGCAATCGAACCAAACCCATCGGGTTCGGTTGCGATTTGTGGTCTGGTTGGTCAATAATTCGATTGGTCAATGCTTCAGTTACGGTTCAGTTATGGTTTGAAACTGCAACCGTTTGCATGTCAATCACCATTAATATTACTAGAAATTTCAAATCTGTTTTCCATAACCTTACTTGGCAACCCACATAAATTACAATTTCTACCCTTAACGTCACCACCCAATCCTCCAGCTCTAACTTCCATGATACCACCATTCATACAAGAAGATGAAGAAAAATGAACAACCTTACTATGATCACGCTTCAAAACTGTAATACATTTATCTCAAATAGCATTAAAAGGAAATTTTGAAAACATACCATTAGCAAGATCATCAGAGAAGGTTGAACCATTAGCCCTTGCTAAAGGCGAAACATCCTCAAAAAACATCAGCCACCACAATTGCTAAAAAAATCTTCATCTCATGACCTTCTACCCTATAATCAGAAAAATCTTATCACCAACTGATCGCACACCATTAGGAGAATTAGAGGAATCATACTCAACATGACCATTAATAATGGCCGAGCCATCTTTCACCATGGACAATCCCTTGGACTCACTACCAGGCAAGAAGACGCCATCCAAACCAAATCAAATAACAAAGAGAAAGAACTTAAGAAAATAAAGATGATAAAAAAAATAAAAAACTCTTAATTACAAAAAAACTAGAAGTGATCAAGAAGAAAGAAGAGGAAAGAAAGAAAAGTTGAGAGCATTTTCAAGTTCACAATCTCCCTATTTCTAAAAATACATTTCTCGATTTTTTTTATTTGTTTTGGTTTGTCTTTTATAGCATCTTCTATCCATGGTGGTGATGCTAAGAATTCGGCCATGGTGATTAGGATGGTAGATGTCTTGATTTGATCAGGTTGCATGGTGGTGCTATGAAGGATGGCAATGTTATGGAAAAACACTTAACAAACACAATATATCCAAGGATGGCAATGCTCCCAACTTTTCTCTCAATTTTTCTTTTATTTCTCTTCTTTCTTCTTGATCACTTCTAATCTTTTGGTGATTAAGATTTAGTTCTTTCATTTTATTTTCCTTTCATCATTTCAGAGCATTATTCTCGATTTTATTTCTTTTATTATTTTTTTTGGTTTGTCTTTTATGACATCTTCTAGCCATGGTGGTGATGCTAAAGATTCAGCCATGTTGATAAGTGATGGTGGATGTATTGATTTGATCAAGTTGTATAGTGGTGCTATGAAGGATGGCAATATTGATTCGACTTTTACAAATAATGATGAGTCTGATTCTTCCAACTCTACTAATGGCATGCGTTCAAATGTTGGTGAAGATGAAGATGTTTCTGACTATGGAGATGGAGATGGTGAGATGAAGAAGTCATTTGCAATGATGGTGGCTGATGTTGTTGAGGATGTTTCTCCTTTAGCGAGGGATGATGGTTCGGCCTTATTTGGTGTTCATATAAATAGTATGTCCTCTCAACCTCCTTATTGGAGATAAATGTATTAGTATTTTGAAACATGACCATAGTAATGATGTTCAATCTCTTTCTTCTTCTATGATTGGTGGTGTGGTGAATGTTAGAGAATGGGGTTTGCGAGGTGTCGTTAGGGGTAGGAAGGTTATTTCATGTGGTTTTCCTAGCATTGTGGAGGGAAATATGTTTAATTCTTCTAGCAATATTAATGGAGATATTAAGATACCTTATTCTTCTATGCATGGCAATGATGGTAAGTCGGAGAGTGTGGATGAGGGATTGGGGGGTAAACCAAATGACAAGAAACTCACTTGGGTGTTAAACCAAGCAACCTCGAGCATCTATCTAAACACCAAGAACCTCAAACAATGATTTTATAGTAACAAAATCCATCCAAGATCACCCCTAAACCACCATGAAACCTCGCCCATGATAACCTAAGAACATGAAATCAATGTGTTTTGAAAACAATGGAGATGCCACTGAGCTTGCTAAACATAGATAAGTCCATTTGAACTTGAAAAGGGGAATTCCTCCCTTACAAGAAATTCGGCCATAGCCATAAAAGCTTAAGAGCTTCAAGTTTCTCAAAATGTCGTGAATTACCTTAATGAAGAATAAAAAAAAGTTTAAATAGGTTACAAAGAGAAACCATAAAGGCTTGAAGATAAAAATGCCCATAATGGGCGAAATTATAAAAAAAATGCCCAAAAACTATCTTAACATAAAATGCATAAGCTAGAAAGGCCAAAATCTTCAAAAAAAAAGGTCTTTGTCTTCAAAAGACTTGTGAAGCTTCATTCAGAACTAATTTGGGCCAAGTTAAGTAGCTTAGGGCCCTCTCCATTGAAGCCCACATGCATCTCTAGTGTTCCTCTGACTTGTTTGTTGTAGTCGGCGATAAAACTCTGAGCTAGTCATACCATTGCTTCTCTGATCCTCTTGACCTTTTGTCTTGTAATTGGCCTTGTTGGTACTTGCAAAGGTTCTACTTTGATGTTGGTCGTGTCCCTTGGTGCTTCAAGTGTGCCTTGGTTCATGTCATTCCCCTCTCTTGAAAAGGATTCGACCTCGAATCTGCACCTACATCAAAATAAGATAAGTCAGAAACATTAAACGTTGCAGAAACCCCATACTCACCAGGAAGATCAAGTTTGTATGCATTGTCATTGATCATCTTCAGGACTTTTAATAGACCATCTC
Organism: Zanthoxylum bungeanum; assembly: GCA_019454045.1. Lineage (NCBI taxonomy): Eukaryota > Viridiplantae > Streptophyta > Magnoliopsida > Sapindales > Rutaceae > Zanthoxylum > Zanthoxylum bungeanum. Next base: position 268,384 of record SKCR01027517.1, read on the forward strand.
CTATCGATTGCAGCTTGGATGTACGATGTGTTGGGAACCTTTCCTTGTGCAAATGAAGCCATACCCAATCTCCAGGGTTAAATACAATACGCTTCCTCCCCTTGTTAGCATGAGAGGCATACTATTCATTCTTCTTTTCAATGTGCGCCTTAGCTTTCTCATGTATCATCTTCACCAACTCCGCATTCTTTTTACCATCCAAACTCTCTTGCTCGTTAACAGGTAAAGACAATAAGTCCAAATGAGTAAGAGGATTAAAATCATATACAATCTCAAATGACGAATAAGAAGTAGTAGAATAAATGCACCTATTACATGCAAATTCTATAAATGGCAAACATTCTTCCTAAGATTTTAGATTCTTACCAACTATAGTGTGCAACATTTGTGATAAAGTTCTATTAACTACTTTTGTTTGGTCGTCTGTCTATGGGTGACAAGTGGTAGAATATAACAACTTAGTACCAAATTTAACCCACAATAACTTCCAGGAATTGCTAAGGAACTTAACATCTCTATACGATACAATACTCCTAGGTATACCATGGAGTCGCACTATCTCTCTGAAAAAAAAATCAGCTATGTTTGTGGTATCATCAATTTTATGACATGCTATGAAATGTGCGATCTTGCAAAACCTATCAACCACAACAAATATAGAATCCATACCCCTATTTTTTTTTGGATAAGGTAAGTATATTAAATCTCTACCCCTCTTTGTCCTAGGCAAAACTAATACAAAATCCATAGATATATCAACCCAAGGTTCACTAGGTATAGGTAAAGGAGTATACAACCAATGAGACATCAGTTTAGATTTAGCTTGTTTACATGTTATACACCTATCACAAATATGCTCAACATCACGTTTCATTCTAGGCCAATAAAAGTGCTCATGCAAAACTGCTAATGTCTTACTAATATCAAAATGCACCATCAAACCACTCCATGCGCTTCTTTCACAAACAATTCACGCACCTATTCATCTTAAATAAAAATCAACATGTAAGTAAAATTGACCAAATGAAGAATTTGTACATGCAACATAAATCTCATCAAAGTCAGAATCACATGCATATAGATCCTTAATCAAATTAAATCCCAACATCCTTGTACTCATTGAAGTAAGTAAAATATACCTTCGTGATAGTGCATTGACGAAAATATTTTCCTTACCTTGCTTGTAGCGGATTACATATAGAAATGTCTTAACGAACTATAACCATTTCGCATGTCGCTTGTTCAACTTACCTTGGCACTTCAAATGCTTCAATGACTCATGATTGGTATGGATCATAAACTCTCGAGGCCACAGATAATGCTGCCAAGTCTCAAGGGCTCTCAATAGCGCATACAACTCTTTATCGTATGTGGGGTACCTCAAAACTGCTCCATTAAACTTCTTACTAAAGTAGGCTAATGGCTACTTTTCTTTCATAAGAACCGCTCCAATGCTTATCCCGGATGCGTCACACTCAATCTCAAATGTCTTCTCAAAGTTTGGTAGCGCCAAATCCGATGCACTACACAACTTCATTTTAAGATCCTGGAATGCACGCTCTTGCTCTTCTCCCCATTTGAAGCCAACAATTTTCTTCACTACTTCAGTCAGTGGTGCTGCAATACTACTACAGATGGCATTGAAGCTTTTATGTTTTCTGCATCAACTTCGATGCCATCTGCAATTATAAAAAACTATTCGATGCCATCTGCAATTATAAAAAACTAAGGTAAACAATTCTATCCATATAAAAAGTGCACTTATCAAAGTTAGCATACAGTTTGTCTTGTCTTAATACATCAAGAACATGCTTTAAATGTGTAACATGCACATCTAATGTTTTACTGTAAACTAAGATGTCATCAAAATAAACTACAACAAACCTACCTATAAATACACACATAACATGATTCATCAATCTCATAAATGTGCTAGGTGCATTTGTAAGACCAAATGGCATAACAAACCATTCATACAAGCCATATTTGGTCTTAAATGCAGTTTTCCACTCATCTCCCTCTCTCATGCGAATTTGATGGTATCCACTCTTTAAATTAATCATACTAAAAATTTTGGAACCATGAAATTCATTCAATATGTCATCTAGTCTAGGAATAGGGTGACGATACTTTACCGTAATATTGTTGATCGCTTAACAATCAACGCACATACGCTACGTCCCATATTTTTTAGGAACTAGAAGGACTGGTACCACAAAGGGACACATATTTTCTCTGACATACCCTTTCTCTATCAACTCCTGCACTTGCCTATGAAGTTCCTTCGTTTCCTCAAGATTGTTCCGATAGGTTGGTTGTTGGAGTTCTACGGTCCCGAGGATCGAATAATAAGCAAGAAACATGTATGAATACATCGAAGAAAGTTGTGGAATACTTACATCAATCGGTTTACGATGCGATGAACAAAATCTCCAAGCTTTGAGTCCTTGTGGTTCTCGGCAAACTGCAGATTTTGTCTCCAAAAAATTCTGCCATGGATCATCTTCATAAAGCTCCAAGCTTTGTTGTATAATTCCATGCACACGGGTGGGTTTCCCTATCACCTTCGCAAGACTCCGGTGTGTGCTACCCCTTGATTTTTGCAACAAAAATCATTCATTTGCTTCTCCATGACTCACGATTTTTATCAAAACCAGTGAAGAGAAAACAGCCCACATTGGGCGTGAATAGAGAGAGGAGAAAAAGAAAAATGAGAGAGATTAGTTGGTTGTTGACAATTGTGTATCTAATACACATAAATTGATTTTCAAAAAATCAATTAATTAAATTCAAAAATCAAAACATATACCAAACATATAAAATAATAATATATGTCAATCAAGCTTTCAAAAAGCTTTCCAACCACTTCCATCAAGTCACATCACTCAATCAATCAAGTGACAAGTTGTCACATCATTCAAAGTGACTAATGATTTGACACTTGATGCGACTAGCGATTTGACGCTTGATGTGACTTACGTGCCACACTCTAATTTGAAATATGAATGCGCTCGCAAACACTCCCGGGCTCGGGTTCGCTAATTCCAAATTAACGAATTTTCCGTTGCGACGCAATTAAATGATTATGCCTAGCGAAATCACTATTTACATCGCTAACGAATTAATTCTAAATTAATTCGTTCACCCGAATTAAAATCTAATTTCAATTTCGCGTCGGAATCCAATTTCGTATAATATATCGAATATATTATTTTATCGATTAATTCCAAATTAATCGTTTTCTCTCTTTTATTAATATTTTATCCTAGATAAATTATCTCTGTAATTAATCCCAGATTAATTCTCTCTCTCATCTAATTAATCCCAGATTAATAAAGTGCGAGTCATACGTCATCGGTGAATCTTCGGGAAGCGACCCATGAGATCCCCGGATATGTTGGCAGTAAATACGGTCGTCGGACTATCCGAACACGTAAGTACCTAGTACTACGTTTATACCGATTTACAAGACAAGGTTGGCTTCTAGCAAAGCGCCATGCCTACCTAATTCTCCAAAAATATCCTTACAGGAATATAGTGATCTGTATCAGGCGTAGTATACATAGTATTGCGTATTTCGATCCAGTATCGGATGATCACATGCAAGGCCTGGGGCTGGTACAGTGTCTGCCCCGTACGAAGCGTATATCGGATCACAAGCAACTAGTCTCTTTATTATCGGATAATCATGACCAAGTCATATTATCCCGATGGTTGCAACCCTTAGAGAACCAGTTCTGTATCCATGCGTGATCATCATCTCCATATGACTGGAGTGATACTTCCGTCTTGACATCACACCCAACACACTACGATTCTCAATATACCCAGCAGAGGCGTACACAGAACCTGTTAAAGCCCTGGATGACCAAAACCAAAGTATATTGATTGTCGCAAGTATTAGCGGTGCAAGTCTCAGGTTAAGACCAAATACACCTACCCTGGTTTCGGACTTCCATAGACACATAGTCATACTACCAATGGAATTCTGAGGGGGTCTATCCAGAGCGAAGCTGTTTCCCATACCATCGGTAAACAAAACCTCCTATTACACTTGCATGAGTATCCTATACCCAAATATATGAGAACTATGTTGTTATGCCCTCACAACGCGCACAAGTGTAATACTAATCTTTTACGCATTATCGATGTCCAATCTCGATAATAATATGACTAGGGATATTTAACGATTTATCCTTCGTGGATTGATACTGTCTCATATCTTCTCAATCCAGGAACAAATCATAAGGACCTCCTATCATTTATACATCTTGGTGATCTAATCACAAATGATAAGAGAGCAATCTCCTTTTTCACATAGTTAATTTGTACAACAACACCATGATCTGTACAAATAGTGACGCTATGGGTCATAATTGTCCAACAATCTCCCACTTGGCCTATAGCCAGTCACTCGAGTGTCTTACACCCGAACTATGTACGGTTGGCTCAAATTGCTGAGAAAATACTTTCGTCACCGGATTTGCATGATTATCATCTGATGCGATTTATTTGATCATCACATTGCCACAATGTATGATCCGAATGAATCAGATGAATATCTGAAGTATTTATCTGGATCGTTGATGAGACCATTAATTCTTTAGCATGCGCTGAAGCCTGGCTCAGCTGCTAACAGAACTATATCTAATCTAATTAGATTATTATTGACCTAAATGGCTTCTATTACTGCCTCAGCTGCAGCAATAACCCGTGTTTTTTGTTTATTCGGTAACAGTATCTTGCTTGGAAGATTTCCAGCTCACTGTTCCGTTATTCAAACTGTATAGTACCGTTTCGAGACTAATAGTCGTTTTATCGGTCTGGAAACTTGCAGTAGTGAACCCAGTCACTTCAAGTTCTCCTTCTCCATAGTTTAAGAAACATCCTTAGTACTCTAAGATACTAACAGATGATCTTAACATCTATCCAGTGACTATCACTTGGATTGGCCTGTTTGTGACTGCATATGCTCAAAGCGTATGAGACACCAAGGCGCGTATATTTTTAAATGAAAGCCAAGCTTTCACCGATTGTATTATGGAATATCATTTCCAAGAAATGATTTATTATCATTATTTATAGGACAACCACTGTCAGTGCGCTCCTACTAACCTCCTTATATACACAAGAATCATTTTCATTTGAATTAAATCATACACCATTATGATTACATCAAAACGATAATTCCAAGAACCTAATGCTTGCTTCAATCCAAACATGGATCGAATAACTTGCAAACCTTGTTTGCTAGTTTTGGTAGGACAAAACCAACAGGATGTTGTAAACATCCTCCTAAAGGTTTCCATTTAAGGAAAGCGATTTTCCCGTTCAGCTGTCATATTTCATAAATGAAACATGCAGCATCAGCAAGCATTATCCAAATGGATTTACCGTGGCAACAAGTAAAAGGTTTCGTTGTAGTCAACATAATGTTGATAACGATACCTTTCCGCTAAAAGCCTAGCTTTATACGTTGGTATGTTGCCAACCATTTATGTCTTCCTTGAAGACTTATATAGTACCAATAGGCACAATGCCTTTCGGTACAACAACTAGTGTCCACACATAGTTGGTATACATGGAATCCATTTCGGATTCATGGCACTTTGCCATAATAGGGAGTCGATTCCTTGTATCACTTCCTTATACGTAGTCAGTGGGTATTCCTCAAAAGATTGACATCTTTATGAGGTGAGATCAGAAACCCATACCCCAGGTTGTTTTCTGAATCTCTCCGACTTACGTGGTTCTTGTGTATTCGAAGATTATTGGTATAGTTTCATCCTTGATGAACTATTTGTGTTCCATTATGATTCGGTGTCTGGAATAGCATTACTTCGATTTTCATCGAGTTTTACTATCCTCCCACTTACCACTGCATATAGGTATTCCTCTTAGGAAAACCGCATGGTGAGAAACAATTAAATTGTTCTCTTGTGAGTTGTATATGTACTATACTTCGGTATCCCTAGGATAATCTACAATTTGGCACTTATCCGATTTGGGTTTTAGTTTTGTATCACCCAAACTTATGCCTAGCTTTCCCAAATCTTCAGGAATGAGAAAACCCAGTTTCTTTCTTGTTCATATCTAATATGAATTATGTCTAATAGATTTTATGGAACCTTATTTAAAATAAGTTCTACACTGTTTATGTGTATCCGTTGAAGGAAATGGTAGCTCAGAGCGACTTATGATTAACCTTATAATTGTTGGTTATTATCTAGGTCCCAAGATCAAACAAGACATGAAAACATTGTGTGAACACATCAACGGAGGTAGTGGAATACTCACGAATGAAGCCACTTTGCTCACAGCCAAGGACGCCCACTGCATGCAGTTCACTGCCCTCCATTTTCTGAATTTTGAGCTGCGAAACGGAGCTCCAAGCCTCGTCCGACGGATCCCGGCTCATGGTCGAACCTCCCTACCACCTTCGCAAGACTCGTAAGTGTGCTAGCACTTGAATTTTCACCATGAAAACCCACTCATGCTTCCCTAATATTCACGCCCAAATGAAGTTCAAAACCAGTGAGCAAAGCCACTGTTTTGGCGTGAGAGAGATGAGAGAGTGAGAGAGAGAATTGTGTTTTTGACTTAATGAAAAATGTGTAAAACTTTTGATTATATATTTTCCAAAATAAATAATCAATTTCATTTAATTAAATCCAATTTATCAAATGAAATTTGGAGCCAAAACTTAAAGCTTTTCCCTCCAAAATGCTTTACACTATTCTAGTCAAATCCATCACTATTCATATCACCTTTATTAAAGTGACATGTTGTCAAGTCACATCACTCAAAGTGACAAGTGATTTGACGCTTGATGCGACTGATTGATTTGACGCTTGATGCGACTTGCGTTGCCGCATTCGAATTCGAAATACGAATGCGCTCGCAATCACGCTCGGGCTCGGGTTCGCTAATTCTCAATTAGTGAATTTTCCGTCGCGTCGTAATTAAATGATTACGCCTAGCGAAATCACTATTCACGTCGCTAACGAATTAATTCAAAATTAATTCGCTCGCCCGAATTAAAATCTAATTTTAATTCCGCGTCGAAATCCAATTTTATTTAATATATCAAATATATTAATTCATCGATTAATTCCAAATTAATCATTATCTCTCTCTAGACGATATTTTATCCTAGATAAAATATCTCCGTAATTAATCCTAGATTAATTTTCTCTCTCTTCTATATAATCCCAGATTATTCAAGAGTGCGAGTTGTGCGTCATCGGTGGATTATCGGGAAGCGACCCATGAGATCCCCGGATAAGTTGGCAGTAAATGCGGTCGTCGGAGTATCCGAATCACGTACGTACGTACCATGTACTACATTCTACTACGATTTACGAGACAAGGTCGACTCCTAGCAAAGCACCAAGTCTTCCCAATTCTCCGGACATATCCATTTAGAATATTAAGATCTGTTATCAAGCGTAGTATACGATTGTATTGTGCATATCGGCCCAGTATCGGATAGTCACGTGCTAGGGCTGGGGCTGGATAAGTGTCTACCCCGTCCGAAGCACATATCGGATGCCTGGTAACATAGTCTCTATAATCGGATATTCATGACCTAGTCACAATATCCCGATTGGTTTCGCAACACTCAAGAGCACTAGTACCGTATCCTGCGTGACATCATCTCCACTATGACTGAAGTGATACTTCCATCTCGACATCACACCCAATACACTACGACTCTCTGATAAACCCAGAAGTGGTGTACGCAGAACCGGTTAAAGCCCTGTACCACCAAGACCAAAGTCTACCGATTATCGCAAGTATTAGCGATGCAAGTCTCAGGTTAAGACTATACACACCTACCTTGATTTCGGCCTCCCATAGACACATAGTCATAATACCAATGGGATTCCGAGGGGTCTATCCAGAGCGAAGCTGTTTCCCGTACTATCGGTGAAACACGACCTCCTATCGCACTTGCATAAGTATCCGATACTTATATATATGAGAACTATGTCCGTTGTGCCCTCACAACGCACACAAGTGCAATACTAGCCTATTCCGCATTATCGATGTCCAGTCTCGATAATACTCCGGCTAGGGATATTTAATGATTAATCCTTCGGGGATTGATACTGTCTCATATCATTCTCAATCCAGGAACTAATCATAGGGACCTCTCTTCATTTATATATCTATGGTGATCTAATCACAAATGATGAGAGTGCAATTTCCTTGTCACATAGTTAATTTGCTACAACAACACAATGATCTGTGCAAATAGTGACGCTATGGGTCATTTTGTCCAACAATCTCCCACTTGGCACATAGCCAGTCACTCAAGTGTCCCACACCCGAACTATGTACGGTTCGCTCAAATTGCTGAGGAAAGGTTTTCGTCAGCGGATTTGTTTGATTATCGTTTGACGCGATTTATACGATCATCACATCGCCACGATGTATGATCCGAACGAATCAGATGATATAGATGTATATATCTGGATCGTCGATGAGACCTTTAATTCCTTAGCATGTGCTGACGCCTAGCTCAGCTGCTAACAGAACTATATCTAATCTAATTAGATTTATTTTCGATCCAAATGGCTTCTTTTGCTGCCTCAGCTGCAGCAATAATCCGCAATTGTTGTTTATTCGGCAACAGTTATCTTGCTCGGAATATTTCCAGCTCACTGTCCCGTTATTCAAACTTTATAGTACCTCAGTATTTAATTGTTTGGAAACTTGCAGCGGTGATCCCAGTCACTTCAAGTTCTCCTTCTCCATAGTTTAAGATAGCATCTTTAGTTCTCTGAGATACTAACAGATGTTCTTAACTTCAATCCAGTGACTATAACTTGGATTGACCTGATCGTGACTCCATATGCTCGAAGCGTATGAGACACCAAATCAAGTACATTTTAAATGTACAATTTCCAGAGAGTGTTAACCAACTCCAAATCTATCCCAGTAGATCTTTATTCCTCGAATAAAGGTTGTTACTCTCCCAGAATTCTACGGAGAATTTCTATTGAAAGCCAAGCTTTCATCAATTGCTATATGGGAATTTAACTGTCAGTGCGCTCTCTCCCACTAACCTCCTTATATACACAAGAATTATTTCGTTTTGATTCAAATCATAAACCATTATGATTATTTCAAAACGACAGTTCCAAGAACCTTATGCTTGCATTAATCCAAACATGGATCGAATAACCCGCAAACCTTGTTTGTCGGTTATACAAAATCGTCAGAATGTTATAAACATTCTCCAAAAGGTTTCCTTTTCAGGAAAGCGATTTTGATCTATAACTGACACATTTCATAAATGAAATACGCAGTTATCAACAAGCATCTTCAAAATGGATTTACCATGGCAACAGGTAAAATGTTGAATTGTTATTAACACAATGTTGATAACGATACATTTCCGTCAAAAGCCCAGCTTTGTACGTTGGTATGTTGCCTTCCATGTATGTCTTCCTTGAAGACGTTAATATACCAATAGGCACAATGCCTTGTGGTACAACAACTAGTATCCAAAATAGTTGTTATACATAGAATCCATTTCGGACTCATGGCACTTTGCCATAATAGGGAGTCGATACCTCGTATCACTTCCTCAAAACATAGTCGGTGGTTATACCTTCATAAGATTGACATCTTTATGAGGTTAGATCAGAAACCCATACCCTAGGTTGTTTTCTGACTCTATCCGATCTACTAGTTTCTTGTGTATTTGAAGATTAATGGTATAGATTCATCATAGATGAACTATTTGTGTTCCATTAAGGACTTCGTGCCTTGAACAGTATTACTCCGATTTTCATCGAGTATCACTATCCTCCCACTGACCACTGCATATCGGTATTCCTCTCAGGAAAAACCGCATGGTGAGCAACAATCACATTGTTCTCATGTGAGATTTATAAGTACTATACTTATGGTTTCCCTTAGGATAACCTATATTGGCACTTATCCATTTCGGGTCTTTTAGTTTGGTATCATCCAAACGTTATGCCTGGCATACCCAAATTATCAGGAATGAGAAACCTCGTTTCTTCCCTGTTCATATCCTATATGACATCTGTCAAACAGATTTATATGGAACCTTATTCTAAATAAGTTTTGCACTGTTAATACATATCATATTAAAGGAAACAGTAGCTCAGAGCGACTCGTGATAAACCTTATCATGTCCAACAAAATTCGGTTTTAGTTCGGACACACCGTCTAACTGACGTGTCTCGGGAGGAGTCCTCATATGAAAGAATACCGTACTCTTTCATGTATGTATGAAACTTACTGCTTAAGTATTTTTCCATTACGGTCTTACCGTGGCGGAATGATACTATAGCCGATCTGTTAATTTACTTCGTGTCGAAACTTCAAAAGTTTACGATCTGTGTTCTTCAAAAGAAACACATAACCACAACGTGATGCTACATCCGTCAAGGTCACGAAATATTCATGTTCACATCTAGCCTAGCTAGATATGGGCCCACTAACTTCACCATGAATAGGGCTAACAGATCGGTGGCCCTTATACTATTACCAAGTAAATAGTATTTTAGGTACTTTACCTTATAAACTAGATTCGCAGACCTTATTTGAATAGTCAAATCAGTCCTAGTACCCACTCTTCAAAAGTGTGGATATACGAGTCTCGTTTAATTGTGTCATAGACAACAATGCCACAAATAAGTCTCTATTGATCAAATCAATTTGAGCTATTTATTTGTCATTTTTATATGTTTGAGATTTTATTATATTCAAAATATAAATTCTGTTATTTATATCTAATGTATTTATCTCAGTATCATCTTTATATAATAAAACACTTAGTGTTCTATAATATAAAGGTTTATCCACAATGGATTAACACTGATATAGAGATAATGTCTCTAGTCAAACTAGTTACATTATAACAGTTCCTAATTTAAGTACACACCCAAAGGGTAGTTCCTAAACTTAGGTATCTACGGTCGAAACAGCGACTTTCGTCCCGTTTCCGATTCGCAGAGAAATCTCGGCTTGAAGCCAGTATCCAGCTCATAGCGGATTCTGAACATCAATACATATATTTTATGTACCACACTAAGTATTTAAAATCCAATTTCAATACTAGTAGTGAACATAACTTTGACAAATATTTTAAAGTCAGAGCCTCGCCCTTTCTTTAATTCCTTCGTGTCTGCCATATCCAAATGGTAGTCACTTTGGGATATGTCAATTATCTTTTCAATATTTCACAAACCTTTGGCCAAGCCTTGGGTTTCGGAATATCGAAATGATGTGCACCTTGTGCAACTTGCCCAATTGCAAACTTTGACTTTTCACCTCTAGAATAGTCAAATCAATTCTCTAAGAATTAATAATTGCAATTTAATACTTTTAAATCTAAAGAGATTTATGATAAGTATATTAATTAAGCACTAAAGTCATCATCACATAAATCTTCCAAAGATTTTATGCTCTACTTATTTGCTTAATTATGGCCTAGATATAACAAGTTATTTTATCCAATAAAGTAACCTATTATGAATTCCCAATAAAATTAAATCATTTAAAACATTTAATCCAAGGATTATATATTTTAAATATTCAACTTTTCAATTCTTTCTTGATTTCAATAGTCCAACTATTTAATCAATTTAATAAGGTACTATTTATTATAATGATTACAATAATCCAATTATTTAATCAACTATAATTTTAATTCAATTATATTGATTACTATAATCCAATTATAAAATCAACTATATATTGAATGAGTTTGTATATAGTCCAACTATATATATTTTAAAACAACATAAAAATTAGTCCAACTAATACTTTTGATTAATATGACGAGTAAAATATAGATGAGCGCGTTTAGCGAGTATTCGAACGAATGTTGCAAAATTCAATACTTGCCTCCCACTATTTTTCGTCGAGCCTCTAACCCTCTGTCGAGTACTCGGGAAACCGTGTTTCCTAGTGGGCTAGGATCCCGTTGAATATCACATAATCTTGACTTTGGCCAACAAATTGTATGATAATTAACTAGGTAGATCTCGAAGATCAATTGGATCTCATCCAACTCCTAGATCCAGTAGGTGGACATCCAAGTCCCAAACATATATCTTATATATGCCTATATATCGAATATATACCCTAACCTTTTTCCTCTGAATCAACTAGGCCTTGGCTTTGGCACAACAAACCTAGTGATCCCAGTCAAGCGCGGACCCATTGACATGGAAGCTTCGTAATCAATGTCAATGGACAAGAAGTGGTCTTGACTTTGGCCAACAAACCACAACTTGGACACGACACGATATGGAACAAAGCCTCGTGATTAAAACACATCTTCGACGGACAAGGGCTTGACTTTGGCCAACAACCCCTGCCAATCTCGGATCTTGAGTAAGAATCACTCAATGGAAGGAAAATAAACGCTTGATATATAACGAGGGTTTTTTCGCGTGCAAATTGGCTACCAATTTAATTATCTTTGTTAAGGTCTCATCATCACACACCCTTAAACATGCATTCTAAATACATAATAAAGCGAGTATGAAATTAAATAATAATGATATGCGGATGGATACTTAACACATTGATCCTAGATCAAATCTCTCCCTTTCTCACTCAAGCTAGCACTTGTATTACTTCTACCCGTTACACTACACTTCTAAAGAAACCTCATTTACATGGAGGGGATAGGTGAGAAGAGAATACAAAGAGAATGAAGGTGATAAGGCTGGACACGCAGGTCCAATTTAATAAATCGAATTTATTACAACAATTTCTAAAATTGCCCCACCCGACTAATATCCATTCGATATACATTATTCATTCATCAACCACGTATTCACACACATAAGCATGCTATCAATCAATCTAATCAAATAATTAATCTGATAATTAAGTGATCATCCAATGTTCAAACAACGATTTGATTTTGTTCGAGTCAAACTCGTTTTTGCGAATTAGTACTTAAAGTACGAATTCATGAATTAAATTAAACTACATCATTAAATCTAATTTAACATGTATTTAATACTAATTCACTATTCAATTCCAAATTAAATATTACACTTTTATTTAATAAACCTTTTACGATTTAAATTCCAAATTTAATCGTAACGCGTCTCAAAGACCGATTAACGTCCAACGTCAATTCAATTAAAGTCCAATGGGCTTTTAATTGATTTCTTAAGGCGTGGACTTTTGGTCAACTCGGGTCAAACCGATAACCAAAGTCCAATCCGGGATTTACCCCATAAGCCCATAAATCAATCTTGGCCCATTAGGCCCAATTGAACTTTAAAGGTTCATTAGTCGCATTTGGGCTTAACGGAAGTGGTTTTGGGCCCAATTGGATCCAATCCATTTGGCCTAAACCCAACTTGATAAAATCAAGCCCAATAAGCCCAATTACAACATTAGAAGCCCAATATCAAAATAGGCCCAAATAATTAAATTCAAAAATCCAATTTTCCCAATTTAATTACCAAAGTGTATTACATGATCAATTACCCAAATCAACATTTCTAAAACATGAATTTACATAATTAATCATGGTCATTTTCATCAATTGGTGTCCAACACAAATTAATCAAAAATCAAACCCATTTTACATGCTTTAATGCTCTCGGCCAAAGGATGGATTTTGTGTCCGATTTGGTTTCAATCCAATCGAACCCACAATCGACATTAAATCAACATCCTAAATGATTTCATACACATCCAATGTCATAAAATCAAAAATACCAAGACATTAAAGGGCATAGGCAATTCGGCCAACATATAGAATTTAGGGTTTTTGTTCATTTTAAAATTAAATCCAATTCAATCTTAAATTAACATCATCCAACATGATTCCAACTCATCAAATGAACCAAAATCAAAAATTCCATGGATTCCAAATCAACAATACATTCGGCCAACACCATCAAATTGGGGAAAATTGTTCCAAACACATTTTCTTGAAATTGATCAAATCAATCTTCAATACAACAACATTTAAACATGCTCAATCATCCAATTTCATAAAATCATGCTCAAATCCAAAATACCCAATTTTAAGCCCTACATTTTTCATGCTTGAACCTATAGCTCTTGATACCATTGTTGGTTATTATCTAGGTCCCAAGATCAAACAAGACATGAAAACATTGTGTGAACACATCAACGGAGGTAGCGGAATACTCACATCGATCGGTTGAGACGATTTGAAGACGAATGAAGCCACTTTGCTCACAGCCAAGGACGCCCACTACATGCAGTTCACTGCACTCCATTTTCTGAATTTTGAGCTGCGAAACGGAGCTCCAAGCCTCGTCCGACGGATCCGGGCTCATGGTCGAACCTCCCTACCACCTTCGCAAGACTCGTAAGTGTGCTAGCACTTGAATTTTCACCATGAAAACCCACTCATGCTTCCCTAATATTCACGCCCAATGAAGTTCAAAACCACTGAGCAAAGCCACTGTTTTGGCGTGAGAGAGATGAGAGAGTGAGAGAGAGAATTGTGTTTTTGACTTAATGAAAAATGTGTAAAACTTTTGATTATATATTTTCCAAAATAAATAATCAATTTCATTTAATAATCCAATTTATCAAATGAAATTTGGAGCCAAAACTTAAAGCTTTTCCCTCCAAAATGCTTTACACTATTCTAGTCAAATCCATCACTATTCATATCACCTTTATTAAAGTGACATGTTGTCAAGTCACATCACTCAAAGTGACAAGTGATTTGACGCTTGATGCGACTGATTGATTTGACGCTTGATGCGACTTGCGTTGCCGCATTCGAATTCGAAATACGAATGCGCTCGCAATCACGCTCGGGCTCGGGTTCGCTAATTCTCAATTAGTGAATTTTCCGTCGCGTCGTAATTAAATGATTACGCCTAGCGAAATCACTATTCACGTCGCTAATGAATTAATTCAAAATTAATTCGCTCGCCCGAATTAAAATCTAATTTTAATTCCGCGTCGAAATACAATTTTATTTAATATATCAAATATATTAATTCATTGATTAATTCCAAATTAATCATTATCTCTCTCTAGACGATATTTTATCCTAGATAAAATATCTCCGTAATTAATCCTAGATTAATTTTCTCTCTCTTCTATATAATCCCAGATTATTCAAGAGTGCGAGTTGTGCGTCATCGGTGGATTATCGGGAAGCGACCCATGAGATCCCCGGATAAGTTGGCAGTAAATGCGGTCGTCGGAGTATCCGAATCACGTACGTACCATGTACTACATTCTATCGATTTACGAGACAAGGTCGACTCCTAGCAAAGCACCAAGTCTTCCCAATTCTCCGGACATATCCATTTAAGAATATTAAGATCTGTTATCAAGCGTAGTATACGATTGTATTGTGCATATCGGCCCAGTATCGGATAGTCACGTGTTAGGGCTGGGGCTGGATAAGTGTCTACCCCGTCCGAAGCACATATCGGATGCCTGGTAACATAGTCTCTATAATCGGATATTCATGACCTAGTCACAATATCCCGATTGGTTGCGCAACACTCAAGAGCACTAGTACCGTATCCTGCGTGACATCATCTCCACTATGACTGAAGTGATACTTCCGTCTCGACATCACACCCAATACACTACGACTCTCTGATAAACCCAGAAGTGGTGTACGCAGAACCGGTTAAAGCCCTGTACCACCAAGACCAAAGTCTACCGATTATCGTAAGTATTAGCGATGCAAGTCTCAGGTTAAGACTATACACACCTACCTTGATTTCGGCCTCCCATAGACACATAGTCATAATACCAATGGGATTCCGAGGGGTCTATCCAGAGCGAAGCTGTTTCCCGTACTATCGGTGAAACACGACCTCCTATCGCACTTGCATAAGTATCCGATACTTATATATATGAGAACTATGTCGTTGTGCCCTCACAACGCACACAAGTGCAATACTAGCCTATTCCGCATTATCGATGTCCAGTCTCGATAATATACTCCGGCTAGGGATATTTAATGATTAAACCTTCGGGGATTGATACTGTCTCATATCATTCTCAATCCAGAAACTAATCATAGGACCTCTTTTCATTTATATATCTATGGTGATCTAATCACAAATGATGAGAGTGCAATTTCCTTGTCACATAGTTAATTTGCTACAACAACACAATGATCTGTGCAAATAGTGACGCTATGGGTCATTTTGTCCAACAATAATGTCCAACAAAATTTGGTTACTCTGTTCGGACACACCGTCAAATTGACGTGTTCCAAGAGGAGTCCTCATTGAAAGAATACTATACTCTTTCAAGTATTTTAGAAACTTATTGCTTAAGTATTTTCCATTACGGTCTTACCGTGACGGTTTAATACTTTAGCCGATCTGTTTGTCTATTTCGTGTCGAAACTGTAAAATTTTCCGATTTGTGTTTCAATAGAGACACATAACCATAATGCGATACCACATCCGTAAAGGTCACGAAATATTCATATCCACCTCTAGCCTAGCTAGACATGGGCCCACTAGCTTCACTATGAATTACGGCTAACAGATCGGTGGCATTTGCACTTTTACCAAGTAAATAGTGTTTTAGGCACTTTGCCTAATAAACTAGATTCGTAGACTTTATTTGAATGGAATCAAATTAGTCCTAGTACCCACTCTTCGAAAGTGTGGATATACGAGTCTTTTTTAATTGTTTCCCAGACAACAATGCCACAAATTAGTTTCTTCTGATCAAATCAGTTTGAGCTATTTGTTTGTCATGTTATATGTTTGAGATTTTATTTATATTCAAAATATAAATTCTGTTATTCATATCTAATGTGTTTATCTCAATATCATATTTATAAAATAAAACAGTTTAGTGTTCTATAATATAAAAGTATATCCACAACGGATAAACACTGATATAGAGATAATGTTTCTAGTCAAACTAGTTACATTATAACAGTTTCCAAATTTAAGTACATAGCCGAGGGTAGTTCCTAAACTTAGGTATTTATGGTTAAAACAGCGACTTTCGTCCCGTTTTTGAATCGCAGATTTATCTCAATTGAAGTCAGTATCCTTCTAATAAGCAGATTCTGCACATCAATTCATATTTATATATCATACTAAGTATTTAAAATCCAATTTTAATACTAGTAGTGAACATATTTATGACAAACATATTTGAAGTCAGAGCCTTGCCCCGTCCTCAATTCCTTCATGTCTGCTTTGTCCAAACGGCAGTCACGCTTCCGCGATGCCGTTTGCCACAATTTAGGCAGACATTTTGGGATATGTCCTTTATCTTCCTAGAAGATTGTAATAATTTTGCCTTTGCCATTTTCACATTCCAGAAGCCTTTGGCCAGACCTTGGCCATTTGGAATATTGAAGTAAAGTGCACCTTGCGCTACTTGTTGGACAATTATGACCTATAGCGTCACTATTTGTACAGATCATGGTGTTGTTGTACAAATTAACTATGTGACAAAGGAGATTGCACTCTTATCATTTGTGATTAGATCACCTAGATATATAAATGATTGGAGGTCCATGTAGTTTGTTCCTGGATTGAGAATTATACGAGACAATATCAGTCCACGAAGGATAAATCATTAAATATCTCTAGTCAGAGTATTATCGAGAATGGACATCGATATATACGTAAAAGACTAGTATTACACTTGTGCGCGTTGTGAGGGCACAACAGCATAGTTCTCATATATTTGGGTATAGGATACTCATGCAAGTGTAATAGGACGTTGTGTTTTTACCGATGGTATGGGAAACAGCTTCGCTCTGGATAGACCCCCTCGGAATTCCATTGGTAGTATGACTATGTGTCTATGGAAGTCCGACATCAGGGTAGGTGTATTTGGTCTTAACCTGAGACTTGCACCGCTAATACTTACGACAATCAATATACTTTGGTTTTGGTCGTCCAGGGCTTTAACCGGTTTCTGTGTATGCCTCTTCTGGGTATATCGAGAATCGTAGTGTGTTGGGTGTGATGTCAAGAAAGAAGTGTCACTCCAGTCATATGGAGTTGATGATCACGAAGGGATACAGAACTGGTTCTCTAAAAAGGTTGCAACCGTCGGGATAATATGACTTGGTCATGATTATCCGATATTAAAGAGACTAGTTGCTCGTAATCCGATATATGCTTCGTACGGGGCAGACACTGTACCAGCCCCAGGCCTTGCATGTGATCATCTGATACTGGATCGAAATACGCAATACTACGTATACTACGCCTGATACAGATCCTTATTCCTGTAAGGATATTTCTGGAGAATTGGGTAGGCATGGCGCTTTGCTAGAAGCCAACCATGTCTTGTAATTCGGTATAAACGTAGTACGAGGTACTTACGTGTTCGGATAGTCCGATAACCGAATTTACTGCCAACATATCCGGGGATCTCATGAGTCGCTTCCCAAAGATTCACCGATGACGTATGACTCACACCTTTAATTAATCTCGGATTAATAAGACGAAGAGAAAATTAATCTGGGATTAATAAGATGAGAGAGAAAATTAATCTGGGATTAATTGCAGAGATATTTTATCTAGGATAAAATATCAATTAAAGAGAGAGAACGATTAATTTGGAATTAATCGATAAATTAATATATTAGATATATGATTTATGAAATCAATTACCAAAATTACTTTTACACATTTATCTATCTCTCGCCTCCAAATTCTCTTCATCTCTCTCGCCCATTAGGGCATTTTCTGGTTCTGTTTTGCTGGGCAAAACCGAGCATGAGGGAAGCTAAAGGTCATGATTTTAGGGCAAAATCAAGAGTGCTAGCACACTACGAAGTCATGCGAAGGTGATAGGGAAGTCCACCCATGAGTCAGGAATCGTTTGACGAAGCTTGGAGCTTAAAATGACCAACAATGATCGAAAATGGAGGAAGGCAGAACTGCCACTGCCGAGCACTCACAATAGCAGAAAAAGAAATTTTATTGCTTACCGCGTCGCTCAATCAATCGATGTGAGTATTCCGTAACTCCCTCATTGTATTCACTTATGTTTCATGCTTGTTTATTGATCCTTGGGACCTTAGCAAACTCCAACAATGGTATCATGAGCAAGGAAAAGCATGAAATATGACTTAGGGTTAAAATTTGGGTAAAATTAATTTTGAGCATGAATAATGAAATTGGATGATTTAATATGCTTAATTGATGTTTTGTGGATGATTGATTGGATCAATTTGAAGAAATTGTGATTGGATCATTTTTTCCCCAAATTTTGGTGATGGCCGAATGTGATGCCCTATTTTGATGTCTTGGATATTTTGATTTTAATCATTGGATGAGATGGAATCATGTTGGGAATATTGATTTAGGATTTAATTGGATTGAATTCGGAATTGATTTGAAAAAACCTAATTTGGCCGAGACTTTGTGTAGCATGAATGGGTTTGATTTTTTGTTAAATTGTGTTAGACATGATTTAATGATGATAAGCATGATTAATTAGGATAAATTAATGTTTTGGAAATATTGATTTGAGTGATTAATTGTGTTATACACTTTAGTGTAATTAAATTGGGAAAATTGGATTTTTGGAATTTAATTATTTGGGCCTTAAATTGGATTTGGGCTTGTTGTGTTGTAATTGGGCTTATTGGGCTTGGTTGTAACAAGTTGGGTTTAGGCAAAATTGGTTGGATCCAATTGGGCCCAAAACCGCTTCCATAAAGCCCAAATGTGACTAATGGACCTTTAAAGTTTAATTGGGCCTAATGGGCCTAAATTGATTTCTGGGCTTATGGGGTAACTCCCGGATTGGACTTTGGTTATTGGGTTCGACCCGAGTTGACCAAAAGTCCACGCCTTAAGAAATTAATTAAAAGCCCATTGGACTTTAATTAAATTGACGTTGGACGTTAATCGGGCTTTGAGACCCGTAACGATTAAATTTGGAATTTAAGTCGTAAAAGGTTTATTAATAAAGTGTAGTATTTAATTTGGAATTAAATAGCGAATTAGAATTAAATACAAATTGAATTGGATTTAATTTTGTAGTTTAATTTAATTCGAGAATTCATACTTTGAGTACTTATTCGCAAAACGAGTTTGACTCGAGCAAAATCAAATCGTTGTTTGAACATTGGATGATCACTAATTATCAGATTAATTAATTTGATTAGATTGATTGATAACATGCTTGTGTGAATACATGGTTTCGATGCATGAATAATGTATATCAGATGGATATTAGATGGGTGGGGCAATTTTAGAAATTGTTGTAATAAATTTGATTTATTAATTGGACGTGCGTGTCCAGCCTTATACCTCCTTATTCTTTTATTCTCTTCTCATCTATTCCCCTCAATGTAAATGAGGTTTCTTTAAAAGTGTAGTGTAATGGGTAGAAGTAATACATGTGCTAGCGGGAGAGAGAAATGGAGAGATTTGATCTAGGATCAATGTGTAAAGTATCCATCCGCATATCATTATTATTTATTATACGCGCTTTATTATGTGTTTAGAATGCATGTTTAAAGGTGTATGATGATGAGACCTTAATAAAGATAATAAATTGGTTGCCAATTTGCACTCGAAAAACCCTCGTAAAATATTAAGCGTATTTCCTTCCATTGAGTGATTCTCACTCAAGATCCGAGACTGGCATTGGCTTGTTGGCCAAAGTCAAGGCCTTTGTCCGTCGAGGATGTGTTTGAATCACGTGAGCTTTGTTCCATATTGGTGTCTTGTCCAAGTTGTGGTTTGTTGGCCAAAGTCAATACCACTGCTTGTCCATCGACATTGATTACGAAGCTTTCCATGGTCAATGGGTCACGCTTAACTGGGATCACTAAGTTTGTTGTGCCAAAGCCAATGCTTAGTTGATTCAGAGGAAAAAGGTTAGGTAATACATTGGATGTATTGGCATATATAAGATATATGTTTCGGACTTGGATGTCCCCCTACTAGATCTAGGAATTGGATTGGATCCAATTGATCTTAGAGATCTACCTAGTTAATTATCATACAATTTGTTGACCAAAGTCAATATTGTGTGATATTTAACGGGATCCTAGCCCGCTAGGAAACACGGTTTACCGAGTACTCGACAGAGGGTAGAGGCTCGCCGAAAAATAGTGGGAGGCAAGAATTGAATTTACAATATTCGTTTAATTACTTGCCATACGCGCTCAAACAAATATCATTCGTAATATAAATTAAATGTTAGTTGGACTAATATTTAAATTATTGTTTTAATAAATAGTTGGACTATATTCAAACTATTCATTTATAGTTGATTTTATAATTGGATTATAGTAATCAATATAATTGATTTTAATCTATTATTTATAGTTGATTAAATAGTTGGACTATTGTAATCATTATAATAAATAGTACCGAAATCGTTGATTAAATAGTTGGACTATTAGAATCAAGATAAAATTGAAAGATTGACATTTAAAACATAATTCTAGGGATAATGTATTTAAATGGTTTAATTTTCAAATTGGGAATAAAGTTTCAGGATGGTCCTGAAAAATAATAAGTTACTTTATTTAATAAAATAACATATTAAGCCTAAGCCCGAAGTTAAGCAAATAGGAGAGCATGATCTTTGGAAGATTCATGTGATGATAACTTTAGTGCTTAATCCATTATGCTTGTCGCAGTAGACTCCTTAATTTCTGAATCAGAACTAAGGATTAGATCCTTAAAGTATGATAAATAAATTAAAGGATCTTTATAAATCTATCTTTAGATTTTAGAAGTACTAAATTGCAATAAATAACTCTTGGAGAGTTAATGACTATTCTCAAGGAGACAAAGTCAAAGTTTGCAATTAGGCAAGTAGCGCAAGGCGCACCTTACTTCGATATTTTAGAAGGCCAAGGCTTGGACAAAGGCTACTGGAATGTGGAAAAGGGCAAAGGAAAAATAATTATAATCTTATGGGAAGATAAAAGACATATCCCAAAATGTCTGCCTAAATGTGGCAAACGGGATCGCGAAAGCGTGACTGCCGTTTGGACAAAACAGACATGAAGGAATTGAAGACGACCAAGGCTCTGACTTCAAATATGTTTGTCATGTTATGTTCACTACTAGTATTAAAATTGGATTTTAGATACTTAGTGTGATACATAAATATATACTGTTGTTCAAAATCTGCTATGAGCAGGATACTGACTTCAGATGAGATTTATCTGCGGATTGGAAACGGGACGAAAGTCGCTGTTTTAACCATAGATACCTAACTTTAGGAACTACCCTCGGGTGTGTACTTAAATTAGGGAACTGTTATAATGTAACTAGTTTGACTAGAAACATTATCTTTATGTCAGTGTATAATCCGTTGCGGATGTACCTTTATATTCTAGAACACTAAAGTGTTTTATTATATAAAGATGATATTGAGATAAACACATTAGATGTGAATAACATAATTTATATTTTGAATATAAATAAATCTAAAACATGACAAACAAATAGCTCGAACTGATTTGATCAGAAGAAACTCTATTGTGGCATTGTTGTCTGGGACACAATCAAACAACACTCGTATATCCGCACTTTTGAAGAGTGGGTACTCGGACTGATTTGATTCCAATCAAATAAAGTCTATGAATCTAGTTTACTAGGCAAAATCCCTAAAACACTATTTACTTGGTAAAAGTGCAAATGCCACAGATCTGTTAGCCCTAGTTCATAGTGAAGCAAGTGGGCCCATGTCTAGCTAGGCTAGATGTGGATATGAATATTTCATGACCTTTACGGATGTGGCATCGCGTTATGGTTATGTGTTTCTGTTGAAACATAAATCGGAAACTTTCAGTTTCGACACGAACTAGACAAACAGATCGGCTAAAGTATTATACCGTCACGGTAAGACCGTAATGAAAATACTTAAGCAATAAGTTTCTAATATACTTGAAAGAGTATATTATTCTTTCAAATGAGGACTCCTCCCGGAACACGTCAACCTGACAGTGTGTCCGAACCGAGACACCGAATTTTGTTGGACATAATTAGGTTAATCCCGAGTCGCTCTGAGCTACCATTTCCTTCAACGGATAAGCTTTAAACAGTGCAAAAACTTATTTTGAATAAGGTTCCATAATAATCTGTTTGACAGATATCATATTAGATATGAACGGGAAAGAAACCGGGTTTCTCATTCCTGAATATTTGGGAATGCTAGGCATATGTTTGGATGATACCAAACTGAAAAAAACCCAAATTGCATAAGTGCCAATTGTAGGCTATCCTAGGATACCTAAGTATAGTACTTATACAACTCACAAGAGAACAATTTAATTGTTGCTCACCATGCGGCTTTCCTGAGAGGAATACCGATATGCAGTGGTAAGTGGGAGGATAGTAAAACTCGATGAAAATCAGAGTAATACTGTTCAAGGTACCGAGTCCTTAATGGAACATATATAGTTTATCAAGGATGGAACTATACCATAATCTTCGAATACACAAGAACCGCGTAAGTCGGAGAGAGTCAGAAAACAACCTGGGGTACGGGTTTCTGATCTCACCTCATAAAGATGTCTATCTTATTGAGGAATACCAACTGACTACGTATGAGGAAGTGATACAAGGTATCGACTCCCTATTATGGCAAAGTGTCATGACATCCGAAATGGATTCCAAGTATATCAACAAGTTTGGATACTAGTTGATGTACCGCAAGGCATTGTGCATATTGGTACTATAAGTCTTCAAGGAAGACGTACATGGATAGCAACATACCAATGTGTAAAGCTAGGCTTTTAGCGGAAAGGTATCGTTATCAACATTGTGTTGATTATGATTCAACCTTTATCTGTTGCCACGGTAAATCCATTTGGATAATGCTTGCTAATGCTGCATGTTTCAGTTATGAAATATGTCAGCTGAACGGGAAAATCGCTTTCCTGAAAATGAAACCTTTTGGAGGATGTTTACAACATCCTGTCAGTTTTTTCATACCATAACAAGCAAACAAGGTTTGCAGGTTAATCGATCCATGTTTGGATTGAAGCAAGCATAGGTTCTTTGAATTATCGTTTTGATGTAATCATAATGGTTTATGATTTAATTCAAAACGAAAATGATTCTTGTGTATATAAGAGGGTTAGTGCGAGCGCACTGACAGTGGCTGTCCTATAAATAATGATAATATGTCATTTCTTGGAAATGAAATTCCCATAATATAATCGGTGAAAGCTTGGCTTTCGAGAAAATTCTCCATGGAATTCTTGGGAGAAACAACCTTTATTCTAGGAATAAAGATCTTCTGGGAAAGATTTACAGTTGTTAAAACTCTCCGAGAACTCGTACATTGAAAAATGTACGTGACCTGGTGTCTCATATGCTTTGAGCATATGGAGTCACAATCAGGCCAATCCAAGTGATAGTCACTGGATTGATGTTAAGAACATCTGTTAGTATCTTAGAGAACTAAGGATGCTATCTTAAACTATGGAGATGAAGAACTTGAAGTGACTGGAATCACTGTAGCAAGTTTCCTAACCGATAAAGACGACTATAAGTCGCAAAACGGTACTATACAGTTTGAATAACGGAACAGTGAGCTGGAAATCTTCCAAGCAAGATACTGTTACCGAATAAACAACAAGTGCGGGTTATTGCTGCAGCTGAAGCGGCAATAGAAGCCATTTGGGTCGATAATAAATCTAATTAGATTAGATATAGTTCTGTTAGCAGCTGAGCTAGGCGTCAGCACAGGCTAAAGAATTAATAGTCTCATCAACTATCCATATACATACTTCGATATTCATATGATTCGTTCGGATCATACATCGTGGCGATGTGATGATCGAATAAATCGCATAAGATGATAATCATGCAAATCCGCTAACGAAAAGCTTTCCTCAACAATTTGAGCCAACCATACATTGTTCGGGTGTAAGACACTCGAGTGACTGGCTATAGGCCAAGTGGGAGATTGTTGGACAATTATGACCCATAGCGTCACTATTTGTACAGATCATGGTGTTGTTGTACAAATTAACTATGTGACAAAGGAGATTGCACTCTTATCATTTGTGATTAGATCACCTAGATATATAAATGATAGGAGGTCCCTGTGATTTGTTCCTGGATTGAGAATGATATGAGACAGTATCAGTCCACGAAGGATAAATCATTAAATATCCCTAGTCAGAGTATTATCGAGATTGGACATCGATATATACGTAAAAGACTAGTGTTACACTTGTTCGCGTTGTGAGGGCACCACGACATAGTTCTCATATATTTGGGTATATGATACTCATGCAACTGTAATAGGAGGTAGTATTTTACCGATGGTACGGGAAACAGCTTCGCTCTGGATAGACCCCCTCAGAATTCCATTAGTAGTATGACTATGTGTCTATGGAAGTCCGACATCAGGGTATGTGTATTTGGTCTTAACCTGAGACTTGCACCGCTAATACTTACGACAATCAATATACTTTGGTTTTGGTCGTCCAGGGCTTTAGCCTATTTCTATGTACGCCTCTTCTGGGTATATGGAGAATGTTAGTGTGTTGGGTGTGATGTCAAGACAGAAGTGTCACTCCAGTCATATAGAGTTGATGATTGCGTAGGGATACAGAACTGGTTCTCTAAAAAGGTTGCAACCGTCGGGATAATATGACTTGGTCATGATTATCCGATATTAAAGAGACTAGTTGCTCGTAATCCGATATATGCTTCGTACGCGGCAGACATTGTACCAGCCCCAGGCCTTGCATGTGATCATCTGATACTGGATCGAAATACGCAATACTACGTATACTACGCCTGATATAGATCCTTATTCCTGTAAGGATATTTCTGGAGAATTGGGTAGGCATGGTGCTTTGCTAGAAGTCAACCTTGTCTTGTAATTCGGTATAAACGTAGTACGAGGTACTTACGTGTTCGGATAGTCCGACGACCGAATTTACTGACAACATATCCGGGGATCTCATGGGTCGCTTCCCAAAGATTCACCGATGACGTATGACTCGCACCTTTAATTAATCTGGGATTAATAAGATGAGAGAGAAAATTAATCTGGGATTAATAAGATGAGAGAGAAAATTAATCTGGGATTAATTGCGGAGATATTTTATCTAGGATAAAATATCAATTAAAGAGAGAGAACGATTAATTTGGAATTAATCGATAAATTAATATATTAGATATATTAAACGAAATTGGATTTCGACGCGGAATTAAAATTAGATTTTAAATCGGGCGAACGAATTAATTTAGAATTAATTCATTAGCGACATGAATAGTGACTTCGCTAGGCGTAATCATTTAATTGCGTCACAACGGAAAATTCGTTAATTTGGAATTAGCAAACCCGAGCCCGGGATTGTTTGCGATCGCATTCGCATTTCGAATTCGAGTACAGCACGCAAGTCAAATCAAGCGTCAAATCGCTATTCGCATCAAGCGTCAAATCACATGTCACTTTGAGTGATGTGACAATTTGATTAATTGATGTGATTGATTAATTGATTGATGTAGTGGTTAAAGGCTTTAATGGTTTGACTTTTTAAAGCCAAAATATTTGGTATATGATTTATGAAATCAATTACCAAAATTACTTTTACACATTTATCTCTCTCTCTCCTCCAAATTCTCTTCATCTCTCTCGCCCATTAGGGCATTTTCTGGTTCTGTTTTGCTGGGCAAAACCGAGCTTGAGGGAAGCTAAAGGTCATGATTTTATGGCAAAATCAAGAGTGCTAGCACACTACGAAGTCATGCGAAGGTGATAGGGAAGTCCACCCATGAGCCGGGAATCGTTTGACGAAGCTTGGAGCTTGAAGATGACAAACAATGACCGAAAATGGAGGAAGACAGAACTGCCACTGCCGAGCACTCACAGGAGCAGAAAAAGAAATTTTTTTGCTTACCGTATCGCTCAACCGATCGATGTGAGTATTCCGCAACTCCCTCGTTGTATTCACTTATGTTTCATGCTTGTTTATTGATCATTGGGACCTTAGCAAACTCCAACACTACTTGCCTTATTGCAAACTTTGGCTTTGTCTCCTTGAGAATAGCCATTAACTCTCCAAGATTTTACTATTGCAATTTAGTACTTCTTAGATCTAAGAATAGATCTATGAAGATCCTTCAATTTCAATATCATACTTTAAGGATCTAATCATTAGTTCTGATTAAGAAATTAAGGAGTCTATATGACAAGTTTAATAGATTTAAGCATTAAAGTTATCATCACATGAATCTTCCAAAGATCATGCTCTACTATTTCCTTAACTCCGAGCAAAGGCCTAATATGTTATTTTATCAAATAAAGTAACTTATTAGTTTACAGGACCATCCTGAAATTATTCCCAATAAGAAAATTAAATTATTTAAATACATTTTCCCTAGGATTATGTTTTAAATGCTAATCTTTCAATTTTATCTTGATTCTAATAGTCCAACTATTTAATCAACGATTTTCGGTACTATTTATTATAATGATTATTATAGTCAAACTATTTAGTCAACTATAATTTAATTAGTTTGAACACAGTCCAACTGTTTTTTAAAACAACGATTTAAATATTAGTCCAACTAACAATTAATTTATTTGACGAATGATATTTGTTTGAGCGCGTATGGCAAGTAATTAAACGAATATTGTAAATTTAATTCTTGCCTCACACTATTTTTCGGCGAGCCTCTAACCCTCTGTCGAGTACTCGGGAAACCGTGTTTCCTAGTGGGCTAGGATCCCGTTAAATGTCACACAATTTTGACTTTGGCCAACAAATTGTATGATAATTAACTAGGTAGATCTCTAAGATCAATTGGATCCTATCCAATTCCTAGATCCAGTAGGGGGACATCCAAGTCCGAAACATATATCTTATATATGCTAATATATCTAATATATTACTTAACCTTTTTCCTCTGAATCAACTAAGCCTTGGCTTTGGCACAACAAACTTAGTGATCCCAGTTAAGCGGAAGCCATTGACCATGGAAAGCTTCATAATCAATGTCGATGGACAAGAAGTGGTCTTGACTTTGGCCAACAAACCACAACTTGGACAAGACACCGATATGGAACAAAGCTCTCATGATTCAAACACATCCTCGACGGACAAAGGTCTTGACTTTGGCCAACAAACCAATGCCAGTCTTAGATCTTGAGTAAGAATCACTCAATGGAAGGAAAAACGTTTAATATTTAGCGAGGGTTTTTCGCATGCAAATTGGCAACCAATTTATTATCTTTGTTAAGGTCTCATCATAATACACCCTTAAACATGCATTCTAAATACATAATAAAGCGCGTATAAATAAAATAATAATGATATGCGGATGGATATTTAACACATTGATCCTAGATCAAATCTCTCCATTTCCTTTCTCCCGCTAGCACAAGTATTTGCTTTTACCCGTTACACTACACTTCTAAAGAAACCCCATTTACATTGAGGGGAATAGGTGAGAAGAGAAATACAAATAGTATGGAGGTAATAGGCTGGACTCGCAGGTCCAATTAATAAATTCTAAATTTATTACAATAATTTCTAAAATTACCCTACCCATGTAATATCCATCCGATATACATTATCCATGCATCGCAATCATGTATTCACACAAGCATGTTATCAATCAATCTAATCAAATTAATTAATCTGATAATTAATGACCATCAAATGTTCAAACAACGATTTGATTTTGCGCGAGTCAAACTCGTTTTGCGAATAAGTACTCAAAGTACGAATTCTTGAATTAAATTAAACTACATATTAAATCCAATTCAATATGTATTTAATACTAATTCACTATTTAATTCCAAATTAAATAATACAATTTATTAACGAAAATTTAAGACTTAAATTCCAATTTAATCGTTACGGGTCTCAAAACCCGATTAACGTCCAGCGTCAATTTAATTAAAGTCCAATGGGCTTTTAATTAATTTCTTTAAGGCGTGGACTTTTGGTCAACTTGGGTCAAACCCAATAACCAAAGCCCAATCATGGAATAACCCCATAAGCCTAGAAATCAATTTAGGCCCATTAGGCCCAATTAAAATAATTAAGGTCCATTAGTCGCATTTGGACTTTATGGAAGCGGTTTTGGGCCAAATTGGATCCAACCAATTTAGCATAAACTCATCTTGGTACAACCAAGCCCAATTAGCCCATTTACAACTTTCAAGCCCAATTTCCAAAATTAGCCCAAATAATTAAATTACAAAAATTCCAATTTCACAATTTAATAACATAAAGTGTATAACATAATTAATTGCCCAAATCAATATTTCCAAAACATTAATTAGATTAATTAATCATGCTCATTAACAATAAAACATGTCCAACACATTTTATCAAAAATCAAACCCAATTTATGCTATAACATTCTCGGCAATATAGTGGATTTTTCAAATTAATTCTGAATTCAATCCAATTAAATTCTAAATCAACATTCCCAATTGATTCCAACTCATCCAATGAATCAAAAATCAAAAAATCACCAAGAGAAATAGGGCATAGTGTATTCGGCCAAGCCTCAACAATTTGGGGAAAAATGATCCAATCCAATTTTCTTGAAATTGTTCCAATCAATCTTCAATTAAACATCATTTAAACATATTCAATCAAACAATTTAACCAAATCATGCTCAAAATCAATTTACCCAATTTTAAACCCTAAATCAAGTTTCATACTTTTACTCCGCTCTAATACCATGGTTGGAGTTCTACGGTCTCGATGATCAAATAATAAGCAAGAAAGATGTATGAATACATCGAAGAAAGTTATGGAATACTTACATCAATCGGTTTGTGATGTGACGAACAAAATCTCCAAGCTTTGAGTCCTTGTGGTTCTAGGCAAACTGCAGATTTTGTCTCCAAACAATTCTGCCATGGATCATCTTCATAAAGCTCCAAGCTTTGTTGTATAATTCCATGCACACGGGTGGGTTTCCCTATCACCTTCGCAAGACTCCGGTGTGTACTAGCACCCTTGATTTTGCCACAAAAATCATTCATTTGCTTCTCTATGACTCACGGTTTTTAGCAAAACCAGTGAAGAGAAAACAGCCCACAGTGGGCGTGAATGGAGAGAGGAGAAAAAGAAAAATGAGAGAGATTAGTTGGTTGTTGACAATTGTGTATCTAATACACATAAATTGATTTTCAAAAAATCAATTAATTGATTTCAAAAATCAAAACATATACCAAACATATAAAATAATAATATAAGTCAATCAAGATTTCAAAAAGCTTTCCAACCACTTCCATCAAGTCACATCACTCAATCAATCAAGTGACAAGTTGTCACATCACTCAAAGTAACTAATGATTTGACGCTTGATGCGACTAGTGATTTAACGCTTGATGTGACTTGCGTGCCGCACTCGAATTTGAAATACGAATGCGCTCGCAAATACTCATGGACTCGGGTTCGCTAATTCCAAATTAACGAATTTTCCGTTGCGAAGCAATTAAATGATTATGCCTAGCAAAATCACTATTCACGTCGCTAACGAATTAATTCTAAATTAATTCGTTCGCCCGAATTAAAATGTAATTTCAATTCCGCGTCGAAATCCAATTTCGTATAATATATCGAATATATTATTTTATCGATTAATTCCAAATTAATCATTTTCTCTCTTTTATTAATATTTTATCCCAGATAAAATATCTCTGTAATTAATCCCAGATTAATTCTCTCTCTCATCTAATTAATCCCAGATTAATAAAGTGCGAGTCATACGTCATCAGTGAATCTTCGGGAAGCGACCCATGAGATCCCCGGATATGTTGGCAGTAAATACGGTCGTCGGACTATCCAAACACGTAAGTACCTAGTACTACGTTTATACCGATTTACAAGATAAGGTTGGCTTCTAGCAAAGTGTCATGCCTACCCAATTCTCCAGAAATATCCTTACAGGAATATAGTGATCTGTATCATGCGTAGTATACATAGTATTGCATATTTCGATCCAGTATCGGATGATCACATGCAAGGCCTGGGGCTGGTACAGTGTCTGCCCCATACGAAGCATATATCGGATCACAAACAACTAGTCTCTTTATTATCGGATAATCATGACCAAGTCATATTATCTTGATGGTTGCAACCCTTAGAGAACCAGTTCTGTATCCCTGCGCGATCATCATCTCCATATGACTGGAGTGATACTTCCGTCTTAACATCACACCCAACACACTACCATTCTCAATCTACCCAGCAGAGGCGCACACAGAACCTGTTAAAGCCCTGGACGACCAAAACCAAAGTATATTGATTGTCGCAAGTATTAGCGGTGCAAGTCTCAGGTTAAGACCAAATACACCTACCCTGATTTCGGACTTCCATAGACACATAGTCATACTACCAATGGAATTCCGAGGGGGTCTATCCAGAGCGAAGCTGTTTCCCGTACCATCGGTAAACACAACCTCCTATTACACTTGCATGAGTATCCTATACCCAAATATATGAGAACTATGATGTTATGCCCTCACAACGCGCTCAAGTGTAATACAAGTCTTTTACGCATTATCGATGTCTAATCTCGATAATACTCTGACTAGAGATATTTAACGATTTATCCTCCGTGGATTGATACTGTCTCATATCTTCTCAATCCAGGAACAAATCATAAGGACCTCCTATCATTTATACATCTTGGTGATCTAATCACAAATGATAAGAGAGCAATCTCCTTTGTCACATAGTTAATTTGTACAACAACACCATGATCTGTACAAATAGTGGAGCTATGGGTCATGATTGTCCAACATTGGTCTATTGGGAATCACTGCGCCAGGTATATAATCTATCTGGTGCTCAATACCTCTAATGGGTGGAAGCCCATTAGGAATGTCCTCTATCAGCACATCACCGAATTTCTGTGAAAAAGATGAAATAGACACATGAAGCAAATAGTCAGTGTTAGTAAAATAAACATGTGGCTTATTATACACTAATAATAGCATAATCTTGCTAGCCTTGAAATATTTCATCGCTTCACCCTCACCCATATAGAAACTTTTTTTTACTCTCCCTTTGGTTTCCCCTTCACGTTCACTCACACTCCCTTTGGGAACTCTCACGGACTTGGCCTTATTTTTCTCCTTAGGTTCGGCATTTGCTCCCTTTAGCTCACCACTCTCACTAGTTTCCCCCAAGGTGGTATTTTCCCTCAATCTCTCTTTATAGAAAGGTAGTAAGCATGTTTCGTCAGAGGCAAATATGGCCTGGAGTAGAGTCTTCTTGCTTTTGGAAGAAGGTTATTTGGGGATTAAAAATTTAGAAACTAGGAATAAAACGGCCATTGTTAATTATTTATGGTTTCTTTGCTCTGGTCCGGTCTCATGTTTGTCTACTTGGATTCAGTCTAACCTGTTGTGAGGATAAAAAATTTGAAATGTGACCTGCCCTGGAGATTGCTCTTGAAGCTGACGGAAGATTTTGGGTCTTCGATCATGGACTCGTCGGAGGATGAGATTTAGGATTGGGAATGGTGATAAGGCTTTGCTATGCTAGGTCCGATTGTGGATACTATGGGTGAGAGGGTCATTTATGACTCTGGTTTGGATTGGTTGGCCACAATGTCATCTATTATCACGGACTCTACTTGGCATTGGCTTCCGGCTAGATATGCTTCCCTTTTGAAGCTGGCATGTTCCATTTCGTTGGATTGTGTTCCTTGTAGTATGATGGAGGATGAGCTGGTTTGGGAGGACGATAACATAAGTGTTTTTCTATTATGAGTGCTTGGACTTCTTTGAGGACGAGGGGAACTTTGGTGCATTGGCATCAGATTGTTTGGTTTTGTAGGGCTATCCCGCGCCATTCTATTATGCTTTGGCTGACCATCCAGGGTAGCCTTTGTACTCAGGATAGGTTGACGAGTTTCTGTATTTCTGCGTGTTTGAGATGTTATGTGGTTGCTCTAGGGAGGATGTAGATCACTTTTTCTTCCAGTGCCCTTTCTAATCTCAGGTTTAGACGAATGTGTGGGCTATGTGTGGTTTAGATTGGAGCTCCCGAGTTTGGATGCAAATAATTGAGTAGATGAATCAGTACACTGGAGGCTCCTTAAGTCATATTCTTGTTCGTCTTTCATTTTCAGCCTCTATTTAGTATATATGGAGGGAAATAAATGCTCGCCTTCATGATGAGCTTCCTCGCATTTTTAGTGTTCTTCTCACCGACAATGTGTTTTATGTTCGGACACGTGCTAGTTTGTTACGAAAGGTGAAACCATCTTATGATAATAAATGGCTTCACCTCTCTTGGCAACTGTCTGATGATATCTTTTGATGTTTTTATTTCTTTGGTAGCTTTTAGCTCTTGTTGCTAGGAGGGCTTGTCCTCTCTAGCTGTCTGGGGTATGTCCATGTGCTTTTGTTACTATCTTTTTATTAAATATACTTACCTTATCCAATAAAAAACGTGGGGCAACCTTAATAGAATCTTCATGCTAGCAGAACACAACAAGGAATCATCTTAAGGGTTCTCAAATATAAGTTATTTATGGGTCTTATTTGTGGTCTTGGAATGGTTTTGTTCCTACAAAATCAAATCCACGGTTCTTAGGGTTATATCCTTTGTGAGGGGTTTTCTTGGCCTAATCCTCCAAGTGAGTTCTGCGTCACTAAGAACATGAAATCAGTGTCTTTGCTAGCAATGGAGACGCCACTAAGCTTGCTAAACTTAGAAAAGTCATTTTGAACTTGAAAATGGGAATCCCCCCCTCACAAGAAATTCGCTCATAGCCATAAGCTTAAGAGCTTCAAGTTTCTCAAAATATCGTGAATTATCTTAAGGAAAAAGAAAAGCAAGTTTAAACATATTACAAAGAGAAACCCTAAAGGCTTGAAGATAACATTCCCATAATGGGTGAAATTATAAAAAAAAGGCCCAAAAACTATCTTAACATAAAATACATAGGCTAGAAATAGGCCAAAATCTTCAAAAAGATCATTGTCTTCAAAAGGCTTGTGAAGCTTCATTCAGAACTGATTTTGGCCAAGTGACATAGCTTAAGGCCCTCTCCATTGGTAGCCACATGTGTCTCAAGTGTACCTCTGACTTGTTTGTTACAGTCGACTATAAAACTCTGAGCTAGTCATACCATTGCTTCTCTGATCCTCTTGGCCTTCTGTCTTGTGATTGGCCATGTTGGTACTTGCAATTGTTCTACTTTGATGTTGGTCGTGTCCCTTGGTGCTTCAAGTGTGTCTTGGTTCATGTCAGTCAAGGATAATATGGGAAATTCATGTGCACTGCCTAGATTGGTGGGAGGAAATATTCTTGAAATTCGAAATAATCATAATAATGGTCATGTTAATTCTTAAAATTTGAATCAGAATATTGATGCTCCTTATAATGACTTACCTTATGTACATTCGGCTAGTATGGGAAGTTCAGATGTAACCACTAGTATTAAGGAGAGTGATTGTGTTAACAAATCTAGTGTTAAAGACATGCCATTTGGGAATTCGAATTTCACAATGGAGAAAAATTAATTGCCTCATGTTGCTTCTTCTAATAAGGAATATGGTGACGTCTTCTCTAACAACAATGGAAATAAATCTGATCGTATTAATGGTGAGGGATTTAATGAGCAGACTCTATATGGCAAGAATCATTTGTCTCTTAATATTGCTAATGTTAATATGGAAAGTTTAATTATGATTTCCCTCCTTTAAATGGACAAGTTATACATGGAAAAAGTGTGGTGGGACCGAATTTAATAGAGAATTCTAATTCAAATTTCAAAGATAAGAATGGTGATGTGGCGTGTAAAGTGGCTGCTAATGTGGGGTGTGACGTGGCTGCTGATGTGGCACATTTTAAGTTTAATGACGTGGACAAATCTAAAAACGATAATAATTTCAAAGGTACAACGAGTTATGCACATGCTTTTGGTGTTTTTAATAGTGACAATGAACAATTTTGTTCTTCTAGATCTATTGCACTTCAATTTATAAAAATGACGTGAAACTCACTTAGATGATTAGGCCAAGCAAACCCCTCGTAACGGATAGAACCCCAAGCACCGCAATTTTGATTTTGTAGGAACAGAACCCTTCCAATGCCACAAAGAAGACCCACAAAGAACTTGTCTTTGAGAACCCTTAATATGATTCCTTGTAGTGTTCTACTAGCACGGAGACGCCACCAAGGTTGATACGCCTTATATAAGTTAAAGTTGAAACAAAGGGGAATCGCTTCCTTAAGCTTGAAATTCGGCCATAGCCTTTTTTTCTTGAATCAATTCGAAAATGGTGAGTTATTATTGAAGAAGACAAAGTTTACAATATATAGGACAAGACAAATTTACTAAAATGCGCTTAAAATGTAAGAAGATTAAAAATTCCTAAAACTACCAAATGGCCACATAAAGTTAAAGCCCTAAGTAGTCATTTACTAAATATTACAAATATCTAAGCTAAGATATTTAAAACAAGTTACAAAAATATACAAGGAAAAAGTCAACAAAAGACATAACTTTTACAATAATACCTATTGGGTCCTTTTTGCTAAATATTTTGGTTCTAATCAAATATAACTAAATGACTAAGCTAATTCAGTTACAAATGACCTAAGTAAACAAAACAATGAAAAACCCGAAAAGTCAACAAAAGAGAAAACTTTTCCCAAAATGACAAAATCATCCCTTTTGCACAAAATGCTCCAAATTTCGCGGGCTTTATGTTACAATACCCAAATGATGTGTCCCAAGCCCATTAAGCCTTGTGTAACTCGAATATTTTGTGTTAGGCTTGATTCAGCTTCATTCGTCAAAAATGTGCTTGATTTCAGAATTGCTAGCGCGTCCATATGATATTACTTGCAATGCTCTATTATGTTGAGGCCATGTCCTTTGATGCTCCATGCGTGGCTTGGATCATGTCATTTCCCTCTCGCATGAAAATGATTTGACCTCGAATCTACACCTACATCAAAGTAAGACAAATCAGAAATATTAAACGTTGCTGACAACCATACTCACTAGGAAGATCTATCTTGTAAGCATTGTCAGGGATCTGCTCCAAGACTTGAAATGGACCTCTCCTCTCGATTGCAGCTTAGATCTCCACTGCGTTGGGAACCTTTCCTTGCAAAAATGTAGCTATACTCAATCTCCGGGTTCAAATATAGTACGCTCGAAACCCATTATTCTCACAAACTCTGCCTTTCTTTTCACATTCAAACTCCCAAGCTTAATAAAAATCAAAGATAATAAATCCGTAGGAGTTAAAAAATTAAAATCATAATCAATTTAATAAGGCGAGTAAGAACTAGAAGAATGAATGTAGCTATAGTATGAAAACTCTGTCAATGGTAAACATTCCTCCAAAGGTTTCAAATCCATGTTAAAATTAACATATAATTATTTATTATTTAAAATATCAAGAACATGTTAATCTAATGGCTTATTGTACACTAAGACGTCATCAAAATAGATTACTACAAACTTCCTTATAGATGCACATAATACATGGTTCTTTAATCTCATAGAAACACTAGAGACGTTTGTCAGACCAAACAGTAATATTAACTTCTCATATAATCTATATTTGGTCTTAAAAGCAATCTTCCATACATCTAACAAATCAATAGGCCTAGATATGGGATGGCGATCTGTTACCGTGATAATAGTTATAGCTCTCCAATCATCGCACATATGCCAAGTTCCATCATTCTTAGGCACTATCTGGTGCTCGATCCTTCTAATGGGTGGAAGCCCACTAGGAATGTCCTCTAGCCTTGAAAGCTCTCCCCGCTTCACCCTCACCCATATAAAAGTTATTTTTCCCTCGCCCTTTTGTTTCCCCCTTAGGTTCACTCACACACCCCTTGGGAACACTCACAACTTTAGCCTTAATTTCTTTACGAGGTTCGATCAAACTCCCCTCACGTGTTTTCTTCGAGGAAGTGTTTGCACTCTCTTTCTCTCTATCTCTCTCAAGTTGAAACTTGACTTGATCCTTATGGATTTTCCTCGGTGTAAGTGGGTATAAGGTAATGGGTTTTCCCTTATGCTGAAATGAATACTTATTCTTAAACCCATCGTGTATAACCTTCCTATCAAACTGCCACGGCCTTCCTAAAAGAATGTGTCCTGCATGCATGTGTATAATATCACACAACACATCATCAGTATAAGGCCCAATGGTGAAGCTCAATAATACCTGCCTAGTCACCCGCACTTCTCCACAGTCATTCAACCACTACAACTTGTAAGGCTTGGAATGCTTCAAGCAATCTAATCCTAACCTCTAAACTAAAGACGTACTTGCACATTAGTACATCTTCCCCTGTCAATGATCATACTACACCCCTTTCCATTCACACGACATCAAGTGTGGTATATGTTCTCCCTCTGTAGATCACTCTCGTCCTTACCAATTTTTGCACTCAAAGCACGCTTCACAACTAAGGATAAGTTATCCAGCGGGTATGCAGCTCTCTTTCTGTCACTAGTATCCTCTATCATAAGTTCATCATCCTCAACCTCAACCTCACTATCAGTAGAATGTACCTCACTATTCTTCTTATCAATCACTAAGGTGCGCATGTTGGGACACTGTGAAGCATAATGTCTCATGCCCAAACACTTGAAGCATTTGACGTCCTTAGTCTTGGGTTTTGTACCCTCAGGTTTCGGTCTAGCCTTGCTTAGATCTGCAGCCTCCTTACCCTTGGCACTTGTTTCAACCCTTACCCTACATCCCGGCGATCATTAGAAACCCATTTCCCCTTCCATGTAGGAGTAGTCTGAGTACCAAATATGGATGTAGTCTTCTTCATGCTTTGCTCTCTACCTTGATAGCCATGTGAAACATATCCTCCAAATCAACATAATAATGCAACTCGACAATCTCTCTATTCAAGCCCCCTAAAAACCGTGCCATAATAGCCTATGTATCCTCCACTACATTTTCCCTGATCATGGCAACCTCCATCTCAGTATAGTAATCTTCTACACTATTGGCCTCTTGTTACATATTTTGTAGTTTTTGATACAACTTTCGGTAGTAATGGCTGGGTATGAATCGTTTCCTTATGAGACCTCAGAGTTATTCCCATGTCTGAACTGGCCTTTCATTATTCCTCCTTCAGTTAGTGACAATCTGATCCCACCAAATTATCGCATAATCAGTGAATTCCATGGCTGCCAGATTGATCTTCCTCTCATCATAGTAATGATGACAGTTGAAAATCAACTCGATTTTCTTCTCCCACTCCAAATACGATTCAAGATTATTCTTATCTTGAAAGTTTGGTATCCTGATCTTGATATTGCTCAAATCACCATCAATATCACCATGTCTACCATACCCATCATGTCATAATCCTCACGTCTGTCATCAAATCCTCTCTGTCTATCAACCTCATATCTCTTCTATCATGCCTCCGCTCTTACCTATGATTCTTGAGCCTATGCCTCTCTTCCTCCTCAAAAGAGTCTTCCAAATCATCAAACCCATCAGGATCATTCTCAGCCTCCTCTTCCACTAGTGGCACTCGAGGTGGTGGAACTTGTCATGGTAGCACAACTTGTGGTGGTACTCATGGAATACTGCCTGTCTGTATACTATCAACACTCTTTGACAACCTCTCCGAAGTAGTATTCATGTTCTATATCCTATCTTTAAACTTCCTATCAAAAGTATCAAGCTTCTCATCCACTGTCAAACTAGTACATTTCATCTCAAAGCTTCAACAAACAGATTAGAAGTAACAATTTTATGAAAATAATTATATAACCGCATAATCTCACACGCTCACATGTTTGCACTCAAATATGTATCCCTCCACTCCACTCGTGTTAGCACTCAATATAATGTGAATATGACTTACCAAAGAAGTTCACAATAATATGTAATCTTCAAGCTAGCATAAATATTAAGAAACCAATATAAGGCAAACAGAGTAATGCGAGTAAGAATTAGCAAATACATAGACTCAATTCAAATAAAACCTAAAGCTAGAATTCTTGGAATAAAGAAATCATAAACTATGACAATAGGAAAACAAGCATGCAAATTCACAGTCGTATGCAATTTCATATGAAAATTTGGTGCCTCAATAGAAATTTTGTTGAATTACCCTTCACAGACACCTGATTGATGATATAGAACCAACCAATTTCAATCAAAATTTTTAACTTTTTTACCCTTTTTTTGCTCATCATGACATTTGAGCTCTTAAAAAAATTCTAAGTGTTGATCGGTTTCAAGTCCAATTTGGGACCGGTATGGTTGCTTCCCGGTTCAAGTAGATATATTTTACTCACAGGTTCACCGGTATGGAGATCGGTATGTAAGCCAATATGTACTTGCCCGATTCCAGTAGATATGTTTTGGAACAAGTTCACCGGTATGGAGTCTGGTATGAGACTGATATGAAACTAGCCTAGTTCCAATAGCTATGTAATCCCTAGGTAGACCGGTATGAAGGCCGATATGAAACTTGCCTGATTCCAGAAGATATGTTTAGTGTATTTTTATACCGGTATAAGGTCGGTATGCCGGTCACAGGCAATTCAAAAAAAGGCAAAAATACTTGAGAAACCCAAAATCAAGAATCAAGATGAACAAGTATCTTGCTGACCAAATAAACACAATAAAGACTAAATGAAAAACACAAAGTAAAGATAGAAAAATAAGACCTTGGAACTCTAAGCTCTGATACCAAATGACCCGGAACTCACTTGTATGATTAGGTCAAACAAACCTCTCACAACGGATAAAACCCCAAGCACCGCGAATGAGATTTTGTAGGAACAAAATCCTTCCAAGGCCAGAAAGAAACCCTGCAAAAAATTTGTCTTTGAGAACCGTTAATATGATTCCTTGTAGTGTTCTGCTAGTATGGAGACGGCACCAAGGTTGCCACGCCTTAGATAAGTCAAAGCTGAAACATAGGGGAATCCCTCTCTTAAGCTTGAAATACGGCCATAGCCTTTTTTCTTGAAGAAATTCGAAAATGGTGAGTTATTATTGAAGAAGACAAAGTTTATAATATATAGGACAAGACAAATTTACTAAAATGCCCTTAAAAGGTAAAAAGACCAAAAAGTCCTAAAACTATTCAATGGCCACATAAAGCTAAAGCCCTAAGTAGTCATTTACTAATTATTATAAATACCTAAGCTAAGATATTTAAAACAAGTTTCAAAAATATCAAAGGAAAAAGTTAACAAAAGACATAACTTTTAGAATACTGCCTATTGGGTCCTTTTTGCTAACTATTTGGTTCTAATCAAATCTAACTAAATGAATTAGCTAACTTAGTTACAAATGACCTAACTAAGTCAACAAAACAATGAAAAACCCAAAAAGTCAGCAAAAGATGCATCTTTTCCTAAAATGATAAAATCGTCCATTTTGCATAAAATGCTCCAAATTTCATGGTCTTCATGTTACAATACCCAAAGGATGTGTCTCAAGCCCATTAAGCCTTGTGTAACTCGAATATTTGGTGTTGGGCTTGATTCGATTTCATTAGTAAAAAATGTGCTTGATTTCAAAATTGATGGCGCGTCCATCTGATATTACTTGCAATGCTCCATTATATTAAGGCCATGTTCTCCGATGTTCCACGTGTGGCTTGGATCATATTGAAAAAGGAATATGATTGATGGCCGAATAAAGGTTTGCCCTCTGTGGATGTTGCGGGAGAAGGTAGTGTAGCTTGGAAAACTACTTTGGTTGGCTACTTTGTTGGTAAGAAACTTCCATTTAAAGTAGTTGATTCTATTGCCCATAAGATTTGGGACATATATGGTTTGCGTGAGGTGTTTTTCTCGGACAATGGCTTCTTTTTCTTCAAATTTTTGAATTTCCAAGATGCTTGTGTAGTTGTGGAGAGAGGTTCATGGCATATGGCTAATCGGCCATTGGTTATCAAACATTAGCAACCGCGTTTGCCTCTTGCTAAAGAAGACATTAATAAGGTTCCAATATAGATTCACCTTTACAATATGCCTTTTGAGTTTTGGAAGTCTAAGGGGCTGAGTTTTGTGGCTAGTGTGGTTGGGTACCTTATTCATGCTGACCATATTACTCTTACTCGTACAAGGTTGAGCTATGCTCGAGTTTGTGTTGAAATTTATACAAGAGATAAATTAGTTGAAGACTTCGATTTTCAATATTATAAAGGTATGTGGATTAAGGTTCGGGCAGAATTGAGTTGGTTCCTATGAAGTGTTCTTCTTGTGGGGTTTCGGCCACACTTTGGATACTTGTCCTATGAGTGCTTTAAAGAAAGAGGAGAGTAAGCCTACTACAATTTGGGTGCCAAAATCTACAAATCCTCCAACAAATATAAGTTCTAAAATGGAGAAGGATGTGGAATGGGTGACAGTCTCTAGGAAGAATAAGGGTAAATGAGTGCTAAAGGATGATGTTTCTTTGCTTTTTGATGAGTTGGTGTCAGATGCTCTGGGTCAGGATAGTGCTTCTAAGATGTATCATTCAAAAATATTGGAGATTATTATTTGTAAAGCTAAGGAAGAGGGTAAATTCTCCCCTATTATCCAAGAACTGAATAGTGAGGTCCATGTGGTCTCTAGTGAGGTGTTGTGTAATGTGGAAACTTTGAAGCCTAATTTTGCTGATTTTATACATGGTCTGGATGACGTAGCTAATCTTGGAAAGGATATCATGTCTGAGCCTTGTGAGGATGCTGTTTTTCCCATTTATAATGTTAATTCTCTGGCATTGAAAGCTAAGGATTCCTTAGAAAAGAAGTCTGGTAAGGGTGGTAATAATAAGAAGGCCTCATATACCAAGAAGGGCCGTAAAAGTAACTCCATTCGAGGGGGTAAATGGAGATTATTTGCTTATGTCTTGGTTTTCTTCCTCTTTAAATATTTTTAATGATTTTTGGTTGTTAGAATATTGGAGGTTTTAATGACCATATGAAGCAAGCTGAAGTTCGATGATTTTTTCGAGATGAGAAACTATCTTTGTTTGGTTTAGTTGAGACTAAGGTTAAACTGAGTAATGTTGTGAATGTCTCTAGAGCTATAAATGTGTCATGTAAATTCTTTTATCATTCTAATGTTCTTCTTTTTGGTAGGATTTGGGTTATTGGAACCCTTTTGATGTGGATGTAGATGTTATTCAGTTTAGCAGATGTCCAGTTTTCTGGGTGCCGTTTTACTTGGTATAATAAGCATGTTGGATCTACTATTTGGCAAAAGCTTGATCATGTCATTATTAATGCTTCTAGGGAGACTTCTTTTCCTGGTTTGGTTGCTAGATTCCTTCCATTTAGTATCTCAAATCATTCTATTGTGGTTGTTACTTTAACTAAGCTCCCTAAGAGGAAGACTACGTTTAAATTCTTTGATTATTGGGCTGACCATCATGTTTTCCTTTCGGTTGTAGGTAGAGCTTGGGATATTGATGTTTGGGGCACTCCTATATTTTGTTTGTGTATGAAGTTGCGTAATGTGAAGGTGGCGTTACAGAAGCTTAATCATGAGCATTTTTCAAACCTTACTGATGGGCCTAATGGGGTTAGGAGAGAGTTGCAAGAGGTTCAATGTGCTTTCCATGAGTTTCCTAGTGATTCTTTATTATTGAGTGAGGAGGTAAGGTTGTCTTCGTTGTATTGCAATTTGAGAAGAGAAAATGAGAGTTTGGTCAGGCAGAAGTCTCGGGTTCAATGGCCTAATCTTGGTTATCAGAATACAAAGTTTTTCTTTCAAGCTATGAACCATCATCAT
The DNA here is from genome assembly GCA_019454045.1 of Zanthoxylum bungeanum. Lineage (NCBI taxonomy): Eukaryota > Viridiplantae > Streptophyta > Magnoliopsida > Sapindales > Rutaceae > Zanthoxylum > Zanthoxylum bungeanum. Next base: position 311,068 of record SKCR01027517.1, read on the forward strand.
CGACATAGTAAGATTATTTATATTCATAATAAGGATGAGACTCGTGTGAAGGATCATGTTTTGGTGTGCTATGAGATTGTGTCATTTTATAAGACTCTCTTAGGGCCTCAACTGAGTCTGCTGGGTATTGATAGGGATCACATTCAATCGTTTACTACCCAATTTGTTTCGGATGAGCAGATGGAGGTTCTTGATCGAGAGATTTTAGATGAGGAGATTAAGGCAGTGATGTTTTCTTTGAAGGATAATAAGACCCCGGGGCCGGATTGTTTTAATTAGGGTTTCTACTACAATTGCTCTAATTCCGAAGGTTTCTAATCCGATACAAGTTAAGGATTTTCATCTCATTTCATGTTGCAATACTATTTATAAGTGTATTGCTAAAATTATTACTGATCAGATTAAGGCAGTTCTTCCTTATATGATTAGCCCTAGCCAATCTTCTTTTGTAACTGGTCGGCGTATTAGTGATAATATTTTGTTGTGAAATAAGTTGATGAGAAATTATCATAGGAGTGGTGGGTGCCAAGATATGCTCTAAAGATTGATTTGATGAAGACCTATGATACAGTCCGATGGGATTTCATGGTTGAGGTGTTGAGAACCATTGGGATTCCAGAAATGATGGTTGGTTGGATTCATGAGTGTATGACCTCTACTATATTCTCTGTTTCAATTAATAGAGAGTTGAAGGGTTTTTTCCTTAGTGGTCATGGGTTGAGGAAAATGGATCTTATGTCTCCTTACCTATTTTAGATAAGGTTAGTATATTAACAAAAGAAAAATAAAAACACGAGGGCATGCCCTAGACAGCTAGAGAGGACATTCCCTCCTAGCAACAAGAGCCAAAAGCTACAAAGGAAATAAGCACATAAAAAGATATCATCAGACAGATGCCAAGAAAGGTGTAGCCATTTATTATCATAAGATGGTTTAACCTTTCGTAATAAACTAGCACGAGTCCGAACAAAAAACACAATATCAGAGAGATAACACTAAAGGGACGAGGAAATACCAATGTACTGATCCATCCACTCAACAGTCTGAGTCCAAACCCGATAGCTCCAGTCTAAACCACACATAGCCAACACAACCGTCCAAATCCAGGAAGAGAAAGAGCATTGGAAGAAAAAGTGATCAACGTCTTCCCCAAAGCAACCACACAAGACACATCTCGAGCAAGCAGAAATACCGAAAGTCATAAGCCTATCTTGAGTACAAAGGCCACTTTGGATGGTCAACCAAAGCATCAAAGAATGGCGCGTGATAGCCTTATGAAACCACACAATCCGATACCAACGCACCAAAGTGCCCCTCATTCTTATAGCATTCCAAGCACTCATAATAGAAAAAATACCTCTATGATCATCCACTTAAATCTGCTTATCCTCCCTCATACTACAAGGAACACAATCCAATAGAAGGGAGCGAGCCAGATCGAGAAGGGAAGCAGATCAAGCCGGAGGCCACTGCCAAGAAGAGTCTGTGATAATAGTTGACACTGTAGCCATCCTATCCAAGCTAGAGTCATAAATGACCCTCTCACCCAGTGTATCCATAATCGGACCTAGCAATGCCAATTATCAAAAATCGTTAAGACCAATACATCTCATATATCGAGATTTGGTCCAACATGAACCATGGTTTATTTGATGAGCACTAAACGACTCACCAGAAGTATTCTCAATAGATGACACACTAACATCAATAGGAATCTTCGTGAGTCGAGTAGCATATCTAGTCTTTTGACTTGAGATACCATTGTTGTTGTATAAGTGATCATTTATACTTTTAAAATAATCATGTCACTGTTCAATCTAGACCAGATCTCCGCCTCTTCGTTGGGTGTGGATTGATACTCGTGATATCATATGATGTGTCCAGAGAGGAACTGTCAATCCAATATGCAAGATTTAGGCATCCACTTCGTGATATTTAAATCCCTGGCCAAATGAATATTGATTGAGACATTACAAATATGTCACGACATATATATGAATTATACACTATGGAGATTTGACATTATTGTCAATATCTTCGGTGTAATTCAGATAGCCTATGACGTACAGACTATAGGATATGCCTAGACCCTGACTTATTGTAGGACACAGATGTTGGACGATGCTGTTCCGGGCTCGCAGCCCGGTTAGGAGTACGGAATAGCCCGCGGGGAACTAAATCGGAGAAATAATATGGAGTCGCCACTCGGTGTGAACCTGGAAAATGATTTAAGGCCGCATTCACCCCTCGCAAGGGAAGACCTCAAACTGTTGGGTTCAGAATGGTCCCTTACTTATGCCACTTGTAATGAAATGATTTGTGCAATAATCTAACCAAGTCTAAGCAACATATTTCCAAGGGGGTAATTTACTCCTAAGTTCATATGTATAAAATAAATCATCATAAGGACAAACATACAATATCACACAATAATCTCATGACATGTTGAATCATCAAACGCGGAAAATAAATAATAACCTAAATATAAGTTGAACGCCTATTGCGAAAGAAGATAACTAAATCATGCATAGAGGAATAACGTACTAGCGGCTAAATCACACTTGAGAAACAAGTAACATCCTAACGACCTAATCATGCTTGAATACTATCTCACGAACACATCAAACAGATAAATGCGGGAACACAAGTAGATGGTAGCAGTAAAAGTGTCACTAATGGAATGGCATGGTTAATTACATAATGCAAGAGAAATCACCCAAGAAGCAATCATGCATGAAATGTGATGAAAAAGACTCATTTTAGTGTATGCGTGTTCGTGTAGCGTTCGAAAAGGCGTTCGAATGGTAAACATAAGGTTCTCGTTCGTGTGGTGTTTGATAACGCGTTTGAACGGGACAAGACCTAATGAAACAAAATGCATGCACGTTCGAGTAGCGTTCGTAAACGCGTTCGAACGGTAAATATAAGGTTCACGTTCTTAAAGCGTTTGAGAACGCGTTCGAACGAGACCAGACCTGATGCATGATAAAACAAAGGAAATACGTGCGCGTTCGAGTAGCGTTAGTAAACGCGTTCGAACGGTAAACAGAAGGTTCGCATTCATATAGTGTTTGAGAACGCGTTCTAACGGGACCAGACCTGATGCATGATAGACGACGCAACACATACATAGATAATCAAATCCACAATGTAGGACTTTGTGTGCCCGATTGAACTCATTCTCATTCAAGAGTACCTCATCCGGCGCGGCAAAACATCATGGTAAAGGTATCCTTTAGGCATTTTCCCTCGAATAGAGGACCTTGAATCCACCCTAGTTAGCCCATGCGCACAAGAATGCAATGCATGCGTAAATAAACCAACGATATGCAAATGGTAAATGACATAATAAAAAGGCGCGGCAAAACATCGTGGTAAAGGTAGCCTTCAGGCATTTCCCTCGAATAGAGGACCTTTAATCCACCCTAGTTAGCCCATGTGCATTATGCTACCGTGCATATAAAATAAGGACAACAATATAGGACTTCGCATATTCGATTAAACATATATCACATTCAATCAAACACACTTTGTCCGGCGCGGCAAAGCATTATCGTGAAGGTAGTCTTTCAGACTTTTCTTCCCTCAAATAGGGAACCTTTAGGCCAACATACTAAGCCCATGCACATCACATCATCAATACAAACAAATAATCGTACATAAATTAAATGGCGGAATATAAAATACGGATAACAAACGAACGAGATAAAACATATCGAAATATGTGTCGTTTGCTCAAGTGGTACGTGGAGTTGTATCCCAAGTACATATCGCACTACCGTCCATTCAGATTCGGCTACGGAATTTACATCTGGGTTTCCATCCTATATACCACAAGAGACGACACTTTTTCTATTCATTCAAGGGCCACAACACACATCAATCAACGACTCTCATGCGAAGAAAATTTGATAAATGATTAAAATATGAATAGAGATAAATAAAAGATGGTGTCCTCAGGTCTAAACTTTTAGATCGTCGCTCAGAAGTACTGTACACGGTCGTCGGAAGGGTTAATGCTCTGCGTCTCCTCCGGTTCACTGGTTCATGTCTTTCCTCGCTATTTTCATTACTCGCGCTGTTGTTTTCACTCCGTTTCGCTGCTGTTTTCGCTGTATTTTCTGGTCACTGTTCTTGGTGTATTGATGGACTGTTTTTGCGGTTTAAAGAGGGTTGGGGCTGCTGTTTTGTGTGGTTATTTAAGGGTTTTAAAGTGTAGTTTTTGTTCACTGTTTTAGGTGATTTTAGGCCACTGTTTTGGGGTATAGATTTCGGTGAATGCATGGGGTGTTTTCAGGGGCTGTTCGGTGGTTGTAGGGGCTGTGAATGGCTGCTGTTTCGGTGGTTGTAGGGGATGTATGGGAGTAGTTTTGGTCACGGTAATGGGGCTATACGGGAGTAGTTTTGTTGCGGTAATGAGGGCTTTTTAATCTTATGATTTTCGGTTATTGAGAGTGAGGGAGGAGAAGAGAATTCTTTGTTGTTTATGGCTTGTTATGCGTGAATGCTAGGAGTCTTTTTTTGTGTGAATGAGCTAGGGTTTGGATGTGTGGTGAAGACTTCTTTTTATAGGCAATGGTGAATCCATGTTTGAAAAGGAAATGGACCAATTAGTGTTTTATAAGGAAAATTTATATTTGATTGGGGACAAGATTTTTTTTATTTAGGTAGGGATATATTTTATATTTTATATTTTATTTGACTTATTTTAATTTGGTATGTGATTTTTTAGATTTGTTTTAATTTCACCATGTGTTAAATATGTGTTTTATTAATTTGGATATGTTTTATGGGCTTTGGTGGGCTAATTGGGCTTGGATGTGAGGCTAGCAGCAAAACCAGAAGTACCGACACCGTTCGAACACCGATTCGAATGCTACAAGAACGCCCATAATCTGCTTGACGTTCGAACGTGTTAACGAACGTAGCACGAATGAAAGCAGTGAACATTTGAATTGAATCTGATGACATACTTATTCTGAATTTCCCCTTCTTACGTTCGTTTCCCGCGACTTCCGTGACTTAAAAGGTAGTGTCTCCAAATAAGACTCATCATAGGGACTTATATGCAAAATACAGTGCCTACAGTCGCCCCCACTTTGATGGGACTTGTGTAGTGTGTGAAAATGACAATCCTATCAAAGTCGTGCAATGCATTTTTACTTACCTGTCTCAACAGCCGCCACCTGACTTGCTTGTTGCCTCGAGCTGAGTTGATGACGCAGTGGACCTCAATCTTGTGACGCATCCCAATAACTGTAACGGACAACGGGGGCCTCGACCCTGGGACGCATCCCAATACCGCTGACAATATGGGTAACGACTCTGGGGCGCATCCCCAAAACTGATGATGCAGTGGATCTCGATCATGGGATGCATCCCAATAACTTCAACGGACAACATGGGCCTCGACCTTGGGACGCATCCTAATACCGCTGACAATGTGGGTCAGGACCCTAGGACGCATCCCCAAAACTGGTGATGCAGTGGACCTCGATCCTGGGACGCATCCCAATAACTGATGCTGGTGATGTGGGTCACGACCCTGGAACTCATCCCCAAAACTGATACTGATACTGATGTGGGCCTCGCCCCTGGGACTCATCCCTAAAATTGCTGATGCTATGTGTGGGCCTCGACCCTGAGACTCATCCCCAAACTGATGCTGACATGGGCCTCATCCCCAAACTGATGTTTGATGTGGGCCTCGCCCCCAAACTGATGCGGATGTGGGCCTCGACCCTAAGCTGATACTGATTTGGGCCTCACCCCCAAACTGATGCTGACATGGGCCCCGCCCCCAAAATAATGTTTGATGTGGGCCTCGCCCCCCAAACTGATGCTGACACTGTACTGTTGCTTCTTCTGGTTGGCTTGCTTTTGCCGCTTTCTCTTTTTTTTTCTTTGAAACCTATTATTGCAAAACAGAACAAACACAAAAAGAATGCAAATGTGTTACGTGTATGCATGCATGCATGAATGAGTTTCCTATCCCGTTGGGTTAGGTCTTCTGTTAACTCCCTTGGTGACTGCTCGGTCTTCTTTCCCTCAAGCAAAATACTGCTTTAATCTATCCACATTGATCTGCTTGGTGAACTCGTTCCCTTCCAAGTCTGACAGTCTCACCGCCCCATTTCCCATTACTTTCTGCACTATGTAGGGTCCTTCCCAGTTAGGTCTGAACTTTCCTTTTGGGTCTGTCATCGACGGCCTCGACTGTTTAAGTACCAAATCACCTTTTTTTATCTTAGTAGGACACACTTTCTTGTTGAATGCTCGAGCCAACCTCTTCTGGTATAGCTACATGTGATGCAAGGAATTCATTCTCTTTTCATCTAGCAGTGCTAACTGTTCAAATCTCTGTGTGGCCCATTCATATTCAGGTTACTCTGTTTCTGCTAATACCCTCATTAACTGTATATCAACTTCCACTGGCAGTACTGCTTCCATTCCATAGACCAAAGAGTAAGGTGTGGCTCTCGTTGCTGTTCTCACATATGTTCTATACCCCCACAAGGCATACGGCAATTTATCGGCCTAGTCTCTGTAGTTCTCTGTCATATTGGGTAACATTTTCTTTATTATCTTGTTGGCTGCCTCAACTGTCCCATTTGCCTGTGGTCTGTAAGGTGATGACTTATGATGGCCTATCCCATACTTCTGCAGCATTGTCTTTGTCTCCCCTTGGAACTGAACTCTGTTATCTGTAACCACATGATGCGGCATACCATACCGACATATGAGATTCCGAGCTAGGAACTTTGCTATATGCTTTTCTGTAACATTGCGGAATGATTTGGCTTCCACCCACTTTGAGAAGTAATCTACTGCCACTACTATAAAGCGATGTCCATTTGATGCATTCGGTCGAATCTCTCCAATCATATCAATCCCCCATGCTGAGAAATGCCACGACTCTGACAACCCGTGCAACTCTGTGTACGGCAAATGATTCAAGTTACCTTGTGCTTGACAATCATGGTAGTGCTTTACCAGTTTCGCACAGTCTGTCTCCATGGTCAACCAGTAGAAACCTTGTCTTGCAATCTTGCGAGACAAATTCAGCCCATTCATGTGCAGTCCACATACCCCGAAACATGAGGCTTTACCAAATACTCTCTGATCTTGTCAAAGGCTGACTGACACTGCTCATTCCATTTCACCGGCTGGTCTTTTCTCAACAGTTTGAAAATAGGCTCATACACTGATGTCAACTTGGCGATGAACCGACTGATATACTGAATTTTCCCAAGGAATGCTCTGACTTCTTTCTCTGTCTTCGGTGCTGGCATCTCAGTAATTGCTTTGATCTTCTCTGAGTCTACCTCTATTCCTCCTATTCCCACCGTATGTCCCAGCAACTTTCCTGATGTTACCCCAAACACACATTTCTTGGGATTCAGCCGCAAATTATATTTCTCAACTCTCTGAAGGAACTTCTCCAGTGCTTCTATATGCCCAATTCTTGTCTCTGATTTCACAATCATATCATCCACATATACTTCGATCTCTTTGTGCATCAAATCGTGGAATAATGTAGTAGCCATCCGCTGATAAGTAGCTCCTGCATTCTTGAGCCCAGACGGCATTACCTTGTAACAATATGTGCCCCACTCGGTGACAAAGGCAGTCTTGTGCTTGTCTTCTTCAGCCATAAGAACTTGATTGTACCTTGAAAACCCATCTGCAAATGAATACATGGCAGATAAAGCCGCACTGTCAACTAGCACATCTATATGTGGTAGAGGAAAATCATCTTTCGGACAAGCCTTGTTAATATCTCTGTAATCCACACACATTCTGACTTTCCCGTCTTTCTTCGGCACTGGCACAATATTTGCTAACCATTCAGGATACTTTACTACTTCCAGGAACCCCACATCTATCTGTTTCTTGAATTCTTCTCTAACTTTCTCATCCCACTCTGGTCTCATCCATCGGAGTTTCTATTTCACTGGCCTCATATTTGGATATGTTGGTATCGTATGCTGGGCGATGCTTCTGTCTACCTCAGGCATGTCCTCGTAGGACCAAGGAAAGAATTTGGCATATCTGACCAATATTTCTTCTAATTTCTCCCGCTCCTCAGAGGTAACCTCACTTGCAATTAGAATTTCCTTGGGGATCTCTGGCGTACCAAGGTTGAATGCATTTGTTCTGGTGGAACTGATATCAAATATACTGAAGTCATGCAAATTGAAAGGGAAAGACTCAGACGAGTAAGCAAAATGATTGTCTTTATTGCTAGCAGATGCAGGAATACATTCAAATAAATCAGAGAGATAAACATCTTCATCCTCCACAGATGTTTCATCTCCCACAGCTGGGTCTTCCTCCTTTTCCTCGAGGGTCAAGCCCTCCAACTTCATCAGTTCTTCTTCCCATTTCTCTTCTTCCTTTTACATAATTTCTGATGCCAGTGACTTCTCACTTATCACCTCCTGAAAGATCTCAAACCCGGGCACCACAATCCTATTGACTTCTTCCGGTTCAGGTTCTCCCTGATATCCCGTTGCCTTCACAAAACATTCCATCAGCTTCAACCCTTTCTTCTTGGCTTTCGGCTTATCCTCATCAGACTTGTACCCCAAACCCCTTCGAGTAGTCTGACATTTAAAGTTAGGCAATATTGGACCTTTGTCCGGCTCGAACTTCATCTTTTCCATGATCCTAGCCACCCTAGGATCCACCCACTCCTCAAAAGTTGTCGACACTTGGAACCTTGTGAAAGGTTGTATTTCCAAAGCGGCCACAACATTATCTACCTCAGCTCGAATGGTGACAATCTCTCCCCCGTACGGGAACTTAACAACCTGGTGCAGAGTGGAGGGCACGCCCCCAAGCTTGTGAAACCAAGGCCTTCCCAATAACAAAGCAAAAGTGGATGAGATGTCCAACATTGTGAATTCAACCTCATCTTCAATTGGGCCAACTTTGACCATTGCTGCAAAAGTACCCTCAACTCCCCTCTTACTATCATCATAAGCTTTAATAGTCATACTGGAGGGGTCCAGATCCGTTGCCTTCATACCCAGTTTTGCCAAAATCTTCAATTGGCATACGTTGATGGAGGAGCCATCATCTACCATCACACAAGAGGTCTTCTTGCCCCTTACTTTAGCTCTAATGAATAAGGGTCTATTATGGTTCCTTCCCTCAGCCGGGAGTTCCTCCTCAGAAAAGGTTATATGTAGAGCTTCCTTTTGCACTGATCCAACAAACATCGCGGGGTTGGCATCCTCCGTCAATACTATCTTGCTCAATGCCTCAACCATGGCCCGCATGTGCTCCTGAGATGCATATAACAACTCCCAGATGCTCACTTGTGCTTGGGTCTTCCTTAACTGACGTTGTACTACATCTTTCTCAGTATTTTCTGTATTCTCAGCCACTTCTCTGCCTTTTGTCAGCACTTCCTTGCCCTTTTCTACAGTGTCACTATAGAAACGCCCGCTGCATGTCATTCCTCTTACCTCCTCTTCATCACTACTGGAGAAATCTTCCCAGAAGTTCTTTCTCTGTTCTGTTTCATCTTCGTTACTGCTATCCCAAATTCCTAGGCAGAAGGCTTGGTGGTCAAAGGATTTGAGGACAAGGCTTTCGGATAGGCCAGAGTTTATCATATATGACACAGATGTTGGGACATAGTGGTAATTCGACAGGGGGTTTTGTGTGTGTTAGGCTGTTCTGTTTCTGGGTCAGGTATCTTTCTGAAGTCTATAAGGTCATGGATTTCATGGCGAAGGTGAGCACAATTGTCAGTGTCATGGCCTTTCTCTTGGTGGAAATGGAAATATTGGTTTAGGTTGAGATATGGTGGTGGAGGGTGTGGAAGTGGTTTAGTTTATAAAGGTTTCAGAAGTCCTTGTCTCTTTAATTTCTCCAGCACCTTAGACAATGGTCTTCCTAAGTTGGAAAATCATCGGTTTCGGATAGCAGAAATTTCAGCGGAAACAGGCTTGGCTCCTGTTGTTCCCCCAATGGGCCTCTTGTTCAAGCCATAGAACTTTCTGTTCTCAGCTTCTTCTTCTTCAATATCCATGACAGTTTCCCTCAACTGTCGAAAATCAGTGATCATGGAGGTCATCCTCCTCAACTTGCTATAGATCGAGGGCTTAGTACCCTTGATAATCATCTTAATCTGGTCCTTCTCTGAGGGCTGAGTCTGTATTTTCAGAAGCTGGCTTCTCCAGTGGTCTACATACTCCTTGAAGCTTTCTTCCGGCTTCTGCTTAGTGTTCTCCAAATCACGAAGTGACAAATCAATTTCCAAATCTGTAACATATTGCTTAGAAAAGCTTCAGCCAGTTCCCTACAGTCTTCCTTAACCTTTCTTTCAAGGCTATGATACCATACTACCGGCGCCCCCTCAAGTGACATCCCAAACATTTTCTGCACCTGGCACTGTGACAAGCCCACTGAACTCATAACTGAAACATATTGTTGAAGATGGACCTTCGGGTCCTCATTCCCATTGAACTTGGCCATATCAGGCATCTTGAACTGAGCTGGCAGCTGTTCTTCAAAATCCATTGCTTCATAATCTAACAACTCTTCATGTTTACCCCTCATTTTGCGGGTAACCGTTTCTACCTGATCCTGGATCTTCTGAAATTTTGCCTGAGACCCAATCATTCTTCATGTCGCATATTCTGCCATGTCATCATCAAAAGTGGGGATATCATCCCCCAACCCATTCGAAGGCTCCTCACGCCTCACATTCTCATAATTCCCCCCAGTACGGGGCACAGCCATATTAGCCACGGCAGCAGTCAAGGCTTGTAACTGTTCAGTAATCTTGGTGAGACTGTTCTCAAACTGATCCATACGGGATACCTCATTCTCTGATTCACTCATGTTTGTTATCGGTCTCTTGGTAAGTCTTCCCTCTTCCCTTACCCAATGGGAATCTATGGTGTCTTTTAAAACCATATATTAGCATGTATGCGTGCATATGATGCATGAGATGTATAGAATGCATAGGTTGGCCCATTATCATTTTAAAGCATTTAACCACGCCATTGCGCGGTGCAAACTTGTCCCAGTTGAAAAAGGCCCAATAGGTTTACACTTTGCGATAACATGGCTAAACGACTTCAAATGATGAGAGGCTCAAACATAAAATGGCCCATCAGCATTTTAGAAACTTTTGGCCCACTCGTCATAGGATACGAACTCGTCCCAGTTTAAATGGCCCAACAAGTTCGCATTTCTGACAAGAAGTCCAACTGCATCCGAATGCGGATGGTCCACAAATACAAGCATAAAGAGATAATTCAAGCATAGAGCAATAATTTCTACAGAGTGGCCCATCGCTATTTCAGAAGCTTTTGGCCCAATTGTCATAGGATATGAACTTGTCCCAGTTTAAATGGCCCAACAAGTTCGCATTTCTGACTAGAAGTCCAACTGAATCCAAATGAGGATGATCCACGAGTACAAAGAAATAGTTGCTATAATCCATACAACTCCGGCCTACGTGTGGGTTTGCGGGAGTGTAGACAAAGACTCTCACTGGCGAAGGATTGCCCATAACTAGGTCTCCCCACTCAAGGGTTCGAGCGAGCAAGTGAACGTACCTTTTTTATACCTTACGGTACGTGCCGACGAGTTATGGTACGTGACTGACTGTCAAATGGATTTCCCGTTGTAGATTCCCCAGAATGAGGGTGGAGCGAACTCTCTTAAATACCCAAGCCTCTTAGGCTCTTATCGCTTGGTGACGGGAATAAACAACGAGTCCTCCAAATTAGTCCATCACAATAGGCTACGAGTAAATGATTATCTAGGTGCCTTCGCAACTTTTCCTTATAGAAAGGTAGTGAATGAGGGAATACACCAAACCATTACCTAGCCTTAAAAATGCCTTTGATTAAACCCCTTTCAACCCACGGTAGACACTGTTAATTAAAGCACAAATCCAAACATTACAATACATTATTTCGGGGCCAATTCTCTATCCCCAGGGGAGTCGTTAGACTGTAGGACACAGATGTTGGACGACATTGTTCCGGGCTCACGGCCCGGTTGGGAGTACGGAATAGCCCGCAAGGGGACTAAACCGGAGAAATAATATGGAGTCGCCACCCGGTGTGAACCGGGAAAATGATTTAAGGCCGCACTCACCCCTCGCAAGGGAAAACCTCAAACCGTTGGGTTCGGAATGGTCTCTTACTTATGCCACTTGTAATGAAATGATTTATGCAATAATCTAACCAAGCCTAAGCAACATATTTCCAATGGGGTAATTTACTCCTAAGTTCGTATGTATAAAATAAATCATCATAACGACAAACATACAATATCACACAATAATCTCATGACATGTTGAATCATCAAACGCGGAAAATAAATAACAACCTAAATATAAGTTGAACGCCTATTGCGAAAGAAGATAACTAAATCATGCATAGTGGAATAATGTACTAGTGGCTAAATCACACTTGAGAAACAAGTAACATCCTAACGACCTAATCATGCTTGAATACCATCTCACGAACACATCAAACGGATAAATACGGGACCATAAGTAGATGGTAGCAGTAAAAGTGTCACTAATGGAATGGCATGGTTAATTACATAATGCAAGAGAAAACACCCAAGAAGTAATCATGCATGAAATGTGATGAAAAAGACTCAGTTCAGTGTATGCGCATTCGTGTAGCATTCGAAAACGCGTTCGAACGGTAAACAGAAGGTTCTCGTTCGTGTGGCGTTTGATAACGCGTTCGAACGGGACAAGACTTGATGAAACAAAATGCATGCGCGTTCGAGTTGCGTTCATAAATACGTTCGAATGGTAAACAGAAGGTTCGCGTTCGTATATCATTTGAGAACATGTTCGAACGAGACCAGACCAGATGCATGATAAAACAAAGGAAATACGTGTGCATTCGAGTAGCGTTAGTAAACGCGTTCGAACGGTAAACAGAAGGTTTGCATTCGTATAGCGTTTGAGAACGCGTTCGAACTGGACCAAACCTGATGCATGATAGACGACGAAACACATACATAGATAAGCAAATCCACAATGTAGGACCTCATGTGCGCGATTGAACTCGTTCCCATTCAATAGGGTGTACCTCATCCGGCGCGGCAAAATATCATGGTAAAGGTAGCCTTTAGGCATTTTCCCTCGAATAGAGGACCTTGAATCCACCCTAGTTAGCCCATGCGCACAAGAATGAAATGCATGCGTAAATAAAGCAACGATATGCAAAGGGTAAATGACATAATAAAAAGGCACGGCAAAACATCGTGGTAAAGGTAGCCTTCAGGCATTTCCCTCTAATAGAGGACATTTAATCCACCCTAGTTAGCCCATGCGCATTATGTTAGCGTGCATATAAAATAAGGACAACAATATAGGACTTCGCATATTCGATTAAACATATATCACATTCAATCAAACACACTTTGTCCGTCACGGTAAAGCATTGTCGTAAAGGTAGTCTTTCAGACTTTTCTTCCCTCAAATAGGGAACCTTTAGGCCAACATACTAAGCCCATGCACATCATATCATCAATACAAACAAATAATCATACAGAAATTAAATAGCGGAATATAAAATGTGGATAACAAACGAACGAGATAAAACATATCGAAATATGTGTCGTTTGCTCAAGTGGTACGTGGAGTTGTATCCCAAGTACAGACCGCACTACCGTCCATTCGGATTCGGCTACGAAATTTACATCTGGGATTCCATCCTATATACCACAAGAGACGACACATTTTCCATTCATTCAAGGGCCACAACACACATCAATCAACGACTCTCATGCGAAGAAAATTTGATAAATGATTAAAATAGGAATAAAGATAAATAAAAGATGGTGCCCTCAGGTCTAAACTTTTAGATTGTCTCTCGGAAGTACCATACATGATTCGGAAAGGTTAATGCTCCGCGGCTCCTCCGGTTCACTGGTTCACGTCTTTCCTCACTGTTTTCACTACTCGGACTGCTGTTTTCACTCTGTTTCGCTACTATTTTCGCTGTATTTTCTGGTCACTGTTCTTGGTGTATTGATGGACTGTTTTTGCGGTTTAAAGAGGGTTGGGGCTGCTGTTTTGTGTGGTTATTTAAGGGTTTTAAAGTGCAGTTTTTGTTCACTATTTTAGGTGATTTTAGGCCACTATTTTGGGGTATAGATTTCGGTGAATGCATGGAGTGTTTTCAGGGGCTGTTCGGTGGTTGTAGGGGCTGTGAATGGATGTTGTTTCAGTGGTTGTAGGGGCTGTATGGGAGTAGTTTTGGTCACGGCAATGGGGCTGTACGGGAGTAGTTTTGTTGCGGCAATGGTGGCTTTTTGATTTTATGATTTTTGGTTATTGAGAGTGAGGGAGGAGAAGGGAATTCTTTGTTGCTTATGGCTTGTTATGCGTGAATGCTATGAGTCTTTTTTTTTGTGTGAATGAGCTAGGGTTTGGATATGTGGTGAAGGCTTCTTTTTATAGGCAGGGGTGAATCCATGTTTGAAAATGAAATGGACCAATTAGTGTTTTACAAGGAAAATTTATATTTGATTGGGGACAAGATTTGTTTTATTTAGGTAGGGATATATTTTATATTTTATTTGACTTATTTTAATTTGGTATTTGATTTTTTAGATTTGTTTTAATTTCACCATGTTTTAAATATGTGTTTTATTAATTTTGATATGTTTTATGGGCTTTGGTGGGCTAATTGGGCTTTGGTGGGCTAATTGGATTCGAACGCTACGCGAACGCCCGTAATCTGCTTGATGTTCGAACGTGTTAACGAACGCAGCACGAACGAAAGCAGTGAACATGTGAATTGAATCTGATGACATACTTATTCTGAATTTCCCCTTCCGACGTCCGTTTCCCACGACTTCCGTGACTTAAAAGGTAGTGTCTCCAAATGAGACTCATCATAGGGACTTACATGCAAAATGCAGTGCCTACACTTATATGGTTTGACGTGGTTATCTGTAGTTTTTTTAATTTATGAGTGGCTAAATATTGGGCACAGAATGTGTTCCATGATATATATACCTGAACCTAGAGTATCTCACTAATAAGGTATACTCATAGAACAATAAGCCAACTAATTATGAATAATACGAATTATATGTAACTTTACATATGCCGATATATTTTTATATCTAATTTGTATATGTATATGATATATAATTTGATTAGATAGCTATTGGATCCAATTGAATTTTGACACATGTCAGTAAATATTTATTTGATTAACCAAAGGTTAATTAATTTAAATAATTATGCATTAAGAATATTTTTGGAATATTCTTTATAAAGCTTATAAGATAAGCTTGATATATGGCAAAATATTGGTCATGTATTTGTGTAATATTTGGCATCATTTTTATCCATGAATTGAAAATTATAAAATGACCAAACGGTCATTCCCCTTCTATAAGCTAAAATTTCAGCTACAGGGTTTTATTAAGGTTTGATCAATTTACCAAAATCGGAGAAGGAGAAAGAACAATTGGAAGCAATCAAAGCTAAAATTAGAGAAATGAAGATAATTTCTAATTTTATTTGGTATAATTGAGTTTCTTTCACTATTTGGTATTAATTGATGTTTAGAAACCTTAATTGGAAGCCTTTGATACATGTGTAAAATTAAATAGGCTAATTAATGTAATTAGGTCGAATTAGGGTGTAAGACATCAAAATGTCATTCTATAGTTGCTTAAGCCACTCATGAGTGACCTAAAATTATTTTTGAGTTGCTTTATGGCTGTTGACTCTAAATATGTAATTATGGATTTGTATTTGCATGATTTTGAATTAATTAGGAGATTAATTCAATTATGGCTTAATTTGTGAAATTAAGATATTGAGGATGAAATTAGATGTGTAATAATGCATAAGAAAAATTTCCAGAATTTTCAAAATTATTCCAAAAGCGTTTGAGAATTTTCTATAAATAACGCATTAGGGGAATAATAATAATTTACTAAAATTATGATTATTTGGGCATAGCTACAGTTTTTAAACTACTGTAGTAGTGCGTAAAATGCATTGAAAAATTATCATAATCGTTCCAAAAGTTTTGGAATTTTCAGCAAGAACTTTACTAAAGACAAAATGGTAATTTGCGGAAATTATAATCATCAGCCACTGTTATTGTAATTGGATCACTGTAATAGTGGACTTGTCCGATTCCATTGCTGATCCAGTAGTCCGGTTATCTCGGTCTAACCTTAAACCTGGTAAATTGGTGTAACAGTTGAAAATATTTTCGAAAATTTAATCCCTAATCTTTATGTGAAATCACTTTTTATATGAGTGATTAGGGCGAAATTGTAACATCCCCAAATTCGGGAGATGCTACCGGCAGGGAATAGGCCGTACTATCCCTCTGAGCCTCTGACTCTCACACCATAAACATATACTAATACTCTATTTTCTCTTATTTAAATATCTTAAGTGTGGGACCAAAGCCCAAGCTTTATAACATAACTCACAAACTCAACATTAATGATTGTGTACTCAATTACATTTACTTTTACAACGACTATCACAAACAATGACTAATACATATCTTTTACTTGAACTGACTGGACTCACATTCTCTCTGACTTGATCTGGTGGACTTCAAACCCTAGTGACTACACAGTATCCATCCTCCAAAGCTCGTCCACCGAGAATACCTGCAAGAACAGAAAACTGGGAGTGGGGGGGTTAGATCACTGTACGATCTAAGTGAGTGGATGAAAAACTAAAATATTGTTATAAAAACATTTGATTCTATAACCAAAAGTTCAAGAAAAAATTTTATTCCAAAAACTCTTTTTCTGTCTGAAATCTTTGAGCTTCTTTTAAAAAAAAAAAAACTTATCTTTCTGAAATCTGCTTTTGAAAGTCTAATTTTCTGAAAACTGTGTCTAAAATCTGATTTCTGAAAACTGATTTTTGAAAATCTGGTAACTGAAAATTGGTCTATCTCTGAAAAACTTGATGTATGGGGGCGTTACATATCGTTGTCCCCCCATACACCTAACTAGAGCCAGTAGTGCAAATCCATGTCTTTTGGGCGTTACGTATCATCGTCCCCCAAAGCATGCCACTATTGTCCCTGAAACTGTTGTTCTTGGGGAGTTATGTATCTCTGTCCCCCAAGCCACTGAACTAGAATTGGGGGTGTGGATGTATGCTACCCTCCAAGCTCTGAAACTAGGATCTAAGGGCATCTGTCATCCCTATTCCTAAAACTATGATCTGGGGACGTTACGTATTGCCGTCCCCCCAGTCATCTACATGTGCACATGTTCTCTGTCCGTCAATTCCAAACTGTAGTAAGTTACATTCTGAGGTGGGTTTTTGCCTCATGCCTCAAAAACATAAATCTCATGTTTGAAATCATTTATCTCTCAAAACTCATGCTGTAAAACAATCTTTCTGAAACATCACTAAATAAAAAAATATATGTAAAAAAATTCGGTCTAACGCCCTATATGCTTTAAAAAGTAAGTCTGAATTCAAAACTTTTAAATAAAATCAGTTCTGAGAAAAAAAGGTCCACTCACTGTTTTGGAGTTCCGCTGGTATTTCTTCACTTTGCTGGTGAAACTTATGGTTCCTGCGATGATCTCATTTCCCTTGATTTCCCTTCTTCCTCTAGCCTCCATGGTATTCCATTTTCTTCTTTGTTTGGTGAATGAATGCTTATCACTTGTTGATTCTTCCTTCTTCTCCTTCCTCTTTCTTCTTCTTCCCCTCTTTTTTTTTTCTTTCTATTCTTCTTCCTCCTATGTTTTCCTTCATTTTCTTTCTTTCTTTGGGATACATGAATAGTCACCTTTATATACTTGGCCACTTTACAATAGGAAGACTGTAGAAACTTGTAGAATTTACTAGAATTCCCGTAGGTACTATTCATCTGAAATTTGGATATACATTTGTAGCCTACCTCTGGTTTGAATTTGGAAACCTATTCAAATCAAAAGTTATAGGTCTCGATCTCAGCTTTCCGACGATATAAAATTCATAGAAATCAGAGTTCGTATGAGAAAGGTATGGCCCAAATACCATGGGATGTCCGGAGTGGGACATCATAGAATCCCGCTGTGGGAACACAGAAACTGGGCGAAGCATGCTGTCCCGGGCTCGTGGCCCGGTTGGGAGTACGGAGTAGTCCGCGGGGGACTAAACCGGAGAATAATAGAGTCGCCACCCGGTGTGAATCGGGACAAAGATTTAAGGCCCCACTCACCCCTCGCAAGGGAAGACCTCAAACCGTTGGGTTCTGAATGGTCCCTTACTTATGCCACTTGTAATAAAATGATTTGTTCAATAATCTAACCAAGCCTAAGCAACATATTTTTCCAAGTGTACAATAATCCTAAATTCACATACATGAAGATGAAGTTTGCATCTAAATTTGTATAGAACCTATGTCCGAGTTTGCATGCTTTCAAAAATACATCATTTATAACGGCAAGCATTCATAAATACAGAAATGCAAATAAATCATAGTGATACTAGCATGGGATATCAAAATGACGGTAAATATGCAATTTCACATTGATTAACACAGAAGCGCAAACAAATAACATTCGGAATTTAAATGACGAATAATAAATAAATCAAAGCAACATAAAACGAAAGAATGTGCCGTTTACTCAAGCGGTACGTGGAGTTGTATCCCGAGTACAGATCATACTACCGTCCATTCGGAATCGGCTATGAAATTTATGTCCGGGTTTCCATCCGATATACCGCGAGAGTTGACACATCTTTCATTTTATCCCAAGGCCACAACATACAATATTTCATAATACATGTATATTTATCTACTCAAGGGCCACAACATGCATTTTAACATAATAATCATGCGAACAATACTCAATAAATAATAAAAATAAAACTGAAACGAGTGTGAAAAATACCATCAGGTCTAACCATTTTTGCCAACTTTCGGACTTGCGTTTCGCGGAGATCGGAAGGGTTAAAGCTCCTCACTTTTCCGTTTCACTGGCTTAGCATCTTAGCTCGCTGTTTCGCTGGTTTGCTTGCTGTTTGACCTCCGTTTGGCTACTATTTTCGTTGTGTTTCTGCTTACTATTTCAGGTATTCAAAGCTACTGTTTTTGCCTTTTTTAGAGGTCCAGGGGCTGCTGTTTTGGGCAGTTTTGGGGACTGTTTTGGGGTGTTTTTGTCTCGGTTTACTGGTTGTGTTCTGGACAGTTTTGGTTACTGTTTTTGGCTATATTTTGGGACTACTTTCAGTGGTTTTACTCACTGTTTTCAGGGGTTATTCAAAGGCAATTTTAAGGACCAGAGAGAGGGTTACGTTGAAGGCAATATACTGGCTGGTTACCTGTGTATAAGGGCTGCAGGCTGTCGAATATTAAGTGAGGTAGGGGGCTATTATGCGTGAAGAGGCAGGCTATTTGGGCGTGGGGCGTGAAAGTTGGCAGGTGAGTGGATGGCGTAATGGTTTGAGGGTACAAGGGCAGTTAATCGTGGTGGTGTGAGTACCGAGTGATCTTCAGTGCGTGAGGCAGGTGATGACACTGCGTTGTTCGTGGCTGTGGGTTGTTTAGGGCTGGTGTTAGTGGCTGTGATGATTTGTAATGAGGGTAACGTGAGTGGAGTCTGGTAGGCGGTGAGTGGCAGTTAATTGGGCAATATGCGTGAAGGCTAAAGACGTGTTGAAGGGGTTTTGTTAATGGTTATTTGTGAGGGCAGTGAATGGAGGCAGTGGGCTCGTTAGTGGGTTCTTTGTGCTTTTGAGGCAATTGAAACAGTTTATTTTTTTTTGTGTATTATTGTCGTGAGTGAGAGAGAGATTCCAGAGGAGGATGGCTTGGAAAAGTGTTGTTTATATAGAGGAGGGCTAGGGCTTCTCCTTGTCTCACAATGAATGGATTTTTGGCTTTAAAAAGAGATATGATTTGGTGTTAGAAAAGGAAAGCAATGGATTGATTGGGGGACAAATTTGGTTTAGATTAGGAAGTCAACATATTTGATTGGTTAGGATTAGGCATTTAATTTGGTAAGTGATTTAATTATTATTTTATTTAATTACATTATCTAATTAATATTTAACTTAATATTTGATTTAATTTGGGTGTGTATTAGGTAAATGGGCGTGTGGGCCTTGGTGTGGGCGCGTGGGCCTTTGGTTGGTGGGTTTGGTTTGTCTGGGCTAGGTGTGCAGGCTTGCGGGGGTTTTAGGTCAAGGCCAAGGGGCTTGCAGGGATTTTGGGCCGAGGTTAGGTGATTTGTGAGTGTTTTGGGCCGGGAATAATTTTTAAAACGGAAAACCAACAAGTAACCCGAAGCTAAACCAGCGAACTTAATCCGAATATGAGTCAATTCTTGACTCCTCCCTTCCGACGTCCGTTTACCGCGGCTTCCGCGACTTAAAAGGTAGTGCCTCCAACTGAGACTCATCATCGGGTTTCACATGCAAAAATGCAATGCCTACACCCGCATCGAAGTTTCAAAGAATTTATTGTTTATCTATAAATTCGTTCTAAGAATGTATATATGCTCAGACATAATTTTATATTACATAACACTCGTCTCGTGATATAACAGTACTACAATCAACAGTAGTAGAGACCACCGGTCGTTACAAATTCCCCCCTTAAATAGGATTCATCCTCGAATCATCTTTAAACTTGGGATCTTATCTTAGATCACAGGGTATATGGGATCCTTATAACTCACAGAATTAGGCTGACTACACACCCATCTTCTTTTATCCAATGTATTATATCACTCCTCAATGATTTCCGAGTGCTACCAATATGCCACAGGATAATGTGACAATCATACTGAACCTAGAATGTCATGACTTGGAAGTTATAATTAGAGCTGTACACTAACTTGTTAATGTGAACTTCTTATTTTGGTGTAACTACTTTGTATCATCGAGGCTTCTAAATGAATTAACAATGAAGGCCTTTGCCCAATTGATCATTTACTTTTTGACTAGTAAAGATATGAGGTTTTCCATCATTCTTAATATCTAACTTATGCCTCGAACCTTTTGCCATACTTGGGTAAGTTGCTTCTGAATTCTTGGCTTCAGTGAATATCCTTTAAGTTCTTTTCTATGAGGTACAACCTCATTCTTGATTTATAAGATCTTCGCTGAGTATTCTTAACCACTTTATTTCTGAACCTCTAACTGTGCTCAACATCCATTTGACTTGAACAAGTTCTTAATAGCTGGTACCTTTGACTCTTACTAAAATACTAATGTCTCTATAGTGCACTCAATACTCCTTTTGCTCCACTTGTACAACTTGATCTTAATATTCTTTCTCATCACTTAGGTACTTAATTCTCTATATTCTCCTTGGCAAACTTCATCTGCTTATGATATTGTCTAGGGTTTCTTAGCTTAGTATTATTTTCTACTAATGATGCTTGTACTAAAAAAAGTTACTTCTGGGTGGTTTCCTAGTGGTCCCCCATCAATTGGATAAAGCTTCAAGTTTAAGAGTGTGCATCTTGATACTTAAACTGTATTCTCTGCTATTAACATCGACGCTGGTAACTTGATCCTGATTAAAGCTCATATTCTTATGTACTTTGCTTCCATTGTTATTAAAAATCTGGTTACGGTGTTCCACCCTAACTTATTTTCCATATCCTAGTGCCACCAAGGGTTGTTACTCAAACACATGCCAGTTTACTAAAATTTGAGGATTCATATACTATACTAATTGCAACATCGCAGTAATTTACTTCCTCGATTCCGTACAATGCTACAAATCTACTAAACCACCCTCTATTTGTGGTTTAAACTGATACTAAGAAACCTTTGTTGTTTCATTCTTCTATTTTTTGCTTCCAAACCTTGTGCCTACTGACCTTTTCATTTACTCCCCTGCTCTATCTTGTAACTAAAACTTCTACGATCTATATCTCTGTCTCCTTATCCGAAAGATGTCATCTCTTACATATCTCTAGTCGTGTTTAACGTTGTTCTTTTACATCATCGTTACCGCTTAACTAGTACTTTCTCTCTTTATTGTTTCATCTAAATAACTTCTCCTCTAAATCTCTCACTTAGAACTATTCCCTCTTCTATTTTGTTCTTGTACTATATCTAAAGGTTTTCTGTTTCGGTCTCTTCCACTACATATTCTCTTGTTTCTGGAAATAACTTGAGATAAACATCGAAGTTTATCATTGTTGTCGTAATTTAACGAGGGTTGGGAGGGTGGGAACTTATCTTGAGGTCTTTTTGTTTTTGTGATCTAGTGGCACATATTCTTTATCTATGAGCCTAGGATTCTCTTATATACATGTCTGGTGCATTTTCCTATACTATGGTACTACTGCTAAAACTATCTAGTTTACCTTCTCCAATTTTATTCCTGATCATCTTCAACAATCAATCCCTACACCTCTTCTGCAAAATCAATCTAGAGCCATGTTTCCTAACAACTTTCTCGTACTGCCTATGTACTCATTTCTTGTTTAATCTCTGTTGTTTAACCTTATGAAGTCGTTATTTTCCTTCTTTGAGTACTGTTAAACTCTCTTTGCTATTCTTCCTTAAGAAACTTGCTCTACTACAAAGGTTTTTTTTCTTGTCTTAGTTCCTTAAACTTCTTACTCATTTACTCTCTTGAAAATTCTATCTACTTCGACTACTTAGGACATCTCCTACAAAATCTTTGGTCCATGTGCTACTTTTTACCTAATCCTTCTTCTCAATACCATGAGACTCTTTATAAGTTGTTCACTATGTTCCTAAGAGTCGTTCTCTCTTATCTCTTTGTACTTCTAAAATATTTACTTCTTCATGGGTTTCTTAATTCTATGGTGGCTTCCAGGCTTAGCTCAACTTATTGTAGCTTCAAACTATTCTATTTCGTGCTTCTCCTCTACTTTACTGGTTCTTCTCTTTAATGGGCTCTAAGTTGATAGGTGGGCTTTGTTGGTGTTTGCTAAGGTCCCAAGATCATAAACAAGCATGAAATATATGCGAATACAAATCAACAAAGTTTGGAATACTTACATCGATCCGTTGAGCGGCGCTTTGACGAACAAAACTGAATTCTGCTCACTGGACTGCTTACGGCAGTGACTGTCACAGCTCACTGGTTTTGCATCCATTGGAGGTTCTTCGTCAAGCTCCAAGCTTCGTCAAATGATTCCCGGCTCATGGGTGGACTACCCTATCACCTTCACATGTCTCTCGGAGTGTTAGCTCTTATGATTTTTGCCACAAAAATCACCACTCTTGCTTCCCTAGCTCACGGTTTCTTGACAGAAATCAGTGAAGAATTTGCCCATGTTGGGCGAGAGAGAGAGATGAGATAAAATGAGAGTTGTGTGTTGTTGGCTTCAAATTTGTGTATCTAATACCGAAATGTGAATTTCAAATTCATTTGCCATGAATTTGGCTTTCAAAAAAGTCAAGCCTTAATGGCACCAACCACACACATCACTTCATCAATCCATCACTCAGTGAATAGTGACTGGCGTCAATCACTCAAAGTGAAAGACATCCATCACTTGATTGACGAATGATGTGACGCTAGATGCGACTAACGATTTGACGCTTGATTTGACTTGCGCGCCGCACTCGAATTCGAAATGAGAATGCACTCGCAAATAATCTCGGGCTCAGGTTCGCTAATTCCAAATTAACGAATTTTCTGTTGCGACGTAATTAAATGATTATGCCTAGCGAAGTCACTTTTCACGTCGCTAACGAATTAATTCTAAATTAATTCGTTCACCCGAATTAAAATCTAATTTCAATTCTGCGTCGAAATCCAATTTCGTTTAATATATCAAATATATTAATTTATCGATTAATTCCAAATTAATCGTTCTCTCTTTAAATGATATTTTATCCCAAATGAAATATCTCCGTAATTAATCCCAGATTAATTTTCACTCTCTTCTAATTAATCCCAGATTAATTTAGAGTGCGAGTCATACGTCATCGGTGAATCTTCGGGAAGCGACCAATGAGATCCCCGGATATGTTGGCAGTAAATTCGGTCGTCGGACTATCCGAACACGTAAGTACCAAGTACTACGTTTTACTAATTTACAAGACAAGGTTGGCTTCTAGCAAAACGCCATGCCTACCCAATTCTCCATAAATATCCTTACAGGAATAAAGGATCTATATCAAGCGTAGTATACGTAGTATTGTGTATGTCGATCCAGTATCGAATGATCACATGCTAGGCCTGGGGTTGGAATTGTGTATGCCCCGTACGAAGTACATGTCGGATGTCTGGTAACTAGTCTCTATATCGGATAAACATGACCTTTTCATTTTATCCCGATGACTGTAGTACTTAAGAGTACTAGTACTGTATCCTACGTGACCATCATCTCCATATGACTGGAGTGATACTTCCGTCTTGACATCACACCCAACACAGTACGATTCTCAATATACCCAGCATAGGCGTACACAGAACCTGTTAAAGCCCTGGACGACCGCAACCAAAGTATATTGATTGTCGCAAGTATTAGCAGTGCAAGTCTCAGGTTAAGACCAAATACACCTACCCTGATTTCGGATTTCCATAGACACATAGTCATACTACCAATAGAATTCCGAGGGGGTCTATCGAGAGCGAAGCCGTTTCCCGTACCATCGGTAAAACACAACCTCCTATTACACTTGCATGAGTATCCTATACCCAAATATATGAGAACTATGTTGTTGTGCCCTCACAACGCGCACAAGTGTAATACTAGTCTTTTACGTATTTATCGATGTCCAATCTCAATAATACTCTGACTATGGATATTTAATGATTTATCCTTCGTGGACTGATACTGTCTCATACCATTCTCAATCCAGGAACAAATCATAGGGACCTCCTATGATTTATACATCTAGGTGATCTAATCACAAATGATAAGAGTGCAATCTCTTTTGTCACATAGTTAATTTGTACAACAACACCATGATCTGTACAAATAGTGACGCTATGGGTCATAATTGTCCAACAAGCTTATGCTCACTAACTTGGTTAGAGTCTTCACTTATTCTGGCTGTCTCAAAGCTACATTACCCATGTCTCTAAACGTACTGAATCTTCCTGACACTTATGTTTTCCTTCTTACTGTTTTCAGATCCTTTCTCTTTGGCTCTACGCCATACTACTAAGTCTAGTGATGATTCATTCTTCTGACTACTTCCTAGATCTCTGCTCTCTTCTCTCTGCTACAAGTCACAGCTATGGCATCTTGTTCTACTGTCCATACTAATACTTTTGTCACTCCTAAATATCTCCAATCTTACGGGTCTACACTTTTGTACTTCCTCGGTTTCCTATTGACTTTGGGCTACTCTATAGGTCCTGCTGAGTTTAATCTGTCTTGTGGAGTTCTACTAGTACTATATACCTTGTACTACCTTCTCTAGATCTTTTAGGCTATAATGGGTTCTCTTCTTTATATCCTTGAAAACTTCTTTAACCTCTTTCTGGGTAATTTACCTTCCTAGATCTTCCATTTCTGAACTCTCATCGGCTTCTTACGATCGGCTATGTCTGTGCTGGTAGAGATTAGGGCAAACATCTCATGTTTTAATGAGTTCTGGTATCCTTGTTATGGTACTTTGTGTCCTGGTAGAGTCTATTTCTCATATAATAGTAGGTATAAGCTAGCCTCCATCAGAACAGGTTCCTTGACTGGCACCACTGAGGGGTGAGGATCTTGGTAGGTCAGGGCCTTATCTATTGAATTCCTTGACTAAGGTAACTAATCGTTGTTTTTGTCGTCATCCATCTTATTTGCCTTATGGTCGTTCATGGTTATTCGGGGAACCCGCTATCTATACGAGGTGATCGAGAGTTATTGGATCAACTTGGAAGAATTTTCTGAGGATGAAAGGAATCTCGCTTGAGAGAAAGAAACTTGGCTTAGATCTACTCAGTATTTTATTCTAGTTTAGGCTTGCTATACTCTTTTTTACTACAAGTTCTGATATTATCCTTTATTATCTAACTTTGTGTCTCTGATTCTTACTACGATAGGTTTTGGCATTTTCTTATCTATCTGTTTCCATACCTCTATCTTTATTTACTTCTGATTGAATAGATATTTACATTCTATCTTTTACTTCTCTTTCTAACTTTTTCTTTCTCTTTTTATTTTTCCTGGGTGGGTACTCTTGGAACTTTACTATCATTTTCTGTCTCTTTATCTTTCCTTGTGTCTGACTGTCTAAATATCTATACATTATTTCTTGCTTTCTTATAGCTTTCCTATCCTATTTCCTTGGGTAACATTTCTTAGATCATTACTGTTTAATGTCATAGCTCGTTCTGGACTTCTGGTAATAAGCCAGGATAACTACAGAAGAATTCTTAACTTGGATCTAGAGTATAACTTTCCTCGTAAGGAATACTATTCAAATGATCTTGGAAAGCTTACTAACCTGTCTATGGAACTTTGAGGACGTACTCGAGGATCAGATACTGGAGAGGTAGTGACTTGCATACGACTATCCCAGACATACTGCGTATACCAGACCCCAACACTCTACCCACTGCAGTCACTGACTCCCTAGACCATGCTCTTATACCATCTTTGTAACATCCCCAAATCCGGGAGATTCTACCGGCAGGGAATAGGCTGTATTATCCCCCTGAGCCACTAGCACTCACACCATAAACGTATACTAATACTCTATTTTCTCTTATTTAAATGTCTTAAGTGTGGGACCAAATCCCAAGCTTTATAACATAACTCACAAAATCAACATTAATGACTGTGTACTCAATTACATTTACTTTTACAACGACTATCACAAACAATGACTAATAAATATCTTTTACTTGAACTGACTGGACTCACACTCTAACATGATCTGGTGGACTCCAAACCCTAGTGACTGCATCAGTATCCGTCCTCCCGAATACCTACAAGAACAGAAAACTGGGAGTGGGGGTTAGATCGTTGTACGATCTAAGTGAGTGGACGAAAACCTAAAATACTGTTATAAAAACATTTGATTGTAAAACCAAAAGTTCAAGAAACTGTTTTATACCAAAAACCCTTCTTTAAAAAAAACTTATCTTTCTGAAATCTACTTTTGAAAGTCTGGTTTTCTGAAAACTGTGTCTAAAATCTCATTTTGGAAAACTATTTTCTGAAAATCTGGTAACTGAAAACTGATCTATCTCTGAAAAACTTGACGTATGGGGGCGTTACGTATCGACGTCCCCCAATACGCCTAACTAGAGCCAGCAGTGCAAATCCATATCTTTGGGGCGTTACGTATCATCGTCTGCCAAAGTATGCCACTACTATCCCTTAAACTGGTGGTCTTAAGGCGTTACGTATAGTCTTCCCCCAAGCCACTGAACTAGAACTGGGGGTGCGGATTTATGCAACCCATCAAGCTCTGAAACTAGGATCTATGGGCATTTGTCATCCATAATCCTAAAACTAGGATCTGAGGGCGTTACATATCCCCGTCCCTCTAGTCCTCTACATGTGCACATGTTATCTGTCCGTCAATTCCAAACTGTAGTAAGTTACATATTGAGGTGGGTTTTTGCCCCATGCCTCGAAAACATAAATCTCATGTTTGAAATCATTTATATCTCAAAACTCATGCTATAAAACAATCTTTCTGAAACATCACTATATAAAAAAAAAAACATATGTAATAAAATTCGGTATAACGCCTTAAATGCTTTAAAAAATAAGTCTGAATTAAAAACTATTAAATAAAATCAGTTCTGAGAAAAGAGTTCCACTTACTGTTTTGGAGTTCCGCTGGTTTTTCTTCACTTTGCTGGTGAAACTTGTGGTTCCTGTGATGATCTCCTTTCTCTTGGTTTCCCTTCTTCCTATAGCCTCCATGGTATTCCCTTTTCTTCTTTGTTTGGTGAATGAATGCTTATCAATTACTACTTCTTCCTTATTCTCCTTCCTCTTTCTTCTTCCCCCCCCCCCCCCAATTTTTTTTCTTCTTTCTCTTCTTCCTCCTCCTACGTTTTCCTTCATTTTCTTTCTTTCTTTGGGATACATGAATAGTCCCCTTTATATACTTGGCCACTTTAAAATAGAAAGAATGTAGAAACTTGTAGAATTTACTAGAATGCCATTGGGTACTATTCATCTGAACTTTTGATCTACATTTGTAGCCCATTTATGGTTTGAATTTGGAAAAAATTTCAACGCAAAAGTTGTAGGTCTCGATCTCAGATTTCCGACGATATAAAATTCATAGAAATCAGAATTCCTATGAGAAAGTTATGGCTCAAATACCATGGGCTATCCGAAGTGGGACATCATAGAATCCCACATCGAAGTTTCAAAGAATTTATTGTTTATCTATAAAGTCGTTCTAAGAATGAATATACATTCGAACATAATTTTATATTACGTAACACTCGTCCCACGATGTAACAGTACTACAGTCAACAGTAGTAGAGACCATCGGTCGTTACATAAATATAGATAAATTTGAGATATATGATACTGGTTAATTTATAAAGTTTTAAAAAAAATTAAAAATCGATTTTATTCACAAACGCATTTCTATTGAATTTGCCTCAACACATTTATCTTCGGGACTAGGTAAATCCATTACTGAACAAATTGCTAGTGTTACTGCTACTAATGTTTTTTTCCCGAAATTGAAACCCTCAACCGAAGAAGTTCTGAATTCTTCAACGTAATGATTTTTTATAATACTGAGGTTATTCAGAAGTTGAATAATGATTCTGAATCTCCAAAGCCAAGGGCGTGGTAAAACGAATCAATGAATCGAATTTGCATCGAATCCTAAACAAATCGAATCAAAATGTGATAGATTCGTATTCGATTCATTTATTAAACGAATCCTAATAATTTATTTAGATTAATTGTTCATCAATATATACATATAAAATATGTATTTAATATATTTACAAAAAATATCTCACCAAATATCGACCATTTTATTTTTTATGGTAATTAGCCATAATTTCTCGAATCTTAATTGAAAAATAACAATAACTACTAAGAGAAAATAATAAAACAATTAATGAGCTTAAATTCATATTCGATTCATTTAATAAACGAATCGAATCGAATCGAATTAACTCATTTATTAAACGAATCCATTTTTCAAACTCGTACTCGTTTTAAAGCGAAACGAACGAATAAATGAATCCTAACCGAAATTTACACCCCTCTTCGAATCTCCTTGCAATGCATCTTCGAATTGTATAGCTGCCCATATATTACTCGAGGGGTAGGCATGTTGGGGTTGGTGCTCAGAGCGTCAATCCGGACCGTATTTATGTCTGATTCATGAATACGAACATCCCATTTTTCCATAATATTACTTATTTATGGTTGCACCTCTTGTTTTTATATACGTATTCGATCTGATTACGATTAGATAGAAACTAAATGTTGTTTAGTGATATGTATATATTAGACAAAGGCCCGATAATATATAATGCAGTACACAATTACAAAGGTAGTTTGTAATTGACATTGGGAAGTGTCACTGCTAAATGTATATTATCAAATATAGTTCCTGGTCAAGATTCACTAACACGGGTCAGTTAGTCAAATCCGTTGAGACCAGTACATGTCGTATATCGAGACTTGGTCCGATGGTTTATCCCAATAAACCATGAGTCTAGGGAAACTCGTATAGACGTGTAGGTGTTTATAATAGATAAACACTGAATGACTCACCAAAGATTCTTAATGGATAGTACACCAACGTCAATAAGAATCTTCTCGGGTTCAGTAGCATAGTGGTCCTTCGACTTGAGATACCACTGTGGATGTATGAGACATCCTCCACACTTAGATGGCAGTCACGTCACCGATCTATTTAGATAAGATCTCCGCCTGTTCGTTGGGTGTGGACCGATCCTCAGGATATCCTGTGTGTATAAAAATAGGATCCCTCAGTTCTGTGTACAGAGCATAGGTAGTCCATATATGATTAGCAGTCTGTTAAATCTGTGGCCACAGTATACTTCGAAAGTGAGTTCCGAATGTTATTTAGAGATTGCTAATAGAAACGTCGACGAGATAATACCTATAGAGATTTGACGTTTACATCTATATCTCTGGGATTATCCGGATACCTGTGACGGAGGGATTATACGTATGCAATGACCTCGACCTGTATGATTCAATGAGTTTATCCGTGGTCGTCATAATTTATGGGTGGGTAAATTATGGACACGAAATTAGATTTTGTGGCGGATATACCTGAATCTAGAGAGTCTCACTAATGAAATATACTCGTAGAGCACTGGGGCAACTTTTATGAATAATGATGATTATTTATAAATCGTTTAAACGTTAAACGAAAGATACATGCAAACGGGCCGAACCTTCATTTCCTAATTAATGTGTATTTGTATTTAATATATGATATTATTAAATACACATTAATAAATTGCCAAATAAAGGTTTTTGACATATATCATTAATATATGTATTTGAGATATTTAAAGTAAATATAGTACATATATTTGAGATATTTGTATTTAATTAATTATTTAATTATTTAATTGTTAAATGATTAATATAATTAAAATATAAATATCTCACCAAATGATAAAGTTAGGAAATGATTATAAGTGTTTATTGTTGACTTTAAAGTAAAGGAAATAATAGTCAAATTGGATTTGACTTCCTTGGATATTTATTTTAAATTGTTAAAATTGAAATATTTTTTCCTTTATTTTTTTATCAATTTTCGGCCATATACCTATATAAATATAATTGTTATATTTTTAAGTTGCTTTTGTTGACTTGTTGAATTTTCATTAAAGTTGTAATGATCAAATTGCAAGTTGATTAAAGTAAGCTTTAAATGAATCAAATGAAAAATATCTAGATATTTTTTCTTACTACAATTTCGGCCAAGGGCTTGATTTGGGTGAGTATATATTGTTTTTTTTCATTTTTATGGTTTAAGGGTTCATAAGTCACCAAATGAAACACAAAAGTAGTTGAAAGAAAAGTTTGAAGAAAAGAAGGAAAAGCTTGGAAATCTTAAGGTTTTGTAAGTTTTCTTTCAAATCTTCCAACATGAAAAATGTTTCTAACATGCTTAGCTTCATCTTGTGTTGCTTTGATGTTGTCTCTCTACTTATAGTTTGTGTTTTAATTGTTGTGAACTTGAATGAAAGATGTGTGTATGTAAGTAGCCTTGAAATGGTTTCAAAGGCTTACTTTTGATTCTTTGAAAATCAAAGTTGCCATTCTAGAGTTAGTAAGCCACTCTTTGGTGACCTAGAATTGTTCTAGAGTTATTTAAAATTGGTGAGGCTTGATTGGTGAAGTATTGAATGGATTAAAGTGTTGGATTTTGTAAATTTAGTGAAATTGGACAATTTGATGAAATTGAAAATTTAAGGTTCTTAATCCACTCCAAATTTGGGAATTTTCATATATGTGATGTATTATGGTATGAATATGATGCATGTAAAATTTTAGGTTGATTGGATTTTATCTTGGCATATTTTGAACTAAATGGACCAAATTACAATTAATTGAAAATTTTGGGTGGCTCACGGCATTTGCTCAAAAATTGGGGATTTGTGTGAAATCTGATTTTGATGCATTAGATGTGTTGAAAAACTGAAATCTGATTTTGATGTATTAGATGTGTTGAAAAACATTTTAGAAATGATTTAGAATCATCCAAAATTGTATTTGACAACTTTTGGACTAAAATGATCAATTTACAAAGTTTTGGGGCAATTCGGTAATTACCAAGAAATTTGATCTCTTGTGTAATTTTTCAGAATTTGATAATTGGATAATTAAATAAATAAGTTTATTTGATTGATCCGAGAAAAATTTTTGAAATCGGAAAATTTTGATTTTCCGCGATTCCGCTGCGTTACCGATATTCCCCCTTAAAACCCCAACAAGACATCCCTTTACAGATGGATGAAACCACCTTAGCTAAAAAAATGTGACTTTTTTGCTCCTATACATGTTGGAGTCGACCTATTCGGACCTTTGTCAGAGTTTATAACAGTAGAGCTCCCTGATTATGGATTTGATGTTGAAATTCACTATGATAATCTCTCTATTCATTGTAATTTTTGTAGTAAATTTGGACACACGGATAATTATCTTAGACTTTCTAAAGGGAAGAATACCACCATTGATAAGCAAGCTAATTGCCAAAAACAAATCTACAAGCCGATCACCAAACCTATGAAATCTTGTCTCCTAGATCAACCTTCATCTTTGAAACTAGGTGACATGATACAAGCAATACATTGGAGCATCAAGGAAATGGCTAACAACATAATGGAGCCATTGTAAGTACCAGAAAGGCCAATCACATGACAAAAGGCCAAAAGGATCAGAGAAATAATGGCGTGATTAGCTCAGAGTTATATGGCCGAATACGGTGGACATCTCGGTGGCACATTGGCATCACCTGATGGCTTCAATGGAGGGGTTCCAAAACTATTCCACTTGACCCAAGTCATACTAGATTAATGCATTAGCAATTCTGAAGTCAAGCACCTTTTTGACGAATGAAGTTGAATCAAGCCCAACACCAAGTATTCGAGTTACACAAGGCTTAATGGGCTTGAGACACATAATTTGGGCCTTACTACATGAAGCCCGTGAAATTTGGAGGATTTTGTGCAAAATGGACAATTTCGTCATTTGGGAAAAGCTTGCCATATTTGTTGATTTTTTTTGCCTCTATTAACTTTTTGGTTTTAACATTTGTAATCATGATAACAACTTTTGTTGACTTAAGTAACCTTGCCACCTTTGTAGATAAGCTTTCCACCTTTGTTGATTTTGATTTTTACTTTTAATGGCATTTTAGTAACTTGCCTTATACTATATATAGTAACTTTGTCTTCCTTAATCAAAATAATCCACCATTTTTGAAATTCTTCTTTAAGAATGGCTATGGCCAAAATTCAAGCTTAAGGGAGGGATTCTCCGTTGTTTCAGCTTCGACTTACCTAAGGCGTGACAACCTTAGTGGAGTCTCTGTGCTAGCATAACACAATAAGGCATCATCGTAAGGGTTCTCAAAGACAAGTTCTTTGTGGGTCTTCTTTGTGGCATTGGAATGGTTTTGTTCCTAAAAAATCTAATTCACGGTTCTTGGGGTTCTATCCGTGGTATGGGGTTTGCTTGGCCTAATCATCCAAGTGAGTTCCTCGTCATTTGGTATCAGAGCTTTGGGTTCAAAGAATTGATTTTTCTATATTTACTTTGTGTTTTTCATTTAGTCTTTATTGTCTTTATTTGGTCGTCAAGATACTTGTTCATCTTGATTCTTAGATTTTGTTGGTTTTTTTTATTTCTTAAGTGTTTTTGCCCTTTTTGTTTCGTTTATGACCGGCATACCGGTGAGAAAACACACTCGACACAACTTCTGGAACCGGGCTAGTTTCATGTTGTTGTCCATACAGACATTCATACCGGTCTCCCTGGGGATTACATAGTTACGAAAACTAGGCTAGTTTCATACCGGTGTCTATACCGGCATTCATACAAGTCTACTTGGGGATTATATAGTTATGGAAATCGGGCTAGTTTCATAATGGTGTCCATACCGGCATTCATACCGGCTTACCTGGGGAATATATAGTTATGAAAACTGGGATAGTTTCATACCGGTCCTATACTAGACTCCATATCAGTCCACTTATTCCAAAATATAACTACTAGAACCGAGAAGCAACCATACCCAGTCCCATACCGGGCTCCAAACCGGATAACATTTAGAATTTTCTTTTTTGTGCTCACTAACCTGAATAGCAAAAAAAAAGTTTAAAATTTTGATTGAATTTGGTTGGTTCTATTTTATCATTTTGATGTCCGTGGATGGTAATTCATCAAAATTTCTATTTAGACACCAAATTTTTGTCCAAATTTGCATACGCCCGTAATTATTTGCATGTCTGTTTACTTGTTATGGTAGTTTGTGATTTCTATATTCCAGGTATTCTAACTTTAGGTTTTATTTGAATTGAGTCTACGTAATTGCTAATTCTAACTCGCATTACTCTGTTTGCCTATATTGGTTTCTTGTTGTTTATGATAGCTTGAAGATTACACACTGTTGTGAGCTTCTTTGATAAGTCATATTCACATTATATTGAGTGCAAACATGAGTGGAGTGGAGTGATACGTATTCAAGTACAAACACGTGAGCGCATAAGATTGTGAGGTTATATAATTGTGTTCACATATTTGTTACTTCTAATCTGTTTGTTGAAGCTTTGAGATGGCAGATACTAGTTTGATAGTGGATGAGAAGCTTGAGGCTTTAGATAGGAAGTTTACGGATGTGATGGAGAATACGAATACTTCATTGGAGAGGTTGTCCAAGAGCGTTGATAGTATACAGACAGATAGTGTTCCAAGAGTACCACCACTACAAATTGTGCCACCGCGGCAAGTTCCACCACTTCAAGTACCACTAGTGGAGGATGAGGTTGAGAATGATCCTGATGATTTTGATGATTTGGTAGACTCTGTTGAGGAGGAATATATGTATAGGCCCAAGATTCATAGGCAAAAGCGGAGGCATGATAGAATATATATTAGGTTTAATAGACAGAGAAGATTTAATGACAGACGTGAGGATTATGATAGAAGAGGTTATGGTAGACACGGTGATGTTGATGGTGATTTAAGCAGCATCAAAAATCAAGATACCAAACTTCCAAGGCAATAATGATCCTGAAGCGTATTTGGAGTGGGAGAAGAAAATCGAGTTGATTTTCAATTGTCATTTTACTCTGATGAGAAGAAGATCCATCTAGCAGCCATGAAATTCACTGATTATACGATAATTTGGTACGATCAGATTGTCACCAATCAAATAAGGAATCATGAGAGGCCAGTTTAGACATGGGAATAACTTCGAGGTCTCATGAGAAAACGGTCCATATCCAGCCATTACTACCGAGATTTATATCAAAAACTACAACATTTGTATCAAGGGGTTAAGAGTGTAGAGGATTACTATATTGAGATAGAGGTTTCCATGATTAGGGTGAATGTAGTGGAGGTTGCAGAGGCTACTATGGCACATTTTCTATGGGTCTTAAACAAAGAGATTTCCATCATGGTGGAGTTGCATCATTAAATTGATTTAGAGGATATGCTTCTTATGGCTATCAAGGTAGAGAGGCAACTCAAGAAGAAGTCTAAATCCAGATTTGGTACTCAGACTACTCCTACATGGAAAGGGAAATGGGTTTCTAATGATCGATATGATGGAGGCTTTAACAAGCCAAAGGCTGAAACTAGTGCCAAGGGTAAAAAGGCTGCGGAACCAAACAAGGCTAGACCGAAACCTGAGATTACAATACCAAAGACTAAATACGTCAAGTGTTTCAAGTGTTTAGGCATGAGATATTATGCTTCATAGTGCCCCAACAGGTGTACCTTAGGGATTGATAAAAAGAGTGGTGAGGTACATTATACCGATAGTGAGGTTGAGGTTGATGATGAGTCACGAAAGTCCTCCTACCCAACCGTACTATATAACTCACCTTCCAAGCCTCCTAGCTGACGATGCCTCATCATCTCCTCATTTCGTCAGATGTCGTTCTACTGTTCTAAATGATAGGTGTTGATGATCTTTGACATTCTTGCATCCACTCTTCTACAAATTTTTCCTAACTATGTGGCTTCCATAAAGGCTTGCGTCACCTCCCTTTTATTTTGTGCATTCTCCATATTCAATCTGCAAGGTTTCTTCCATCTTCTCCATCCATTCCGTTGTCGAAACCTATGAAGTTCTATGGTTTCCGTCTTTTGCCATCGTCTTAAAATGTTTGCCTCTTTTCGTACCAGTTCCCCACAGACGGCGCCAACTGTTGACAACTATTTTTTACACCAGCCAAGTTTTTTATTGCGCTAACGTGGCGCTGATGTGGCGAAATCACACTTGTATAACGCAATCACACGTATCATTCAAGTAGTATAAAAAATATCGATCCCACGATGACTTAAAACCTAAGCTATTAATTTTTATGAGGCCAAATGATTACTAGTATCTAACAGATTGATTGATTGACTGGGTGATGACTTTAAATTTAAAAACAAGTAAATAAAATTGCGCGAAGGTAGGTTGAGGAAAATTCAAATTTATAAAACTATCTAGGGTTGTGATTTCTTCCAATATCTTTTTAAAGATGAAGTGGTTATTTTATGTTTGTGTAATATATCGGTTTACTAACCCGGAACACGAAATTATGCAAAAGCCTCTGTCGATGGTCAGATGCAAATACCCAGTATAACCCAATTGAACCATATGTCTATGTCAACCAAATTACCTGGATTCATTAAGATTAAGTTCCAATTATGGCTACCCCCGCCCGATAGGTATATGTCTATCCTGTAAGGAAATATATTAAAGGGTTATCTATCCTCAAGGAAGATCGTGGGCTATTAAGTCTAAGGCTAAAACCTAAAATTCCTTTGTCAAGTTTATTTTAAGTTTACCATTTCAATCTTATTAATGGCCAGTTAACAATAAGTATTAAGCTTAAGACTTAATAAATAAACCTTTATATTACCCAAACTATAAACTAACTCATTATAAACCGGTGATATTGGAACTCATCACAACCCCAGATAACTAACTTAGTTACGAACATAACTAGGGATAGTAAAAACTAAAATAAAATAAAAGACATAAAGTAAAATGCTTAAAAGTAAATAAAGAAAATTACAATAAAAGAAAATGCTAGGGCTAGAGGATATACTTTTATCACTATTATTTTAGATATCTCCATTAATATAATATATTAACTTGTGTGATATTACTAACCAGCTGTGGGACACAGAAACTGGGCGACGCATGCTGTTCTAGGCTCGCGGCCTGGTTGCGAGTACGGAGTAGCCCATGGGGGACTAAACCGGAGAATAATGGAGTCGCCACCCAGTGTGAACCGGGACAAAGATTTAAGGCTGCACTCACCCCTCGCAAAGGAAGACCTCAAACCGTTGGGTTCGGAATGGTCCCTTACTTATGCCACTTGTAATGAAATGATTTGTGCAATAATTTAACCAAGCCTAAGTAACATTTATTTCCAATGATAATTTACTCCTAAGTTCGCATGCATAAGTACAAGGCTCATATCTAAGTTTGCATATAACCTATTTGCATATAATCTATGTCTGAATTTGCATGCATATAAATTGAAATACAACAAGCATACAACTTCATAAACATGTTGAATGGATGAATGCGGAAGCATAAGTAGATAACTATCGTGTAAACATGCATCATGGAAACGAACAGGTGACCCTGTAAACACAATAAATGACTAAATGCGAGAACATGAAAAATCAAAAGTCAAATGACAAAACAAGTAACCATGCATGAGAGATGATGAAAGAGGGCCTGTTTACCTTGGGCGTTCGTGCGGCGTTCGGTGGTATTAAGGGCTGTATGGGGCTACTGGTGCGTGGGGTTTTGGTTTGTTTATGTGTTTGATCAGTTAGGTTAGGCGTGAAGTTGGCAGTTTGGTTAGTGGGCTGTGAGAATCGGTGAACTTGGTGAAGTTTAGTGAGGGCAGGTGGCGTTGAGCAATGTTGAGGCAGTGAGGGGGAGCGGCAATGTGTTGAGTGTTATGAGGCAATGGTGTGCTTGTGAGGGCTCGGCTGTATTTGTCTTTGTTTATTAATGGTGGGCTGTTGAAGGCTTACGTTATGTGCATGCAGTGTTTTAGGTTTTGTGATTCTGTCAAGAGGCTAGGGTTGTTTTTGGTTTTGCCGAGTTGGTGAGGGTAAGGGCCGTGAACTGGAGAGTGAGAGGAAGGGTTTTTATTTATTTTTCTGTTTTTTGTTGGCTTTTTGCCGTGAGAGAGGAGAGCAATATGGTTGTAATAGCTTTGTTTTTATAGGCAAAGGGGATGGGTGAATCCTTGCTTAACAAAGAAGGAATTTGGTGCATTAAATGAGGATATGATTTGGTGTCATGCAAGGAAAGCCTAAGATTGATTGGGGGACAAAATTTGGTTAATTAGGAAGTTAATATATTTAATTTGTTTTGATTAGGCATACAATTTTTTAGTTAGGAATATAATATTTTTTGATTAGGAATATAATTTGTTGATTGATTTTAATTAGGCATGATTTTATTTACTGTTTATTTTAATTTGGTATATGATTTTTAGATTTTATTTTATTTTTCTATGTGTTAAATATATATTTAATTAATTTGGATGTGTTTTAAGGGCCTTGGGCGTGTGGGCTAGGTGTGGTGGGCGTGTGGGCTTGTCTTGGTGGGTTAGGTGTTGTGTTTGCTTGGTGAGTGGGTTTGGGCCAAGGTTAAATGGTTTGCGGGTTTTTTTAGGCTAAAGGTGCTTTAAAACGGAGGTCCAACGAGTGAGCCTGGAGCTAAACAAGCGAATAAAATTTAACGAAATACCGATTCCCTTCCGACAACCGTTTCCCGCAACTTCCTCGAATAAAAAGGTAGTGTCTCCAAATGAGACTCATCATAGGGACTCACATGCAAAAATGCAGTGCCTACAGTCACCCCCACTTTGATGGGACTTGTGCAGTGTGTGACAATGACAATCCTATCAAAGTTATGCATGCATTTTTTTATTTACCTGGCTCGCCAGCTGTTTCTTAACTTACTTGTTATCCTGAGATGCTTTGACCTTTGGGCTTTGTTCCCGAAATGCGTTGAGAGAGAGCTTTATTCCCCTGGGTTTTATTCCCGAGCTGTTTTGAAAGTGGGCTTTATTCCTCTAGGCTTTGTTCCCGATCTGTGTAGAGATATGGCTTTATTCCCCTGGGCCTTGTTCCCGAACTGTGTTAAGATAGAGCTTTATTCCCCTGGGCCTTATTCCCGAACTGTGTTAAGATATAGTTTTATTCCCCTGGGCCTTTTTCCCGAACTACTTTGAAAGTGGGCTTTATTCCCCTAGGCTTTGTTCCCGAGCTATGTTAAGATAGAGCTTTATTCCCTTGGGCTGTATTCCCGAACTGTGTTAAGATAGAGCTTTATTCCCCAGGGCCTTGTTCCCGAACTGCTTTGAAAGTGGGCTTTATTCCCCTAGGCTTTGTTCCCGAGCTATGTTAAGATAGAGTTTTATTCCCTTGGGCCTTGTTCCCGAACTGTGTTAAGATAGAGCTTTATTCCCCTGGGCTGTATCCCCGAACTGTGTCAAGATATGGCTTTATTCCCCTGACTGTGCTGAATGTGGGCTTTGTTCCTGATTGTGTTGAATGTGGGCTTTATCCCCGAACTGTACTGAATGTGGGCTTTATCCCTGATCTGAGCTGACTGTGGGCTTTGTTCCTGAACTGTACTGAATGTGGGCTTTATCCCCGATCTGAGCTGACTGTGGGCTTTGTTCCTGAATTGTACTAAATGTGGGCTTTATCCCCGATCTGAGCTGACTGTGGGCTTTGTTCCTGAATTGCACTGAATGTGGGCTTTATTCCCGAATTGAGCTGACTGTGGGCTTTGTTCCTGAATTGTACTGAATGTGGGCTTTAGTCCCGAACTGAGCTGACTGTGGGTTTTGTTCCTGAATTGTACTGAATGTGGGCTTTAGTCCCGAACTGAGCTGACTGTGGGCCTCGCCCCCAGGTTGATGCTGATGTGGGTCTTGCCCTCAAACTGATGTGGTCCTTGCCCCAAAACTGATACTGATGTGGGGCCTCGCCCCCCAAACTGGTACTGAGGTGGGCCTCACCCCCAGACCGATACTGATATGGGCCTCAACCCTGGGACTCGTCCCCAAGCTACTGATAATGACGTGGGCCTCGCCCCCAGATTGCCATACCCGGCAAGTCTGCTACTGACAATGACATGGGCCTCGCCCCCAGATTGCCATACCCGGCAAGACTGATACTGAAACTAATGTGGGCCTCGCCCCCAGAGTGCCATACCCGACAAGACTGATGTTGATGCTAATGTGGGCCTCGCCCCCAGAGTGCCATACCCAAAACTCAAACTCAAATGGGCCTCAACCCTGGGATTATTACCCGAATCTGATACTGTGCTTTTCACCGTTTCTGATTAGCTTGTTCTTTGCCGCTTTCTCTTTTCTTCTTCAAAACCTGTGAACACAAAACAAAACAAACACAAAGGGATGCAAAATGTGTTACGTGTATGCATGCATGAATGTTCCTATCCCGTCGGGTTATGTCTTCTGCCAATTCTCTTGGTGACGGCTCAGTCTTTTTTTCCTCAGGCAAGCCACTACTTTAATTTGTCTACGTTGATCGGCTCGGTGAACTAGTTCCCTTCCAAGTCTGATATTTTCACTGCCCCCATTTCCCAATTTCTGAATGGCTATCTTATCTTTTCTGCTTGCTTATTCCGAGGATTCCCCGTGTTCTAAATATCACTGAATTTCATAGTACCAAGGTTGAATGCTTTTCTCAAATATACTCATATTGCAGAAGAGATTCAGCGAAATGAACGTCTTTATTATCATTTAAGAAAATGGTTCGAACATGTAGACTAAATCAATGTGTATATTAAAAATGCAGGATCAAATAAACTAGGAGGAATAACTTCATCATTCGCAACATTGCCTTCTTCCTTGACCTATGGTTCTTTACTACTGTTATCCCTTATCTCAATGCAAGAAGCCTGGTGGTTGAGAGTTTGGAGGACAAAGGTTTCGGGTAGGCCGGAGTTGATCATGTAGGTGGGTGGTGGAATGGAGTGGTAATTAGGCAAGGGATTTCTGTATGTGTTAGTTGTTCTTTTTCTGGATTAGGTATTTTTTGTGAGTCAATGAGGTTTTGGACCTCATGCCTAAGGCGGGTACAGTTGTCGGTGTCATGGCCTTTTTCTTGATGGAAGTAACAATACTAGTTTAGGTTGAGGTACGGTGGTACACGGTTCGGAAATGGCCTAGGTTCCAAAGGTTTTAGAAGTCCTTGCATTTTTAGCTTTTCAAATACATTTGACAAAAGTCTACCAAGATTGGAGAATCGCCTGTTCTTGACGGTAGCGACCTCGGCAGTAGCGGGCTTGGTCTCAGAAGGCCCCCCAAAAGTCCTCATATTCTGGCCATAAAACTTTCAGTTTTCGGCTTCCTCTTCTTCAATGTTCATGACAGTTTCCCTCAGCTGTCGGAAATCCGCAATCATGGAATTCATCCTCCTCATCTTGCTATAGATAGAGGGCTTAGTACCCTTAATAATCATCTTTATTTGGTCCTTCTCCGAGGGCCTTGTCTGCATCTTTAGCAGCTGGCTTCTCCAGCGATCCACATACTCCTTGAAGCTTTCCTCTGGCTTCTGCTTAATGTTCTCCAAATCACTAAGTGACAAGTCAATCTCTAAGTCTGTAACATACTGCTTCAGAAAAGCATCAGCTAGTTCCCTCCAATCTTCCTTAACCTTCTTCTCAAGCCTGTGATACCAAACCACAGGTGCCCCCTCGAGTGACATCCCAAACATCTTTTGGACTTGGCGCTGTGATAGGCCCACTGAACTCATGACTGAGAAATATTGCCGCACATGGACCCTCGGGTCTCTATTCCCATTAAACTTGGCCATGTCGGGCATTTTAAATTGAGCCGGAAGCTGTTCCTCAAAGGTCATCACCTCATAGTCTAGTAAGTCTTCGTCCTTACCCTTCATCTTACGGGTAACTGACTCTACCTGATCACGGAGTTTCTGTATCTCGGCCTGAGACCCTACTATTCTCTCCGCAGCATATTCGGCCATATCATCATCAAAAGTGGGGATGTCATCCCCCAACCTTTTCGGAGGCTCCTCACATCTTACATTCTCATATTTTCCCCCAGCACGGGGCACAGCCATATTTGCCATGGCAGTAGTCAAGGCTTGCAACTGTTCGGTAATCTTTGCAAAACCATTCTCCAACTGATCCATGCGAGATATTTCGTTTCCTGATCCACTCATATTTGTTATTGGCCTCTTGGTGTGTCTTCCCTCTTCCCTAACCCAACGGGAATCTATGATGGATTTTAGAACACAAGGGTTAGCATGATGCATGTATGCATGAGGTGAATGAGATGCATGCAACTCAAAAACATATAATGGCCCATTGTTGTTTTAGAAGATTTTGGCCCAATCATCATAAGATATGTTCTTGTCCCAGTTTAAATGGCCCAACAAGCCCATACCTCATGACAAAAGGTTCGAATGGATCCAAACGACAATGTTCCCAAACACAA
This sequence comes from Zanthoxylum bungeanum, assembly GCA_019454045.1. Classification (NCBI taxonomy): domain Eukaryota; kingdom Viridiplantae; phylum Streptophyta; class Magnoliopsida; order Sapindales; family Rutaceae; genus Zanthoxylum; species Zanthoxylum bungeanum. Next base: position 353,175 of record SKCR01027517.1, read on the forward strand.
GCACAAAGAGACAATTACTATGGTCACATAACTATGGTTCATGTGTGGATTTACGGGAGTGTAGAAAAAGACTCTCGTTGACGAAGGATTGCCCACAACTAGGACTCCCCACTCAAGGGTTCGAGCGACCAAATGAGCGCAGCTTTTTTATACCTTACGGTACGTGTCAGCGAGTTATGGTGTGTGACTAACTGTCAAATGGATTTCCCGTTGTAGATTCCTCAGAGGGAGGGTGGAGCGAGGCTCTCTTAAGTACCCAAGCCTCTTAGGCTCTTATCGCTTGGTGTCAAGAATAAACAACGAGTCCTCCAAACTAGTCTGTCAAAACGAGCCACAAGTAATGATTATCTCGGTGCCTTCACAGCTTTTCCTTATGAAAAGGTAGTGAGTGAAGGAAGACATTGAACCATCACCTAGCCTTAACAATGCCTTTGATTACATCCCTTTTCAACCCACTACAGGAACGGTTAACTTAAAGCACAAATCATAATATTACAAGACATTATTTCGGGGCCGATTCTCTATCCCCAGTGGAGTCGCCAGACTGTAGGACACAGAAACTGGTCGACACATGCTGTTCTAGGCTCGCGGCCTGGTTGGGAGTACGGAGTAGCCCGCGGGGACTAAACCGGAGAATAATGGAGTCGCCACTCAGTGTGAACCGGGACAAAGATTTAAGGCCGCACTCACCCCTCGCAAGGGAAGACCTCAAACCGTTGGGTTCGGAATGGTCCCTTACTTATGCCACTTGTAATGAAATGATTTGTGCAATAATTTAACCAAGCCTAAGTAACATTTATTTCCAAGGATAATTTACTCCTAAGTTCGCATGCATAGGTACAAGGCTCATATCTAAGTTTGCATATAACCTATTTGCATATAATCTATGTCTGAATTTGCATGCATAAAGATAAATTGAAATACGACAATCATACAACTTCATAAACATGTTGAATGGATGAATGAGGAAGCACAAGTAGATAACTACCGTGTAAACATGCATCATGGAAACGAACAGGTGACCCTGTGAATACAATAAATGACTAAATGCGAGAACATGAACAATCAAAAGTCAAATGACAAAACGAGTAACCATGCATGAGAGATGATGAAAGAGGGCCTGTTTACCTTGGGCGTTCGTGCGGCGTTCGGTGGTATTAAGGGCTGTATGGGGCTACTGGTGCGTGGGGTTTTGGTTTGTTTATGTGTTTGATCAGTTAGGTTAGGCGTGAAGTTGGCAGTTTGGTTAGTGGGCTGTGAGAATCGGTGAACTTTGTGAAGTTTAGTGAGGGCAGGTAGCGTTGAGCAATGTTGAGGCAGTGAGGGGGAGCGGCAATGTGTTGAGTGTTATGAGGCAGTGGTGTGCTTGTGAGGGCTCGGCTGTATTTGTCTTTGTTTATTAATGGTGGGCTGTTGAAGGCTTACGTTATGTGCATGCAGTGTTTTAGGTTTTGTGATCGTGTCAAGAGGCTAGTGTTGTTTTTGGTTCTGCCGAGTTGGTGAGGGTAAGGGCCGTGAACTGGAGAGTGAGAGGAAGGGTTTTTATTTATTTTTCTATTTTTTGTTGGCTTTTTGCCGTGAGAGAGGAGAGCAATAGGGTTGGAATAGCTTTGTTTTTATAGGCAAAGGGGATGGGTGAATCCTTGCTTGACAAGGAAGGGATTTGGTGCATTAAAGGAGGATATGATTTGGTGTCATGCAAGGAAAGCCTAAGATTGATTGGGGGACATAATTTGGTTAATTAGGAAGTTAATATATTTAATTTGTTTTGATTAGGCATACAATTGTTTAGTTAGGAATATAATATTTTTTGATTAGGAATATAATTTGTTGATTGATTTTAATTAGGCATGATTTTATTTAATGTTTATTTTAATTTGGTATATGATTTTTAGATTTTATTTTATTTTGCTATGTGTTAAATATATATTTAATTAATTTGGATGTGTTTTAAGGGCCTTGGGCGTGTGGGCTAGGTGTGGTAGGCGTGTGGGCTTGTCTTGGTGGGTTAGGTGTTGTGTTGGCTTGGTGAGTGGGTTTGGGCCAAGGTTAAATGGTTTGCGGGTTTTTTTAGGCTAAAGGTGCTTTAAAACGGAGGTCCAACGAGTGAGCCTAGAGCTAAACAAGCGAATAAAATTTAACGAAATACCGATTCCCTTCTGAAAACCGTTTCTCGCAACTTCCTCGACTAAAAAGGTAGTGTCTCCAAATGAGACTCATCATAGGGACTCACTTGCAAAAATGCAGTGCCTACACCAGCCATATAGGCGGTAACCTTATTAAGTCAAATTAAGTCCAACCGACCATAAATGCGGTATCATTATTTGTCCATAAACCAGCCATATAGGCGGTAATTACCAACCGACAAACCAGGCGGTATCCATGCTTAGTCAGGTTAAAACCAGTTTATAATTAATTACCAACCGACCAATATAGCGGTATCCTTGTTAAGTCAAATTTTAAATAGTGATATTATAATTAGGGGAGATTAATCTAAATAGCAGTAATAAAAGTTTTACCTTTCACCATAGCAGGGGGGAGTTACCTCCTCATAGCTGAATAGTAAAAACTGAAAAATTAAAGAAAGTAAATTACAATTACAGAAAGTAAATAAAATTAATTACAAAACTGAAATGTAAAGAAAACTATATACAAACTCATTATTTACATCAGAGAATTCAGAGACGAAGGTACATCTGAAACTGAAATTTTGAGCTGAATTTATAGGCGTCCATAAGCATCACGCGTCGCGACGCGTGAATTGTTCTTGCGTCGTGACACTACCACGTACTAGTCTCTGATTGGCTGTTTCAGATTCTTATCTGCTGACGTGGCATTTTGGATGATTAACTCAATAATTGTGCTGACGTGGCAACGACCTGGCGACACGTGGCGATGTGGATTGTCGGCACCATAGGATTGTGACACGTGGCATGGTGCACGTTAGCGGATTGGATGTGATGTTGACACGTGGCACGATGCACATTTGCAAAGTCCGGCGCACGTTAGCAAGTCAAACTTCTCAGATTCTGACACGTGTCACTGGCACTTGTTAGCGGCTTCCGGCGTATATCAGACGTCAGACGTAGCGACGCGTTGAGCGCATCGCGACACGTGAAAATAGGATTTTGCCCTTTTGTCTGTTTTTCACTGTTTTGTCCCCAAATCACCTCCAGAATGTCCTGAAACTTTATTTATCTACAAAATAACACAAAACACATCAAAATATTCACAAATCTCAAGAATCTATACAAAATATTTGGTCAAATGAGTGGGAAATAGTGATACATTTACCACTCATCACACCCTCAAACCTAACATTTTGCTAGTCCTCGAGCAAAACACAAAATAATATAAACATCTTTAAAATAAAATTAAACTAAGCCACTTTCGTAGGGATCACGGTTGCATTTAGCATATGCAACGGGCCTTTAAACCCCTAGGTGTCCCTAGTGGACGAGTTGTAGTCTCCTGAGGGTTTACAGCAATGATACCCACAAACATTTTTCAAAAGTAAAAAGAAAGTAAAACTAATGCACACAAAAGCAAAAAGACAAGAGAAAAAAGAATAAATAAGTTAGTGATTAAGCAGGTGAAACTTCTTCTCCAAGTTACTAGTTGTTTTCTTTCTTTCTAAATTACCGAATAAGTAAATTCTCCGATTATTTTTACCATTCTCCATATACACAGTTAACAAAATATTAATCAACTCATTTTTTCCCACAACAGTTACAAGTGCAGTTAAGAAGAAAGTAATATTTTTGTCCTAAAGTTTTATCAGAATTCACACCTTTTTGCAGCAATGGAATAATTTTTCTGATTTTTCTGATTTTTTTTTATTTATATACAATATCTTTTGTCTATATAGCGAGTTTTGGGTCAGTGACTCCCAAACCAGTTGGCTTTAGGGCACTAGGTGTTAAGACACCCCTACGGACTTAATTACTCAGACTTCCGATATATATATTTTTGCAACATCCTTGATCCATGTAGCGAGCTTTGGGCCAGTGACTCCCAAAACCAGTTGGCTTTAGGGCACTAGGTGTTAAAACACCCTTACATACTTAATAACTCGGATCTCAGACATTGTTTTTTTATCCCATCGCTTTTTGAGATGTTTCCTCCATTTAAACTAGAGCATTGAATATTGCAAGCTTTTCAATTACAGCTCATGTTTGTATGTTACCACGCATGTTGATAATACCTGTCAACTGAGCATATGAAGATCCATTTTAGTCAGTTTTATGGAGAATTCACAAATTAAATCATTTAAAAGGAAATAAACAATAATTAACTTGTTCTGAAATAAGTTTGAGATACGTCTCAGAAGTGGAAACTCCTTACACAGCTATCTTACACCAATTTCACCCGATTAATCAAATTAAAAACAAAAAAACACAAAATATTTTTTTGATTTTTGTAAAAATTTTCAATTTTTTTTGTATTTTTCGAAAAATTGTGGACTAAAAATAAAAACAACAAAGTACTACAACTATTCCCCACCTCGAAACCTAAATGAGACATTGTCCCCAATGTCTTAAAAAGTAAAATATGAGTTTAGAAGATAGTACCCGGTTAGCTGAAATTCTACATCTAAATGGGAAATTTAAAGGTTAAGATCCAGATTTATCTGACACTTCTTTCCACGATCATTATCGAACCATTTTATCTTGGAAATTATAGGGTCAATTTGTGGTTCATAGGCTAAGACTTGGTCAATTAAATCCTGGACAGTTCTGGCAATGAAGAGGATTTCTTTTAAAGGTTTTGACACGAACCCATTTCTCCGGGCATCATCAAGAAATACACAAAGAAAATCATAAAATCCATCTACGTTGAACAATCCAATTGGTTTCTGGTGTATGTTCAAGTTCGCCCAAGATAGCACTGTAAAAATCTCCTCCAACGTACCCAAACCACCTGGCAAAGCAATAAAAGCATCAGCACGGTTAATCATTTCCACCAGTCGTTCAGACATACCTGGCATGATCAGTTCTTCTCCGTTTGATGATCTTATAAGATCCGCCTCTGCCAAGGGTTTTGGGATGATTCCCAGAACTTGACTGCCTCCATCCTGTACTTCCTTTCAAACGATCTCCATTAGTCCAAGACTGCCTCCGCCATATACTAGGTGCATATTCTTCTCAGCTATGAATCGTCCCAATTCCTGTGTTGCTGCTACGTATTGTGGCTTAATACCAACACTAGTACCACAAAAGACACAAATATTTACAACTCGTCTTCTTGAAGTAGCTTCCATTTTATGTATGTTTCTTTTATCAATTCTGGATGCCTTTAAAAGTGCAAAGATGAGTTGAATTTATAACACCTGAAAAGGGGGTGAGTAATAATAGCACTAGTATCTTCCAAATGACGATTAGTAGCAAAACAGTAAATCGTGAAAGGTCAAAAAGGGTCTGGATCCTGTCAAATAAAATCAAAGAAAACAACAAAACAAATCACAATTATTAAGAAAAGACAAAGAGATATAATATTTACAATAATTTACGGCTTGATTGACGTCTATACGTCAGGGACAAGCTTCCCATCCAATTTTCTTAAAAATTGGCAAACATGGTCTTTTTGAGTCAGATTCCCGAGACTTAACTGTTGTCTTTCTCTTTCGAATTGTGTATATAACACGTGAATTTCGAGATACACATATCCACTGGGATGCGTATCAAGAGTTTCAGATATGTCATCCAAAAACTCTTTACTCAAGCCATCCCTAATTAAATTAATCTTATCTTTACGGTTATCAGACACCACTCCTAAAGAAGGACAACGAGTATCACAAAACATGCGAGCACATTTATAGCATACACCCATTCTTTTAGCTCTTCTCTTTTTAGCATAGGTGCTTCTTCCTAAACCAGGCATATGTGAAATAAAAGAGTCATAGGACTCACCTGCCAATCAGACTCGTGCTTCAATAATCCAACGAATGTCAGTATGAATACCTTTAATCATCAGTAGTCTCATTCATTCTAAGCGAGCTTTGTAGACTTTCATCAGAGATTTTTGAGGGAGATAAGGGAATTGCTTGTGAAGATTTGCGAGAGCTTCTTCCATCGTGAAATGACTTTACCTGCAAAAATTAAACACACAAAAATAAAACACACCAGATCATAATATATACACAAATTTCATGGGTTGCCTCCCTACGAGCGCTAAGTTTAACGTCGTCAGCTAGACATGACTTCTCGAACATTAGGCTGGATCTGAAAGTGTGACACTTTCTTTTTATCGCTCAAATGATTCTCCCCGGTAGTGCTTGACACGCTGACTGTTAACCTTGAATGTTTCGTTTGTGTTGGGATCCAGTAACTCAACAGCTCCATATGGTAAAACCTGAGTGATCACAAATGGACCTGACCACCTTGATTTCAACTTTCCAGGGAAAAGTTTTAACCTTGAATTGTACAACAACACCTGCTGCCTTGGATCTAGTTGTCTGCGCATAATTTTTCGGTTATGCCATTTCTTGGTCTTTTCCTTGTATAATCTGGCATTCTCATAAGATTGTAGGCAAAATTCCTCCAATTCGTTAAGTTGGTGAAGTCGTTTCTCTCATGCAGCTTATGGATCAAGATTCAATTTCTTCAGGGCCCAGTACGCCTTGTGTTCAAGCTCAACTGGCAGATGGCATGCTTTCCCAAACACCAAACGATATGGGGACATACCAATGGGTGTCTTGTAAGCTGTCTGATAGGCCCATAATGCGTCATCCAGTTTTGTAGACCAGTCTCTCCTTGTTGATCCGACAGTTCTTTCCAAAATTCTTTTGATCTCCCTGTTTGAAACTTCAACCTGTCCATTTGACTGAGGATGGTAGGCAGTGGAAACTTTGTGAGTAACTCTATATTTGGATAAGAGCACATCGAAATATTTGCTGCAGAAATGTGTGCCAATATCACTGATAATAGCCCGAGGTGTTCCGAAGCGAGTGAAAATATTCTTTTTAAGGAATTTGATCACCACTTTTGAATCGTTTGATGGCAGTGCGATTGCTTCAACCCATTTGGAGACGTAGTCTACAGCAACCAATATGTATAGGTTTCTGAATGATGGCACAAAGGGTCCCATAAAATCAATACCCCACACATCGAATATCTCCAATTCCAGAATGTTTTGCAGAGGTCCTTCATTTCTCCTTGAAATATTTCCTGTTCTCTGGCACATGTCACATTGAAGAGAAAATAAGTAAGCATCTTTAAAAAGAATGGGCCAGAACAAACCTGATTGTAGGACTTTGACTGCAGTTTTGTTTCCGCTGAAGTATCCGTCATATGGTGATGAATGACAATATTGAAGAACACTGTGGACCTCCTCCTGTGGAACACACCATCTCAATAATTGATCAGCACAGCGTTTGAACAGGTACAGCTTATCCCAAACATAGTGCTTGACTTCTTTAAGAAACTTTTTTCGTTGCTGAGTTGTCCATTCCAACGGCCATTTTCCTGACACTATGTAATTGACATAATCAGCATACTAAGGAGCATCATACTGTTTCATGGAAAACAGCTGTTCATCTGGAAAAATTTCTTTGATTGTCAGTTCTTTGCCAACTGTTTCTCCATTCTCGAGTCTTGATAAATGATCTGCCACCTGATTTTCTGTCTCTTTTCCTGTCTCTGATCTCCACGTCAAATTCTTGTAGAAGAAGTATCCAACGGATCAATCTGGGTTTGGCATATTTCTTCGTGATCAAGTATTTGATTACTGAATGATATGTGTAGACCACCACTTTGGGACCCAGCAGATAGTAGCAGAATTTGTCAAAAGCGTACACAACTGCGAGCAACTCCTTTTCAGTGGTTGTGTAGTTGAGTTGAGCTTCATTCAAAGTTCTGCTGGAGTAGTAAATGGTATGGAAAATCTTTGCTTTGCGTTGTCCCAAAACTGCACCTACAGTAAAATCACTAGCATCACACATCACCTCAAATGGAAGGCTCCAGTCTGGTGCGACTATGATGGGGGTAGAAATCAGCTTCTGTTTCAAGATCTAAAAAGCTTCCTGGCATTCTTTGGTGAAGTTGAAAGGCACATCCTTCTCCAGAAGATTGCACAGAGGTTTAGCAATCTTGGAAAAGTCTTTGATAAATCTCCTGTAAAAACCTGCATGTCCGAGAAAGCTCTGAATTCCTTTGACTGATGTCGGCGAAGGTAGTTTTTCAATTGTTTCAATCTTTACTTTGTCTACCTCGATTCCCTTTTGTGAGATCCGGTGTCCAATAACAATGCCTTCATGCACCATGAAGTGGCATTTCTCCCAATTGAGTACCAGGTTGGTATCTTCGCACCTTTCTAACACCTCCATACTATGTTCCAGCATGTCTGAGAAGATAGCCATCATGCAACGCATAAATGTGGCGGGGGCATTACATAATCCAAATGGCATCCTACGCCAAGCAAAAGTACCACACAGACATGTAAATGTGGTTTTCTCATGATCTTCTGGGGCGATGGCAATCTGATTGTACCCCGAGTATCCGTCCAGAAAACAATAGAACTCATGTCCCGCCAGTCTGTCCAGCATCTGATCAATGAATGGCAGCGGAAAATGGTCTTTCCTTTTTGCTTTGTTCAGCTTCCGGTAGTCCATACAAACTCTCCATCCAGTCACAATTCATGTTGGAATCAGCTCGTTCTTTTCATTTGTGACTACAGTTATTCATCCTTTCTTTGGTACACACTGTATAGGACTCACCCAAATGCTGTCTGAGATGGGGTAAATGATGTCAGCATCCAACCATTTGATGATTTCTTTCTTCACGACTTCCTTCATGATTAGATTGAGTCTCCGTTGATGATCCACTGTGGGTTTATACTCATCATTCATCAGAATTTTGTTCATGCAAAATGATGGACTAATACCTCAAATGTCTTCTATGGTCCAGCCAATGGCTCTTTTGTGTTCTCGTAACACTCTCAGCATTTTTTCTTTTTGCTCCAATGTTAGTGAAGAAGAAATAATAACATGTAATTCAGATGAGTTTCCAAGGAATGCATACCTGAGGTGGCTCGGAAGTAGCTTCAGCTCTAGCTGTGGTAGTTCTTCAATTAAGGGCTTGATTCACTCCTTCTTCAGGAGTTCCAGACTTTCAACTGGTAGTGTTGATTTGAACCGAAATGGTTTGTCAAGATAGTTGATACATTCCAGGATTTCATCATATAGCTCGCTGTCAGTCATGTTAGTGATGCAAGCTTCAAGTTTGTCCGTGGGAGTTGTATTAGTATCCTGAACGATACTATCAACAACATCAATTCTGAAACATTCTTCCTCTTTTTCATCACTTGGGAATTTCATGGCTTTGAAAACATTGAAGGTAACTTCTTGGTCCTGCACTTTCATGGTTAGTTCTCCTTTTTGCACATCTATCATAGTTCTACCTGTAGCCAAGAATCGTCTCCCAAGAATGATAGGAACATCTTTGTCTCCCTCCATGTCAAGGATAATGAAATCTGCTGGGAGAATGAGTTTATCAACTTTGACGGGCACATCTTCAACCACTCCTCTCGAAAATGCGAGTGTTCGATCAGCAAGTTGCAGCGAGACTGAGGTAGGCATTGCTTCTCCAATTTGCAGTTTCCTGTAAATAGAAAAAGGTATCAAATTAACTTGCTTCTCCAATTTGTAGTTTCCTGTAAATAGAAAAAGGTATCAAATTAACTCTTGCACCTAAGTCACATAAAGCCTTACTGATATAATGTTCTCCAATGGTGCATGGGACAGTGAAACTACCAGGATCTTTCAACTTCGGGGGAAGTTTCCTCTGAATAATGGCACCGTATTCTTCTGTTAATGTTACTGTCTCGTAGTCTCCCAATTGATGGATAGTTCTTTTGCCATGAATTGTTGCTCCATGAAAAATTGGGATGATTCCTCCACCCTGGCTTGTAGGTGTTGGAATATGGATTGTTCCATTGTCTGTTGAAATTGTTGACATAATTTACCGTCTCTTCAAGTTGGTTTGGTTCTGGTGCTCCTCCATATAGTGAACTTGTGGATCCAGTGCTGAGAGTCTCCATGAATTTGCATATCTGATCTAGCTTGGCATTGACTGTTGTGTTGGCTCCAACTTCATAAATTCCAGTAATTCGTTGGATCATGCTCCTTTCTGTTGGCCACAAGGAATTGTTGTTAGCCATTTCTTCGATTAGGTCCCAGGCTTGATCTTCTCCTTTTGCCATCAAAGATCCTCCAGCAGCAGCATCAATTGTGGTTCTCATCAGTCCAGAAAGTCCATTATAGAAGGTTTCGACTTGAAGCCATTTTGGAATCTCATGGTGAGGAAATTTCCGGAGCAAATCTTTGTATCTTTCCCAAGCTTCGTAGAGAGTTTCTGAGTCTTGTTTCACAAAGGATGTGATGTCATTCCTCAGTTTTGCTATTCTGGCTGGTGGAAAATACTTTGCAAGGAATTTGGTGGCTAGAATGTTCCAAGTTGTAATGGAACCAGCTGGTAGTGAATGTAGCCAAGTTTTTGCTCTTTCTTTCAAGGAATATGGAAAAACCCACAGTCTCATTGCTTCTTCAGCTCCTCGATTGTAATTGAAAGTGCCGCAAACTTCCAGGAAGTTGTTGATGTGGGTATTAGGATCTTCAGTTGCATTCCCCCCAAACTGCACTGACTGCTGAATCATCTGAATGCATGTTTTGATGTCACACGCATTTGCTAGTAAATAAGGAAGTACAATACAGGAAATGAAGTCGTCGACCAACGGAATGGTTCTGTCTCGAATGGGTATTGGTGGTGCAACTTCCAAAGGTTCAGGTTCTATGTTGACTAAAACTTCTTGGCCTTCTCGTCTTTCCCTTCTTAACTGTCTAATGGTTCTTTCAATTTCTGGGTCAAGCGGTCGGAGTTTAAATCTTCTGGTTCGTCTCATATAGTGTCTGAGAACCTGAAACATAAGAAAACAGAAATATTAAGCAAATAGAAAATTAGATACAAGTAAAGGTATCTAACCTCAAAAATAATATTGAAAGATAAATAAGTCCCCGGCAACGGCGCCAAAAACTTGACCGGTGTAAAATCACACGCGTATAACGCAAGCGCACATATCATTCAAGTAGTATAAAAAGTATCGGTCCCACGAGGACTTAAAACCTAAGCTATTAATTTTTATGAGGCCAAATGATTACTAGTATCTAACATATTGATTGATTGACTGGGTGATGAATTTAAATTTAAAAACAAGTAAATAAAATTACGCGAGAGTAGGTTAAGGAAAATTCAAATTTATAAAACTATCTAGGGTTGTGATTTCTTCCAATATCTTTTTAAAGATGAAGTGGTTATTTTACGTTTCTGTAATATATCGGTTTATTAACCCGGAATACGAAATTATGCAAAAGCCTCTGTTGATGGTCAGATGCAAATACCCAGTATAACCCAATTGAACCATATGTCTATGTCAACCAAATTACTTGGATTCATTAAGATTAAGTTCCAATTATGGCTACCCCGCCCGACAGGTATATGTCTATCCCGTAAGGAAATCTATTAAAGAGTTATCTATCCTCAAGGAAGATCGTGGGCTATTAAGTCTAAGGCTAAAACCTAAAATTCCTTTGTCAAGTTTATTTTAAGTTTACCAGATCAATCTTATTAATGGCTAGTTAACAAGAAGCATTAAGCTTAAGACTTAATAAGTAAACCTTTATATTACCCAAACTATAAAATAACCCCTTATAAACCGGTGATATTGGAATTCATCACAACCCCAGATAACTAACTTAGTTAGGACACATAACTAGGGATAGTAAAAACTTAAATAAAATAAAATACATAAAGTAAAATGCTGAAAAGTAAATAAAGAAAATTACAATAAAAGAAAATGCTAGGGCTAGAGGATCTAATTTTATCACTATTATTTTAGATATCTCCCTTAATATAATATATTAACTTGTGTGATATTACCAACCAGCCATATAGGTGGTAACCTGATTAAGTCAAATTAAGTCCAACCGACCATACAAGTGGTATCATTATTTATCCATAAACCAGCCATATATGCGGTAATTACCAACCGACCAACCAGGCGGTATGCATGCTTATTCAGGTTAAAACCAGTTTATAATTAATTACCAACCGACCAATATAGTAGTATCCTTGTTAAGTCGGATTTTAAATAGTAAATATATTATAATTAAGGGAGATTAATCTAAATAGCAGTAATAAAAGTTTTACATTTCCCCATAGCAGGGGGAAGTTACCTCCTCATAGCTGAATAGTAAAAACTGAAAAAGTAAAGAAAGTAAATTACTATTACAGAAAGTAAATAAAATTAATTACAAAACTGAAATTTAAAGAAAACTATATACAAACTCCTTAATTACATCAGAGATTTCAGAGAGGAAGGTACATCTGAAACTGAAATTTTGAGCTGAATTTATAAGCGTCCAAAAGCATCACGCGTCGCGACGCGTGAATTGTTCTTGCGTCGCGACACTACCACGTGTCGGTCGCTGATTGGCTGCTTCAGATTCTTATCTACTGACGTGGCATTTTGGATGATTAACTCAATAATTATGCTTATGTGGCGATGACGTGGCTATAACGTGGTGACACGTGGCGATGTGGATTGTTGGCACCATAGGATTGTGACACGTGGCATGGTGCATGTTAGCGGATCGGCTGTGATATTGACACGTGGCACGGTGCATATTTACAAAGTCCGGCGCACGTTAGCAATCAAACTTCTCAGATTTTGACACGTGTCACTGGCGCATTTTAGTAGCTTCAGATGCACGTTAGGCGTCGCGACGTGCTGACGATTTTGCCTTTTTTCTGTTTTTCACTGTTTTGTCCCCAAATCACCTCCAGAATGTCCTGAAACTTTATTTATCTACAAAATAACACAAAACACATCAAAATAATCACAAAACTCAAGAATATATACAAAATATTAGGTCAAATGCGTGGGAAATAGTGATACATTTATCACACATCAATGCACTGCAATAATTTTTTTGGAGAATCTGAGAGAGGACATTGTTAAGGGTGATCCCGGTGCCTAAGCCGCTTCCGTTATGTGAGGTAAATCATTTCACACATTGTTTGCATTCTTTCAATCAAATGAAGCATGAAATCACATATTTATATTTTATCACAAGTAAACAAATTTGAAATATCATCAAATCGGTAAGGCCAACAAACTTTCTTCTATTCGGTTAAAAATTATCTTCAATACCAAAACAAACTTACCTCAATACCAAAATAAACTTTCTTCAATTCTGATGGCTTACAATAACTTAACATGCGTGATGTTGGACAATTATGACCCATAACGTCACTATTTGTACAGATCATGGTGTTGTTGTACAAATTAACTATATAACAAAGGAGATTGCACTCTTATCATTTGTGATTAGATCACCTAGATGTATAAATGATATAAGGTCCTTATGATTTGTTCCTGGATTGAGAATGATATGAGACAGTATCAATCCACGAAGGATAAATCATTAAATATCCCTAGTCAGAGTATTATCGAGATTGGACATCGATAAATACGTAAAAGACTAGTATTACACTTGTGCGCGTTGTGAGGGCACAACGGCATAGTTATCATATATTTGGGTATAGGATACTTATGCAAGTGTAATAGGAGGTTGTGTTTTACCGATGGTACGGGAAACAGCTTCGCTCTGGATTAGACCCCCTCGGAATTCCATTGGTAGTATGACTATGTGTCTATGGAAGTCCGAAATCAGGGTAGGTGTATTTGGTCTTAACCTGAGACTTGCACCGCTAATACTTGCGACAATCAATATACTTTTGTTGCGGTCGTCTAGGGCTTTAACAGGTTCTGTGTACGCCAATGCTGGGTATATTGAGAATCGTAGTGTGTTGGTTGTGATGTCAAGATGGAAGTGTCACTCCAGTCATATGGAGATGATGGTCACGTAGGATACGGTACTGGTTCTCTTAAATACTGCAGTCATCGGGATAAAATGACAAGGTCATGTTTATCTAATTATAGAGACTAGTCACCAGACATCCGACATGTGCTTCGTACGCGGCAGACACAATTCCAGCCCCAGGCCTAGCACGTGATCATCCGATACTGGACAGAAATACGCAATATCATGTATACTACGTCTGATATAGATCGCTTATTCCTGTAAGCATGTTTCTGGAGAATTGGGTAGGCATGGCGCTTTGCTAGAAGCCAATCTTGTCTTGTGAATCGGTGTAAACGTAGTAATAGGTACTTACGTGTTCGGATAGTCCGACGACCCGATTTACTGCCAACATATCCGGGGATCTCATGGGTCGCTTCCCGAATATTCACCGATGACGTATGACTCGCACTTTAATTAATCTGGGATTAATTTAATGAGAGAGAAAATTAATCTGTGATTAATTACAGAGATATTTTATCTGGGATAAAATATCAATTAAAGAGAGAGAGAACGATTAATTTGGAATTAATCGGTAAAATAATATATTTGATATATTTAACAAAATTGGATTTCGACACAGAATTAAAATTAGATTTTAATTCGGGCGAACGAGTTAATTTAGAATTAATTCGTTAGCGACGTGAATAGTGATTTCGCTAGGCGTAATCGTTTAATTGCGTCGCAACGGAAAATTCATTAATTTGGAATTAGCGAACCCGAGCCCGGGATTTTTTGCGAGCGCATTCGCATTTCGAATTCGAGTGCAGCACCCAAGTCAAATCAAGCATCAAATCATTAGTCACATCAAGCGTCAAATCACATGTCACTTTGAGTGATGTGACAAGTTGACAATTGATTGATGTGAGTTGATGTGTATTGATTGAAAGCATTCGGAAGTTTCTTGGGTGCTAGCACACATAGGAGGCATACCAAGGTGATAGGGCAGTGAGTTCATGAGCATGGAAGTTTATCACAAAGCTTGGAGCTTCAAAGGACATCCATGGCCGATTATTGGAGGAGGAAGAGCACCCATTACCGAGCAGTCCACCCTTTGAACAGCTCACTGCCGAGCTTCATGGAGGAGGGCAGTTCGTTTTTGTTCTTCGTAGCATCATGACCGATCAATGTGAGTAATATTCTGCACCTCTTTTGAATGTATTTACACTTGTTTCATGCTTTATTAATGATCTTGGGAAGCTTAGAGTAGACCAACAATGGTATCTTGAGCCTTTGAAAGCATGAAATTAATTTTAGGGTTAAAATTGGGCAAAACGAATTTGGGCATGATTTAATGAAATTGGATGAATTAGTATGCTTAAATGTTGTTGATTTGATGATTGATTGGATCAATTTGATAAAAAAGTGTTTGGAACAATTTTCCCCAATTTTGGTGTGATGGCCAAAAATTGAGAACCCTAAATTGTCTTGGATTTTTTTTTTTTTTGATTCATTGGATGACTTGAAAAAAATTTGGGATGTTGATTCAATGTTAATTTATATTCAATTGGATTGGATATAAAATTGGACATGAAAATCCTCCTTGGCCGAGACTTTGAGCATGAATAATTGGGTTTGATTTTGATCAAAATATGTTGGACATGTTTTGTTAATGATAAGCATGATTAATTGTACAAATTTGGTGTTTTGGAAATATTGATTTGGGTAATTAATAATGCTATACACTTTGGTTAATTAGAATATGAAATTTGGAATTTTTGTATTTTAATTAATTGGGCTTAAAATTGGATTTGGGCTTGTTAAGTTATTATTGGGTTTATTGGGCTTTGTTGTACAAAGTTGGGTTTAGGCAAAATTGGTTGGATCCAATTGGGCCCAAAACTGCTTCCATAAAGCCCAAATGCGACTTAATGGACCTTTAAAGTTTAATTGGGCCTAATGGGCCTAAATTGATTTATGGGCTTATGGGGTAACTTCCGGATTGGATTTTGGTTATTTGGTTTGACCCGAGTTGACCAAAAGTCCACGCCTTAAGAAATTAATTAAAAGCCCATTGGACTTTAATTAAATTGACGTTGGACGTTAATCGGGCTTTGAGACCCGTTGCGATTAAATTTGGAATTTAAGTCGTAAAAGTTCATTAATAAAGTGTAATGTTTAATTTGGAATTAAATAGCGAATTAGAATTGAATGCATATTAAATTGGATTTCATGATATAGTTTAATTTAATTCGAGAATTCGTACTTTGAGTATTTATTCGCAAAATGAGTTTGACTCGAGCAAAATCAAATCGTTGTTTGAACATTGGATGATCACTAATTATCAGATTAATTAATTTGATTAGATTGATTGATAACATGCTTGTGTGAATACATGGTTGCGATGCATGGATAATGTATATCGGATAGATATTAGATGGGTGGGGCAATTTTGGAAATTGTAATAAATTTGATTTATTAATTGGACCTGCGTGTCCAGCCTTATCACCTTCTATTCTTTGTATTCTCTTATCACCTATTCCCCTCAATGTAAATGAGGTTTCTTTAGAAGTGTAGTATAACGGGTAGAAGTAATACATGTGCTAGCTGGAGAGAGAAAGTGAGAGATTTGATCTAGGATCAATGTGTAAAGTATCCATCCGCATATCATTATTATTTTACATATGCGCTTTATTATGTGTTTAGAATGCATGTTTAATGGTGTATGATGATGAGACCTTAACAAAGATAATAAATTGGTTGCCAATTTGCACTCGAAAAACCCTCGCATAATATTAAGCGTCTTTCCTTCCATTGAGTGATTCTCACTCAAGATCCGAGACTGGCATTAGCTTGTTGGCCAAAGTCAAGGCCTTTGTCCGTCGAGGATGTGTTTGAATCACGAAGGCTTTGTTACATATTGGTGTCTTGTCCAAGTTGTGGTTTGTTGGCCAAAGTCAAGACCACTTCTTGTCCATCGACATTGATTAAGAAGCTTTCCATGGTCAATGGGTCACGCTTAATTGGGATCACTAAGTTTGTTTTGCCAAAGCCAAGGCTTAGTTGATTCAGAGGAAAAAGGTTAGGTAATACATTGGATGTATTGGCATATATAAGATATATGTTTCAGACATGGATGTCCCCCTACCGGATCTAGGAATTGGATTGGATCCAATTGATCTTAGAGATCTACCTAGTTAATTATCATACAATTTGGTGCCAAAGTCAAGATTGTGTGATATTTAACAGGATCCTAGCCCACTAGGAAACGCGGTTTCTCGAGTACTCGACAGAGGGTTAGAGGCTCGCCGAAAAATAGTGGGAGGCAAGAATTGAATTTGCAATATTCGTTCAATTACTCGCCATACGCGCTCAAACAATATCATTCGTCATATCAATTAAATGTTAGTTGGACTAATATTTAAATTGTTGTTTTAATTAAAGCAGTTGGACTGTATTATAGTTGATTATATAATTGGATTATAGTAATAAATTTATTTTAATTAATTAATTTCAATTTACAGTTGATTTTATAATTGGATTATAGTAATCAATGTAATTGAGGTTAATTAATTTAAATTATATTTGATTATATAGTTGGACTATAATAATCATTATAATAAATAGTACCACAAATCGTTGATTAAATAGTTTGACTATTAGAATCAAGATAAATGAAAGATTAGTGTTTAAAACATAATCCTGGGTGAAAATGTATTTAAACGACTATAATTTTCAAATTGGGAATTATTTCAGGATGGTCCTGGAAAAATAATAAGTTATTTTATTTGATAAAATAATATATTAAGCCTAAGCCCGGAGTTAAGCAAATAGTAGAGCATAATCTTTGGAAGATTTATGTAATGATAACTTAAGTGCTTAATCCATTAAGCTTGTCGCAATAGACTCCTTAATTTCTGAATCAGAACTAAGGATTAGATCCTTAAAAGTATGATGACGAAATTGAAGGATATTCATAAATCTATGTTTAGATTTTAGAAGTACTAAAATTGCAATTGATAACTCTTGGAGAGTTAATGACTATTCTCAAGGAGATAAAAGTCAAACTTTGCAATTAGGCAAGTAGCGCTAGTCGCACCTTATTTCGATATTCTAGAAACTCGAGGCTTAGCCAAAGGCTACTGGAATGTTGAAAAGGGCAAAGGCAAAATCATTATAATCTTCTAGGAAGATAAATGACAAATCCCAAAATGTCTGCCTTAAATGTTGCAAACGGGATAACGGAAGCGTGACTGCCGTTTGGACAAAGCAGACATTAGGAATAGAAGACGAGCAAGGCTCTGACTTCAAATGTGATTGTCAAAAATATATTCATTACTAGTATTTAAAATTGGATTTTAGATACTTAGTGTGATATAAATATATATTGATGTTCAGAATCTGCTATGAGCAGGATACTGACCTCAATTGAGATTTAATCTGCGGATTGGAAACGGGACGAATGTCGCTGTTTTAACCGTAGATACCGAATTTTAGGAACTACCCTCGGGTGTGTACCTAAATTTGGAATCTGTTATAATGTAACTAGTTTGACTAGATATATTATCTCTATATCAGTGTTTGACCCGCTGCGGGTGAACCTTTATACTCTATAACACTAAAGTGTTTTATTTTATAAATATGATACTAAGATAAACACATTAGATGTGAATAACAGAATTCATATTTTGAATATAAATAAATCTCAAACATATAACATGACAAACAAATAGCTCAAACTGATTTGATCAGGAGAAACTTAAAAGTGGCATTGTTGTCTGGGAAACAACTAAAACAAGAATCGTATATCCACACTTTTGAAGAGTGGATACTAGGAAAAATTTAATTCTATTCAAATAAAGTCTACGAATCTAGTTTATTGGGCAAAATGCCTAAAACACTATTTACTTGGTAAAAAAGTGCAAATGCCACTGATCTGTTAGCCCTAGTTCATAGTGAAGCAAGTGGGCCCATATCTAGCTAGGCTAGATGTGGATATGAATATTACGTGACCTTCACGGATGTGGCATCGCGTTATGGTTATGTGTTTCTTTTGAAGAACACAAATCGAAAACTTTTAAAGTTTCGACATGAAATAGACAAACAGATCGGCTGAAGTATTAAACCATCACGGTTAGACCGTAATGGAAAATACTTAAGCAATAAGTTTCTAATATACTTGAAAGAGTAAAGTATTCTTTCAAATGAGGACTCCTCCCGGAACACGTCATTTTGACGGTGTGTCCGAACCGAGTAACCGAATTTTGTTAGACATGATAAGGTTAATCATGAGTCACTCTGAGCTACCATTTCCTTCAACGGATAAGCTTTAAACAGTGCAGAACTTATTTTGAATAAGGTTCTATAAAATCTGTTTGACAGATTTCATATTAGATATGAACGAGAAAGAAACCGGGTTTCTCAATCCCGAATATTTGGGATGCTAGGCATATGTTTGGATGATACCAAACTAGAACCCAAATTGGATAAGTGCCAATTGTAGGTTATCCTAGGGACACCATAAGTATTGTACTTATACATCTCACATGAGAACAATTAGATTGTTGCTCACCATGCGGTTTTCCTAAGAGGAATACCGATATGCAGTGGTAAGTGGGAGGATAGTAAAACTCGATGAAAATCGGAGTAATACTATTCATGGCACCTATTCCTTAATGGAACATAAATAGTTCATCAAGGATGAAACTATACCATTAATCTTCAAATACACAAGAACCGTGTAAGTCAGAGAGAGTCGGAAAACAACCTGGGGTATGGGTTTCTGATCTCACCTCATAAAGATTTTAATCTTATTGAGGTACACCAACTGACTACGTATGAGGAAGTGATACAAGGTATCGACTCCCAATTATGACAAAGTGTCATGAGTCCGAAATAGATTCCATGTATATCAACTATGTTTGGATACTAGTTGACGTACCGCAAGGCATTGTGCCTATTGGTACTTTATCAATCTTCAAGGAAGACATACATGGATGGCAACATACCAACGTATAAAGCTAGGCTTTTAGCGGAAAGGTATCGTTATCAACATTGTGTTAATTACGATTCAACCTTTTACCTATTGCCACGGTAAATCCATTTGGATAATGCTCGCTAAATGCTGCATGTTTCATGTATGAAATATGTCAACTTAACGGGAAAATCGCCTTCCTGAAAAGGAAACCTTTTGGAGGATGTTTACAACATCCTTGCGGTTTTGTCGTACTAAAACTAGCAAACAAGGTTTGCGGGTTATTCGATCCATGTTTGGATTGAAGCAAGCATTAGGTTCTTGGAATTACCGTTTTGATGTAATCATAATAGTTTATGATTTAATTCAAAACGAAATGATTCTTGTGTATATAAGAGGGTTAGTGGGAGCGCACTGACAGTGGATGTCCTATAAAATAAAGATAATACATCATTTCTTGGAAATGATATTCCCATAAATTAACTATCGGCGAAAGCTTGGCTTTCGAAAACTCTATGTGGAATCGTACATTGAAAAATGTACGCGACATGGTGTCTCATACGCTTTGAGCATATGGATTCACAAACAGGCCAATCCAATTGATAGTCACTGGATTGATGTTAAGAACATCTGTTAGTATCTTAGAGTACTAAGGATGCTGTCTTAGTCTATGGAGAATGAGAACTTGAAGTGACTGGGATCACTGTAGCAAGTTTCCTAACCGATAAAACGACTATAAGTCGCAAACGGTACTACAAAGTTTGAATAACGGAACAGTGAGCTGGAAATCTTCCAAGCAAGATACTATTACCGAATAAACAACAAATGCGGGTTAATTGCAGCAGCTGAGGTAGCAATAGAAGCCTTCTGGGTCGATAAACAAATCTAATTAGATTAGATATAATTCTGTTAGCAGATGAGCTAGGCTCGAGCATAGGCTAAAGAATTAATGGTCTCATCAACGATCCAGATAAATACTTCGATATTCATCTGATTCGTTCGGATCATACATCGTGGCGATGTGATGATCGTATAAATCGCATCAGACGATAATCATGCAAATCCACTGACGAAAGCTTTTCTCAGCAGTTTGAGCCAACCGTACATAGTTCGGGTGTAAGACACTCGAGTGACTGGCTATAGGCCAAGTGGGAGATTGTTGGACAATTATGACCAATAGCGTCATTATTTGTACAGATCATGGTGTTGTTGTACAAATTAACTATGTGACAAAGAAGATTGCACTCTTATCATTTGTGATTAGATCACCTAGATGTATAAATGATAGGAGGTCCTTATGATTTGTTCTTGGATTGAGAATGATATGAGACAGTATCAATCCACGAAGGATAAATCATTAAATATCCCTAGTCAGAGTATTATCGAGATTGGACATCGATAAATACGTAAAAGACTAGTATTACACTTGTGCGCGTTGTGAGGGCACAACGACATAGTTCTCATATATTTAGGTATAGGATACTCATGCAAGTGTAATATGAGGTTGTGTTTTACCGATGGTACGGGAAACAGCTTCGCTCTAGATTAGACCCCCTCGGAATTCCATTGGTAGTATGACTATGTGTCTATGGAAGTCCGAAATCAGGGTAGGTGTATTTGGTCTTAACCTGAGACTTGCACCGCTAATACTTGAGACAATCAATATAATTTGGTTGCAGTCGTCCAGGGCTTTAACAGGTTCTATGTACGCCAATGCTGGGTATATTGAGAATCGTAGTGTGTTGGGTGTGATGTCAAGACGGAAGTGTCACTCCAGTCATATGGAGATGATGGTCACGTAGGATACGGTACTGGTTCTCTTAAGTACTACAGTCATCGGGATAAAATGACAAGGTCATGTTTATCCGATTATAGAGACTAGTCACCAGACATCCGACATGTGTTTCGTACGGGGCAGACACAATTCCAGCCTCAAGCCTAGCACGTGATCATCCGATACTGGACAGAAATACGCAATACCACGTATACTACGCCTGATATAGATCGTTTATTCCTGTAAGCATGTTTCTGGAGAATTGGGTAGGCATGGCGCTTTGCTAGAAGCCAACCTTTTCATATGAATCGGTGTAAACGTAGTACTAGGTACTTACGTGTTCGGATAATCCGACGACCCGATTTACTGCCAACATATCCGGGGATCTCATGGGTCGCTTCCCGAATATTCACCGATGACGTATGACTCGCACTTTAATTAATCTGGGATTAATTTAATGAGAGAGAAAATTAATCTGGGATTAATTACGGAGATATTTTATCTGGGATAAAATATCAATTAAAGAGAGAGAGAACGATTAATTTGGAATTAATCGGTAAAATAATAAATTTGATATATTTAACGAAATTGGATTTCGACGCGGAATTAAAATTAGATTTTAATTCTGGCGAACGAGTTAATTTAGAATTAATTCGTTAGCGACGTGAATAGTGATTTCACTAGGCGTAATCGTTTAATTGCGTCGCAACGGAAAATTTGTTAATTTGGAATTAGCGAACCCGAGCCAAAGATTGTTTGCGAGCGCATTTGCATTTCGAATTCGAGTGCGGCACGCAAGTCAAATCAAGCATCAAATCATTAGTCATATCAAGCGTCAAATCACATGTCACTTTGAGTGATGTGACAAGTTGACAATTGATTGATGTGAGTTGATGTGTATTGATTGAAAGCATTTAATGCTTTGCTTTTTGGAAAAAGTTTTTGGTATATATGTTTTATTTGTTTTTTGAAAACAAAAAATAATAAAAAACCTATTACATTTCTTTTTCCCTCCTCTCTCTCCTGGTTCACGGTTTTCACCCCTTTTTGGAGCCAAAACCTTCTTCTCTCTCACGCCTCTTCTCCTCTCTGTTTTCTGGTTTGACCGAGTGATGAAGGAGAAGCTAAAGAAATTTGTGGCAAGTTTCTTGGGTGCTAGCACACATAGGAGGCATACAAAGGTGATAGGGCAGTGAGTTCGTGAGCATGGAAGTTTATCACAAAGCTTGGAGCTTCAAATGACATCCATGGCCGATTATTGGAGGAGGAAGACCACCCATTGCCGAGCAGTCCACCCTTTGAGCAGCTTACTGCCGAGCTTCATGGAGGAGGGCAGTTCGTTTTTGTTCTTCGTAGCATCATGACCGATCAATGTGAGTAATATTTCGCACCTCCTTTGAATGTATTTACACTTGTTTCATGCTTTATTAATGATCTTGGGAAGCTTAGAGTAGACCAACACGTGATTCATATGCATTCATACATATCATATCTTACTTCTCTTATATTCATGCTAATATAATTTTAGAATTTTTACACATATACGTACATATGATAACAACTTAGCAAACACACTCTACAGCATCTTATACTCATACTGGTTTTAAAATCATTCATTCATTCCACGAGAGCATACACAGTTCATACACAACACGGAATCCATCATACACACACATACACTAAAACATACATACAATCATCGGGCAACCAACAATGAAGCATACATAACCGTTAATACATAAGAGAACACATAACTCAAACAACACATACATATGCGCTGACTTATACAAACAATGCTCGTATGAGACTCATTACCTATTTTAGAATAGGTATGAGATGAATGTTGTTTGAACGGAACCCTAACCAGTTCGACTACTACACCATGAGAACATCAACTAATTAAACATACATACATGAACACATATCAAGTAACACAAACTCATCGCATGATTTCTCATACACAAGCACATACATGACAAATATCTGAATCTTCATCCATATACCCATTTAAATACATATATTTCAAATATATGAATATACATTACTATGAACTAAAATTCTAAAACCTTAACCGTCCTTATATCTTTCATTACCGCTCAAACATTCTTAGTTTCAGATATTCCATATAGTAACCTCTGATACATAAACTTATCAATTATACTCATCCATTCAGGAAGAACTTAGCTTATTCTCATTTCTTCTCATTGTTGGTTTCTATTAAGGTCCCGGATCGATTATAAGAATGAAAAACATTGCGAATACATATCGATGAAGTTGCGGAATACTCACATCGATCGGTTGAGTCGATTTGAAGACGATTGAAGGCTAAAAACGCACTGCCATTCACGCCCAAACTGCAGCAGTCCACTGCCTTCAAAAACAGAAACTTTGAGATGCAAAACGGAGCTCCAAGCTTCGTTGGACGGATCCCGGCTCATGGGTGAACCTCCCTACCAACTTCGCAAGACTCGTAGTGTGCTAGCACTTGGATTTTCACCATGAAAACCCAACTCTTGCTTCCCTTTTTTTTGCTCCACTTCCACGGCAGTTCACTGCCAAGAACAGAAGCAGAAACAGCCCTCCAAGAGCGTGAGAGGAGAGAGCAAAATGAGAGAGAAGAAATGTGATGAATTAGGTTGAAAAGTGTATCTAACACACTTATATATTTTTCAAAAAATAATAATTTGATTTACCAATTATTTGCCCTTCAAAAGTCAAATACAAAAAGCAAATCAACCTTTCCAACAACCATCAACTATTCCAACAACTACCATCACTCAAAGTGACTAGTTGTCTTTTCAATCAATCAATCAATCACATCAATCAATCACATCACTCAAAGTGACATTTGATTTGACGCTTGATGTGACGAATGATTTGACGCTTGATGTGACTTGCGTTGCCGCACTCGAATTCAAAATACGAATGCGCTCGCAATCACACTCGGGCTCGGTTTCGCTAATTCCAAATTAACGAACTTTCCGTCGCGTCGTAATTAAATGATTACGCCTAGCGAATTCACTATTCACGTCGCTAATGAATTAATTCTAAATTAATTCGTTCGCCCGAATTAAAATCCAATTTCAATTCCGCGTCGAAATCCAATTTCGTTTAATATATCGAATATATTAATTTATCGATTAATTCGAAATTAATCGTTATCTCTCTCTAGACGATATTTTATCCTAGATAAAATATCTCCGTAATTAATCCTAGATTAATTTTCTCTCTCTTCTATTATAATCCCAGATTATTCAAGAGTGCGAGTTGTGCGTCATCGGTGGATTATTGGGAAGCGACCCATGAGATCCCCGGATAATTCGGCAGTAAATACGGTCGTCGGAATATCCGAATCACGTACGTACCAAGTACTACGTTCTACCGATTTACGAGACAATATCGGCTTCTAGCAAAGCACAAAGTCTATCCAATTCTCCGGTCATATTCTCTAAGAATATTTAAGATCTATATCAAGCGTAGTATACCAAGTATCGTGTATATCGGCCCAGTATCGGATAGTCACGTGCTAGGGCTGGGGCTGGATAAGTGTCTGCCCCGTCCGAAGCACATATCGGATGTCTGGTAACTAGTATCTATAATCGGATATACATGACCTTGTCATAATATCCCGATGGCCGGCCAGCACTTAAGAGCACTAATACCGTATCCTGCGTGACATCATCTCCACTATGACTGGAGTGATATTTCCGTCTTGACATTACACCCAATACTCTGCGATTCTCAATATACCCAGCATCGGCGTACACAGAACCGGTTAGAGTCCTAGACGACCTCAACAAAAGTATACTAGTTGTCGTAAGCATTAGCGGTGCAAGTCTCAGGTTAAGACCATACACACCTACCCTGATGTCGGACTCCCATAGACACATAGTCATAATACCAATGGGATTCCGAGGGGTCTATCCAGAGCGAAGCTGTTTCCCGTACCATCGGTGAAACACACCTCCTATCGCACTTGCATGAGTATCCAATACCCAATATATGAGAACTATGCCGTTGTGCCCTCACAACGCGCACAAGTGCAATACTAGCCTATTCCGCATTATCGATGTCCAGTCTCGATAATACTCCGGCTAGGGATATTTAATGATTAATCCTCGTGGACTGATACTTTCTCATATCATTCTCAATCCAGGAACTAATCATATGGACCTCTCTTCATTTATATATCTAAGGTGATCTAATCACAAATGATGAGAGTGCAATTTCCTTGTCACATAGTTAATTTGTACAACAACACTATGATCTCTAAAAATAGTGACGCTATGGGTCATGTTATCCAACAATCTCCCACTTGGCACATAGCCAGTCACTCAAGTGTCGAACACCCGAACTATGTACGGTTCGCTCAAATTGCTGAGAAAAGGTTTTCGTCAGCGGATTTCCATGATTATCGTCTGACGCGATTTATACGATCATCACATCGCCACGATGTATGATCCGAACGAATCAGATGATATAGAAGTATATATCTGGATCGTCGATGAGACCTTTAATTCTTTAACCTTGTGCTGACGCCTAGCTCAGCTGCTAACAGAACTATATCTAATCTAATTAGATTTATTATCGACCTAAATGGCTTCTATTGCTGCCTCAGCTGCAGCAATAATCCGCATTTGTTGTTTATTCGGCAACAGTATCTTGCTCGGAAGATTTCCAGCTCACTGTCCCGTTATTCAAACTTTATAGTACCGCAGTATTTAACTGTTTGGAAACTTGCGGTAGTGATCCCAGTCACTTCAAGTTCTCCTTCTCCATAGTTTAAGACAGCATCTTTAGTTCTCTAAGATACTAACAGATGTCCTTAACTTCAATCCAGTGACTATCACTTGGATTGACCCGATTGTGACTCCATATGCTCAAAGCGTATGAGACACCATATCAAGTACATTTTAAATGTACAATTTCCCAGAGAGTGTTAACAACTCCAAATCTATCCCAGTAGATCTTTATTCCTTGAATAAAGGTTGTTACTCTCCAGAATTCTACGAAGAATTTCTATGAAAGCCAAGCTTTCACCAATTGCTTTATGGGAATTTCCTTGTCAGTGCGCTCCCACTAACCTCCTTATATACACAAGAATCATTTCGTTTTGAATCAAATCATTAACCATTATGATTATTTCAAAATGACAGTTCCAAGAACCTTATGCTTGCTTCAATCCAAACATGGATCGAATAACCCGCAAACCTTGTTTGTCGGTTATACAAAATCGTCAGGATGTTGTAAGCATCCTCCAAACGGTTTCCTTTTCAGGAAAGCGATTTTGATCATTAACTGACACATTTCATAAATGAAATATGTAGTATCTACAAGCATCTTCAAAATGGATTTACCATGGCAACAGGTAAAAGGTTGAACCGTAATCAACACAATGTTGATAACGATACCTTTCCGTCAAAAGCCTAGCTTTGTACGTTGGTATGTTGCCATCCATGTATGTCTTCCTTGAAGACGTTTATAGTACCAATAGGCACAATGCCTTGCGGTACAACAACTAGTATCCAAACATAGTTGTTTTACATGGAATCCATTTCGGACTCATGGCACTTTGCCATAATAGGGAGTCGATACCTTGTATCACTTCCTCGTACGTAGTCGGTTGGTATACCTCCATAAGACTTACATCTTTAAGGGGTTACATCAGAAACCCATACCCCAGGTTGTTTCCTGATTCTCTCCGATCTACGCGGTTCTTGTGTATTCGAAGATTAATGGTACAGATTCATCATTGATGAACTGTTTGTGTTCCATTAAGGACTTCGTGCCTCGAATAGTATTACTCCGATTTTCATCGAGTATCACTATCCTCCCACTGACCACTGCATATCGGTGTTCCTCTTAGGAAAACCGCATGGTGAGCAACAATATAATGTTCTCATGTGAGATTTATAAGTACTATACTTATGGTTTCCCTTAGGATAACCTATATTTGGCACTTATCCAATTTGGGTTTTAGTTTGGTATCATCCAAACGTTATGCCTGGCATACCCAAATTATTAGGAATGAGAAACTAGGTTTCTTTCCTGTTCATATCCTATATGAAATCTGTCAAACAGATTTATATGGAACCTTATTCTAAATAAGTTTTGCACTGTAATACATATCCTGTTGAAGGAAATGATAGCTCAGAGCGACTCGTGATAAACCTTATCATGTCCAACAAAATTCGGTTTTCATTCGGACACACCGTCTAACTGACGTGTCTCGGGAGGAGTCCTCATCTGAAAGAATACTATACTCTTTCATGTATGTTTGAAACTTACTACTTAAGTATTTTCATTACGGTCTTACCGTGACGGTATAATACTATAGTCGATCTGTTTATCTACTTCGTGTCGAAACTCTAATAGTTTCCGATCTGTGTTCTTCAAAAGAAGCACATAACCATAACGTGATGCCACATCCGTTAAGGTCACGAAATATTCATGTTCACATCTAGCCTAGCTAGATATGGGCCCACTTACTTCACCATGAATAGGGCTAACAGATCGGTGGCACTTACACTATTACCAAGTAAACAGTGTTTTAGGTACTTTACCTAACAAACTAGATTCGTAGACTTTATTTGAATAGTCAAATCAGTCCTAGTACCCACTCTTCAAAAGTGTGGATATACGAGTCTTGTTTAATTGTGTCCCAGACAACAATGCCACAAATAAGTCTCTATTGATCAAATCAATTTGAGCTATTTATTTGTCATTTTATATGTTTTGAGATTTTAATTATATTCAAAATATAAATTCTGTTATTCACATCTAATTTGTTTATCTCAGTATCATCTTTATATAATGAAACACTTAGTGTTCTAGAATATAAAGGTTTATCCACAATGGATTAAACACTGATATAGAGATAATGTCTCTAGTCAAACTAGTTACATTATAACAGTTCCTAATTTAAGTACACACCCGAAGGGTAGTTCCTAAACTTAGGTATCTACGGTCGAAACAGCGACTTTCGTCCCGTTTCCGATTCGCAGAGCAATCTCAGCTTGAAGTCAGTATCCTGCTCAAAGCAGATTCTGAACATCAATACATATATTTTATGTACCACACTAAGTATTTAAAATCTAATTTCAATACTAGTAGTGAACATAACTTTCACAAACATTTTTAAAGTAAGAGCCTTGCCCTTTCTTTAATTCCTTTGTGTCTGCCATATCCAAATGGTAGTCACTTTGGGATATGTGAATTATCCTTTTCAATATTTCAGGAACCTTAGGCCAAGCCTTGGGTTTTAGAATATCGAAACGATGTGCACCTCGTGCTACATGTCCAATTGCAAACTTTGACTTTTCACCTCTAGAATAGTCAAATCTATTCTCTAAGAATTATTAATAATTGCAATTTTAATACTTCTTAAATCTAAAATTAGATTTATGACAAGTATATTAAATTAAGCATTAAAGTCATCATCACATAAATCTTCCAAAGATTATGCTCTACTTATTTTGCTTAATTTTGGGCTTAAGGTATAATAAGTTATTTTATCAAATAAAGTAACCTATTATTTATTCCCAATTTGAAAATTAAATCATTTAAAAATATTTTAATCCCAGATTATATTTTAAATATCCAACTTTTCAATTTTATCTTGATTATATATAGTCCAACTATTTAATCAACGATTAGTGGTACTATATATATTATAATGATTATAATAGTCCAACTATATAATCAAATATAACCCAAATTAATTAACCTCAATTACATTGATTACTATAATCCAATTATAAAATCAACTGTAACCTGAAATTAATTAATTCAAATATATTGATTAATATAATCCAATTATATATAATCAACTATAATACAGTCCAACTGTTATTAAAACAACAATAAATATTAGTCCAACTAATACTTTTAATATATTTGACGAGTGATATTTGTTTGAGCGCGTATGGCGAGTAATTGAACGAATATTGCAAATTCAATTCTTGCCTCCCACTATTTTTCGTCGAGCCTCTAACCCTCTGTCGAGTACTCTCGGGAAACCGTGTTTCCTAGTGGGCTAGGATCCCGTTAAATATCACACAATCTTGACTTTGGCCAACAAATTGTATGATAATTAACTAGGTAGATCTCTAAGATCAATTGGATCTCATCCAACTCCTAGATCCGGTAGGTGGACATCCAAGTCCTAAACATATATCTTATATATGCCTATATATCCAATATATAGCCTAACCTTTTTCCTCTGAATCAACTAGGCCTTGGCTTTGGCACAACAAACCTGATGATCCCAGTCAAGCGCGGACCCATTGACCATGGAAGCTTCGTAATCAATGTCGATGGACAAGAAGTGGTCTTGACTTTGGCCAACAAACCACAACTTGGACAAGACACCAATATGAACAAAGCTTCGTGATTCAAGCACATCTTCGACGGACAAGGGCTTGACTTTGGCCAACAACCCATGCCAATCTAGGATCTTGAGCAAGAATCACTCAATGGAAGGAAAAGACGCATGATATTTGATGAGGGCTTTTCGCGTGCAAATTGGCTACCAATTTCATTATCTTTGTTAGGGTCTCATCATCATACACCCTAAACATGCATTCTAAAAACATAATAAAGCGAGTATGAAAATAAATAATAATGATATGCGGATGGATACTTAACACATTGATCCTAGATCAAATCTCTCCCTTTCTCACTCAAGCTAGCACTTGTATACTTCTACTTTACACCGTTACACTACACTTCTAAAGAAACCTCATTTACATTGAGGGGAATAGGTGAGAAGAGAATACAAAGAGAATAAGGTGATAAGGCTGGACACGCAGGTCCAATTTAATAAATCGAATTTATTACAACAATTTCCAAAATTGCCCCACCCGACTAATATCCATCCGATATACATTATTCATTCATCACAACCACGTATTCACACATAAGCATGCTATCAATCAATCTAATCAAATTAATTAATCTGATAATTATGTGATCATCCAATGTTCAAACAACGATTTGATTTTGCTCGAGTCAAACTCGTTTTTTGCGAATAAGTACTCAAAGTACGAATTCATGAATTAAATTAAACTACATCATTAAATCCAATTTAACATGTATTTAATACTAATTCACTATTCAATTCCAAATTGAATATTACACTTACACTTTATTTAATAAACCTTTAACGACTTAAATTCCAAATTTAATCGCTTCGGGACTCAAAGCCCGATTAACGTCCAACGTCAATTCAATTCAAGTCTAATGGGCTTTAATTAATTTCTTTAAGGCGTGGGCTTCGGCAACCAAAGCCCAATCAAGGAGTTACCCCATAAGCCCAGAAATCAATTTAGGCCCATTAGGCCCAATTAAACTTTAAAGGTTTATAAGTTGCATTTGGGCTTATGGTAGTGGTTTTGGGCCCAATTGGATCCAATCCATTTGGCCTAAACCCAACTTGATAAAATCAAGCCCAATTAGCCCAATTACAACATTAGAAGCCAAATCCAATTTAAGGGCCTAAATAACTAAATTACATGAATCCAATTCCGCAATTTAATTACCTAAAGTGCATTACATGATTAATCACCCAAATCAATATTTCCAAAACATGAAATTAGTCCAATTAATCATGCTCATTATCATCATCACATGTCCAACACATAAATGAAAAAATCAAACCCATTTTACATGCTACTTAGTCTCGGCCAAGGGAGGATTTTGTGTCCGATTTGGTTTCAATCCAATCGAACCCACAATCGACATTAAATCACCATCCAATTTGATTTCATACACATCCAATGTCACAAAATCAAATTTCCAAGACATTAGGGCATTAAGTCCATTCGGCCACCATAAGCATTTTGGGGATTTTGTTCAATTCAAAATTAAATCCAATTCAATCTTAAATTAACATCATCCAACATCATTACAACTCATCCAATGAATCAAAATGAAAAAATTCCAAGAATTCCAAAATACTCATCACATTCGGCCAACATGAATTTTTGGGGAAAAATTGATCCTATCATTATTTCATTAAATTGATCCAATCAATCACTAATTAAACATGTTATAATATACTCAAACATTCAATTCATTCAAATCATGCTCAAAACAAGTTTACCCAAATTTTAAGCCCTAAAATTTTCATGCTCAAACCTAGGCTCTTGATGCCATTGTTGGTTTCTATTAAGGTCCCGGATCGATTATAAGCATGAAAAACATTGCGAATACATATCGACGAAGTTTCGGAATACTCCACATCGATCGGTTGAGTCGATTTGAAGACGATTGAAGGCTAAAAACGCACTGCCATTCACGCCCAAACTGCAGCAGTCCACTGCCTTCAAAAACAGAAACTTTGAGATGCAAAACGGAGCTCAAGCTTCGTTGGACGGATCCCGGCTCATGGGTGAACCTCCCTACCACCTTCGCAAGACTCGTAGTGTGCTAGCACTTGGATTTTCACCATGAAAACCAACTCTTGCTTCCCTTTTTTTTGCTCCACTTCCACGGCAGTTCACTGCCATAACAGAAGCAGAAACAGCCCTCCAAGAGCGTGAGAGGAGAGAGAAAAATGAGAGAGAAGAAATGTGATGAATTAGGTTGAAAAGTGTATCTAACACCACTTATATATATTTCAAAAAATAATAATTTGATTTACCAATTATTTGCCCTTCAAAAGTCAAATACAAAAAGCAAATCAACCTTTCCAACAACCATCAACTATTCCAACAACTACCATCACTCAAAGTGACTAGTTATCTTTTCAATCAATCAATCAATCACATCAATCAATCACATCACTCAAAGTGACATTTGATTTGACGCTTGATGTGACGAATGATTTGACGCTTGATGTGACTTGCGTTGCCGCACTCAAATTCGAAATATGAATGCGCTCACAATCACACTCGGGCTCGGTTTCGCTAATTCCAAATTAACGAACTTTCCGTCGCGTCGTAATTAAATGATTACGCCTAGCGAGTTCACTATTCACGTCGCTAACGAATTAATTATAAATTAATTCGTTCCCCCGAATTAAAATCCAATTTCAATTCCGTGTCGAAATCCAATTTCGTTTAATATATCGAATAATTAATTTATCGATTAATTCCAAATTAATCGTTATCTCTCTCTAGACGATATTTTATCCTAGATAAAATATCTCCGTAATTAATCCTAGATTAATTTTCTCTCTCTTCTATTATAATCCCAGATTATTCAAGAGTGCGAGTTGTGCGTCATCGGTGGATTATTGGGAAGCGACCCATGAGATCCCCGGATAATTCGGCAGTAAATACGGTCGTCGGAATATCCGAATCACGTACGTACCAAGTACTACGTTCTACCGATTACGAGACAATATCGGCTTCTAGCAAAGCACGAAGTCTATCCAATTCTCCGGTCATATTCTCTAAGAATATTTAAGATCTATATCAAGTGTAGTATACCAAGTATCGTGTATATCGGCCCAGTATCGGATAGTCACGTGCTAGGGCTGGGGCTGGATAAGTGTCTGCCCCGTCCGAAGCACATATCGAATGTCTGGTAACTAGTCTCTATAATCGGATATACATGACCTTGTCATAATATCCCGATGGCCGGCCAGTACTTAAGAGCACTAATACCATATCCTGCGTGACATCATCTCCACTATGACTGGAGTGATACTTCCGTCTTGACATTACACCCAATACTCTACGATTCTCAATATACCCAGCATCGGCGTACACAGAACCGGTTAGAGTCCTAGACGACCTCAACAAAAGTATACTGATTGTCGAAGCATTAGCGGTGCAAGTCTCAGTTAAGACCATACACACCTACCCTGATGTCGGACTCCCATAGACACATAGTCATAATACCAATGGGATTCCGAGGGGTCTATCTAGAGCGAAGCTGTTTCCCGTACCATCGGTGAAACACAACCTCCTATCGCACTTGCAAGAGTATCCAATACCAAATATTGAGAACTATGTCGTTGTGCCCTCACAACGCGCACAAGTGCAATACTAGCATATTCCGCATTATCGATGTCCAGTCTCGATAATACTCCGGCTAGGGATATTTAATGATTAATCCCTCGTGGACTGATACTGTCTCATATCATTCTCAATCCAGGAACTAATCATATGAACCTCTCTTCATTTATATATCTAAGGTGATCTAATCACAAATGATGAGAGTGCAATTTCCTTGTCACATAGTTAATTTGTACAACAACACTATGATCTGTACAAATAGTGACGCTATGGGTCATGTTATCCAACACTCATGAATATCCAATCCAACTCTTAAACCGACAATCGCATGTTCGAGTCGATAACAAACTTATCCACAAAAACACACATATACATATGTTAATGCAAACTCTGAAGTCATAACTTATTCCCCTTACTGATCTTTATACCCAAATCATACAAATCCTATCATCTCATACATATACCAATACGCTTTCATATACTTATACATATGCTTATGTTGGGGTTTTAAGGGGTAGTACGGGTAACGCAGCGGAACGCGGAAAATCAAAATTTTCTGATTTCAAAAATTTTTCTTGAATAATTAAAATAAACTTTTTTATTTTAATTACTCAATACTTAAAATCTGAAATTTTTACCCAAGAAATCATATTTCTTCTTAATTGTCGTAAAGGCCAAAAACTTTACATTTTAATCATTTGAGTCCTAAGTTGTTCAAAATAAACTTAGGTGATTTCCAATCACAACCAAAATGATTTGTACATCAAATATACATGAAAACATAATTCTGAAAACTTTTTCCAGATTTTTCATTAATTATAGAATTGCCCCAAAACTTTGCATTTTGATCATTTTGGTCCTTAAATTGTCAAATACAATTTTGAATGATTCCAAATCAGTACCAAAATGATTTTAACATGTCATACACATCAAATTACAAATTGAAACTCAAACCCACTATTTCTTACAAATTGCCGTGAGCCCCTCCAAGTTTCCAACTTGTGCATTTTAGTCCAATCTTATTCAAAAACAAGTCAAGATGAAATCTAATCATCACCAAACTTGATATACATCATTACACAACACATAAATGAAAAGCCCCAAATTTGGAAAGGGTATAAACCCTAATTTTGCAAAAACATCAATATGATCAAATTATACCAAATTAAACAAATCAAATGTTTCAATCAAGTCTCTACCACACCAAACAAGTCTCACCACTTTGAAATAACTCTATAAGAATTCTAGGTTATCAAGTCTCTACCACACCAAAAACTATAGAATGGCAACTAGATTATCAAATGATCAAAAGAATGTTTAATAACAACTTATAAGTTTTCTTTAAGTATCATACATGCAAACACCCAAGATCAAAATTTCCAACCAAGAAAAACATAAACAAGAATGAGTAGAAAAATCTAAGAACTACACATGTTGTAGCCATGGATGAAAGGAACATATTACCCTCTAATGAAAGGTTTGAAATACTTACTAAACCCTTGTCTTTTCTTGATTTCAATCTTGTTCCTTCACTTTTTCTTCTCAAAGTGTTT
Organism: Zanthoxylum bungeanum; assembly: GCA_019454045.1. Taxonomy (NCBI): domain Eukaryota; kingdom Viridiplantae; phylum Streptophyta; class Magnoliopsida; order Sapindales; family Rutaceae; genus Zanthoxylum; species Zanthoxylum bungeanum. The sequence continues at coordinate 388,294 of SKCR01027517.1, forward strand.
TGTTTTTCTTTATGAAAACTTAGACCAGAGTTAGCAAATGAAAAAATTTAACACTTTAAATACTTAGGGTATGGCCGAAAAACACCAATTGTAAAGGAAATAGATATTTTCAATTTTTAATAAATTAAAACAAATATCTAAGTCATCAAAACCATTTTGATAACAATTTTCTTTAATGCATAAGTCAACAATATACACTTGTTAATCATTTCCTAACTTTATCATAATGGTATATATTTATATTTTAATTACTTTAATCATTTAACAATTAAATAATTAATTAAATACAAATATCTCAAATATATATATATATATATATATATATTATATTACTTTAAATATCTCAAATACATATATTAATGATATATGTCAAATATCATAATTTGACAATTAATTAATATGTATTTAATAATATCAAATATTAAACTCAAATACACACTAATTAGGAAATGACTATTCGGCCCCTAATGCATGTATCTTTCGTTTAACAGTTAAACGATTTATAAATAATCACCATTATTTACAAAAGTTGCCCTAGTGCTCTACGAGTATATTTCATTAGTGAGACTCTTTAGATTTAGACATATCTGTCACGAAATCTAATTTCGTATCCATAATCTACCCACCCGTAAATTATGACGAACACGGATAAACTAGCTGAATCATACAGGTCGAGGTCATTGCATACGTATAATCCATCTGTCAAAGGTATCCGGATTATCCCAGAGATATAGATATAAACGTCAAATCTCTATAAGTATAATCTCGTCGACATATCTATTAGCAATCTCTAAATAACCTTCGGAACTCACTTCTGAAGTATACTATGGACATAGATTTAACAGATCAATAATCATATTTGGACTACCTATGCTCTATACACAAAATTGACGGATCCTATCTTGACACACACAAGATATCCTGAGGATCGGTCCACACCCAACGAACAGGAAGAGGACTGATCTAAATAGATCGGTGACATGACAGCGATCTAAGTATGGAGGATGTCTCATACATCCACAGTGGTATCTCAAGTCGAAGGACCACTATGCTACTCAATCCGAGAAGATTATTATTGACGTTGGTGTACCATCCATTAAGAATCTTCGGTGAGTCATTCAGTGTTTATCCATTATAAACACCTACATGTCTATACGAGTCTCCCAAGACTCATGGTTCATTGTGATAAACCATCGGACCAAGTCTCGATATACGACTTGTACTGGTCTCAATAGATTTAACTAACCGGCCCGTGTTATTAAATCTTGACCAGTAACTTTATTTGATAATATATTTCTAGCAGTGACACTTCCCAATGTCAATTACAAACTACTTTGTAACTGCACACTATATTATATATTATTGGGTCGTTGTCTAATATATACATATCAATAAATCAGATTTAGTTTCAATCTAATCGTAATTAGATCAAATACGTATATAAAAATAAGAGGTGCAACCACTAAGTAAGTAACATTAGGGAAAAAAAGATTGTTCGTATTCATGAATCAGATATAAATACGGTCCGCATTGGCGCTCTGAGCACCAACCCCAACAGCTTATACATATATATATCATTACAGGTTCACACATTTACATACATAGCACATGCATATAAACATTTAGCTCATCAAATATTTCACTTCATATCATAGCAATAACAAAATCCAACCTACGATGGTCGATTCACTTAACTAATCATAGTATTGAACTCTCTTCTCAAACTACCTCTTAACTATCCTCGTTTTATCCTAAATAATTCAATAACCTTTATACACAATTAAACACAAATCAATAATTCAAGCTATCAACGCATGGGTTACTTACCTAGCTTCATGAATACTCCAGGTCATAGTCAAATATTTCAAAACAAAGTAATCCAAGTCATTTGTTAACTTAGATTCTCGGTCTGCGTATTTTTAGAAAATCTTTCGAAAAAGTATTCGTAAACATTACGGAGGGTCTTGAACCCTCCGAACTTGCTGTTGCCAGCAGGCCACTGACCGTCGGCGCGACCAACAGTTGACCAACGTGTTTTTGGGATGGGGGTCGGGTGACTGTTTTGGTGAGGTTATGCCCATTTCGCAATTCCAACAAACCTCAAGGTATTTATAGAAAAGTTTTTAAAATTACAATTTGACCCCATAAAATTCATATTTTTCAAGCCCTTCTTATGCATATTTTGAAAAGTGTTCAATATGAAATTTGTTCGTCTCGAAAAAAAAGTCTGTTGGTTTAAAAATCTGCTCAATCAGAGTTTGTTTTCTATTTTTATATTCGAAACAAGGAAATTTTACGCGAATAATGATATAAACAAAAATTGCATAGTCGGTTCTCGAAACCATGCATTTTCCAACGCGACGAAGCTTCATTTTAAAGCATCCCGATCTATTTTACAAGATATAAACTCTTATTTTGGAATATAATCATGTTCCAAATCCTTAACTTTAATTCGGAAACCTTCCAACACTATTTTGAAAAATTTAGGATATTACAACAATGGCACTTTCCCTCCTCGTGCTAGGCATATCCCGAGGCTATAAATGCCACGGAGGCTCATAGACCTTCCCCATGCTATGTACCTCTATCACTGGGCGACAAACACAGTGGGGGAATTATCCTTCCCTACGCTATACAAACCCAAAGGTATCGTGGTGTCGCAGTTGTTCTCTATCCATACATGTTATGATTACCTTGAGGCACCAAAAGTCATGCTGACTCATTCGTCGCACGTGCTATGGATACCTGAGGTACCAAACATCACGCAGGTCTTCATGTTATATTCCTCAAAGATGTAAGTCAGTGGGTAATAACGTTCTAACCCGGGGTTTATTAATGACACCTCGGATTAGCGTTGCGCACTTTTCCCACATGCTTTCGGTCCCTTCATGCATTCTGATTATGAGTATTTCATAAGAATATTAAACATGTATTTCCCGTTCAAATATTAAACAATCATAGATGCAAAAGTTTTTATTTAAAAAGGGAAAGCCTTATTCATATTCAGGGGATCTACTGCCCATCTTACAACACTTTGAGCGTCATTCTAAGAGAGATACTATTGGAAATATCTTCACAGTATCTCAGTGTCCCAAAGTTTTTTGAGTCGGGTATCATCCAACTACTCAAGATGATAGGTACCCGACCTGATGACTTCTGCAACTCTCAAAAGCCCTTCCCATTTTGCTACCAATGAACCTTCATCGGGCTTCCTCTTATTCATGGTAACTCGCCTCAAGACTAAGTCACCGGGCGGGAATGATCGTACATAAACCCTCTTATTATAGAATTGTGTCATCCTCTGCTGATACACCGCCATCGTGAGCTCTGACCTCTCTCCATTTTCTTCTATCAGATCGAGGTGGTGCACAATGAGTTCTTCATTTTCTTTCTTCAAAATGCTAAACCTTGTGTATCGTCATCCCGATCTCGGCAGGAATGACTACTTCACATCCATAGTCTAAGGAGAATAGGGTCTCCCGGTGGAGTCTTTATAGGTCGTCTGATGTGCCTATAAAATTTTTGACTGCTCTTCGACCCATAGTCCTTACAGAACCCGAGCCTTGCCTTCAAATTGCTCTTTATGTTTTTGTTCGTTGTTTCTACTTGTCTGTTTGACTTCGGATGAGTAGGTGAGGAAAACCTCAATGCAATCTAGAGGTCTTCACAAAGCTTCCTGAATCTTTTACTATCAAACTGCTTCCTGTTGTCCGTGATGATAGCCTGGGAATCCCGAACTAGCATATAATATTCTTTCTGATGAACTCTATTGTTTTCTTCTTATTTATTGTGGACAATGGCTTAGCCTCTACCCATTTGGAGAAGAAATCAATTGCCACGATCGCAAAACTTGTTTGACCCCGACCCATAGGCATGGGCCTAAAAATATCCAATCCCCACTCTAAAAATGACCAAGGACTTGAGAGAGTGGTCAGTTGCTCAAGTGGCTGGTGAGTTATGTCGGCGTTCCTCTGACACCCATCACATGCTTGGGCGACCTTAATCTTGTCCTCATACATTGTTGGCCAGAAGAAACCTTCTCTAAGTGCCTTGTGGCTGATTGATCGACCTCCACCATTGCTTCCGCAAATCCCTTTATGAATTTCTCTAAGTACATAATTTTCCTCTTTAGGCCCCAAACACCTCAAATACGACATCGTGTACCCCCTTCAGTACAATACACCGTCTATGAGAAAAAACTTTGCACTTCGATACTTTAGTTTCCTTGCCTGTTTCTTCTCATCAGGCATGTCCTTCATTTCTAAGTACTTCATGATCGGGTCCATCCAGGATGGCCCACCTTTGATTTCTACTTCCATAATGTTTGAGTCTCTCATACTCTTTGGCTGGAAAATCTCCAATGGTATGGTCTGGGGAATTTTTGCCTTGATGGAGGAAGCAATTCGAGCCAAAAAGTCTGTCTATTGGTTGTTTTCTCAACTGATATGTTCGAACACCACATTCCCCAACCCTTTAGCAAGCTTCTTTACCTCGGCATGGTAAGCTATCATGCTTGGTTCCCTTGCCTGGAACTCGTTATTCAACTACTGAATAGCCAACTGTGAATCGTGTTTTACAACCATATCTCTTACTCCAATTGCCTCAAAAAGTCTCTGCCTCATTATTTGTTGCTTCGAAGGCATATCTCATGGTATAACTCAACTTCTCACCTTTATTAATTTTGAAGATTATCTCGATTCCACATCCTTATGTGTTGACCAAACCATCAACGAATAACTCCCATTTTGCTTCCTCCACTATCATAACCTGAGGGTCGGTGAATTCTGCGACAATCTACCAATATTTTCCCCTTGATTGACACCCTAGGTAGGAAGGATATGTCATACTCATTGAGTTCCACCGACCATTTCACTAGACGACATGAGGTTTCTGACTTATGCAATATCTATCTCAGGGGGTGGTTGGTATACACTCCAATAGGGTGGGCTTGAAAATAAAAGCGTAATTTATCTACTATAATGACTAAGGATAAAGCCACCAGCTCTTTGGCTAGATACCGAGTTTTCACATCCAATAAGGTCTTACTAGTGTAGTACAATGGCCTTTGGATTTTGTTTACTTCTTGTACTACTACCGAGCTCACAACACATTCAGAAATAGTAAAATACAAGAATAATACCTCATATAGGATCGGTATAGCCAATAGTGGAGGTGGGGCCAGGTATTCTCAGAGTTGTTGGAATATGTCCTCGCACTCACTCGTCCAACTAACTTCTTTCTTAGCCTTCTTGATCAGTTTGAAGAAAACGTGAAATTTTTCGTAGCTTTGGAGATAATCGGTTTAATGCTGCCACCCGACCTATTAAGCTCTACACTTCATTGACCGTCGTTGGAGGTTTCAGATCCAACATTGCCTTAATTTTCTGTGGGTTTGCCTCGATGCCTCGTACACTATCCATGTTCCCCAAAAATTTCTTGGAAGATATCCCGAAGGCATATTTATCCTGATTTAACCTCATATTGTGTTTTCTCATGAGCTCAAACATCCCTCTGAGGTTGTTTAGATGGTCATCGGGTTTAGCAGTCATCGTGATCATGTCGTCAATATAGACCTGCATTGTCTTGCCAATGAGTGGCTTGAAGACCTTATTCACCATTCTCTGATAAGTGTCCCCAATATTATTTAATCCAAAGGGCATCACTTTGTAACAATACAACCCTTGTTCGGTGATGAATATTTTCTTTTCCTCATCCTCAGGGTGCATCATGACCTAGTTATATCCCGAGAAGGAATCCATGAAACTGAGCAACCCATTACTTGCAATCGAGTCCACCAACTGGTCTACCTTTGGAAGTAGGAAGTTATCATTTGGACATACCTTGTTCAAGTCAGATAAGTCCACACACATTCTCCATTTTCCATTGGTCTTCTTTACTAAGACCATATTCGACACCAAACCCGATCTTCAGTAATCTTTCAACCTCTTCCTGGATCCCCCCATATCGCTAATGGATGAAAATCCTCCTCTTTTGTTTCACCGATTTTTAGGCACGATCTATCGCCAAGCGATGACTAATGATCTTGGGGTCAATCCCTAGCATGTCATCGTGGTCCCATGTGAAGACATCTGCATACTCCTTCAAAAATCAAGTAGCCGCTCCCTCAAAGTTGGCTCTAGCCCTACCCCAACCTTTATTACTTTCACATTTCCATAAAGCTCCACTAACTCCAACTTCTCCCATGCTCCTAAATGTGCAGGTTCTTTGGTTCAGGGATCGGCTGACTCTACCTCTCTTACGACTCATTCAATTTATTTCCTCTTCGTTCCTTCTTCTTCAATACATATGGTTGTTTTTTGAAATGGCTGTAAAATAACTCATGGCCCCCTTACGGCTTCCACAAACAACTTCAACCCCTTCTCGAGTTGGAAACTTCAATTTCAGGTAATAACACGACATAGCCACCCTGGACTTCATCATGAAGGGCCTTTCCAGGATCACCTGATAGTTGCTCAAGCAATCTACTACTGTGAAATCCATTATGATAATTCGGATATGGGGAGCTGTCCCAATAGTCATTGTTAACTGTACTCGACCCATGGGACAACAATTGCTCCCTCAAACCTATATAATAATGTTGTGTTCTGGATCAAAGTATTTAACTCCATGACCAAATTAGTCAAGGCTTCTTTGGAGATAATGTCCACCGCACTCCCAGAATCCATCAATATTATGTCTACCTCAACCCTGCCAATATTGGCTTTGATTATCAGCGCATTATCGTGAAGGTAGCTCACCCTCTGGACATCTTCCTAGGTGAACATTATGGGCACTGGTCTGGGCTTCTGGATCATCGGGTCTCTCTTTGTGGCCAGTACCTCCGGGCCCTTGGTCCGGAAGTAGTATTTTCTGACTCAGTTAGAATCTCTGGCCAATGTCCTTCCCCATGCTATTGTGAACATCAGCATCTGCTCCTTACATTTCCTGACCATCATGGCCTCGTGATCTATGCACTCCTTCAGGTAGCCATTCTTTACCAGGTCTTCCACTTGTTCCTGTAGATCCATGCATCTCTCTGTGGCATGCCCATTCATATTGTGGTGCACGCAATAAGCCATGTAGTCTCTCTTCTAAATCAGGAACCTCCTCAGGTCGGGCTCGATCTGTTATCCTGGATTTTCTGAGCTATTTGGGCCAACGGTCTATTCAGAATGATGTACGTCATTCCTTTAGTGACATGTGCTACCTTGATCGGTGGACTTCTCTGATACATTAGATTACCCTGAGTCATTGGCCTGAAATCCTTCTGCTTAGGCCGGTCCCCTTTGGTCTCTGCCCATTTCACGCTGATTCTCATGCCTTGGCGCTTTTGAAATCCAGGTAGCTCCTCCTCGGGCGATCTTCTCCTCTTTTTCCTTCAATACAAACTTCATTATTTGTTCCAAGACTGTGGCATATTCTGGTATCTCCTGGATCCTCAGATGGGACCATAACTTCCCGACCCTGAAAGTTCCTTTTAAACTCTCTAGTGCCTTCAGGAACTCATGCGCCCTGACCTCCAATACCAAGCTATGATATCTATCGACAAAGCTCTTCAAAGGCTGGTCATCTCTTTGTTTCATCATCCTCAACGACCCAACTATCTTCCTTGGTACCCATGCTTCTTTAAAATATCGTACAAAGGACTTCCTCAGTTGGGAGAAGTTGTTGACACTTCCCGGGGTCAAATTTCTGAACCACAATATGGTTAACCCTCCCAAGGTTAATGGGAAAACCTTACAGATCACCTCCTCTGCCGTTCCCTGAATCTCCATCAGCAGAACAAACTTCTCAACGTGGGACTTAGGGTCTATGTTGCCCTTATAGATATCCATCGTGGGCATGGTGAATCTTATCGGGAATTCTATCGCCAAGACTTCCTTCGTAAAAAGGGATGATGTCTCTATATCTTGGTCACCCAGCGTATCCGCTTTCACATTTTCCTCCCACTTTCTCATCTCCTTCTAGAACCAACCCCCCATTTGGCTCTCGGAGTTGTTGTGCTCACGCCCAAAGGTCTCCTCAATCCTTCCGTTGTGAGCATGGTACCTTTCATAGCTGGGAACCTCGCGCCTCTCCTCATGGTATCATTCCAGCTCACTCTCCCCGAAACATGGACTATTGCTAGATGATTATGGGCTTCGTCTGCCTTCTTCTTCTTCCCACATCTCCTCTGTTTGCATGGCGCCGGTAACAACTGCGGATATCATTCTTTGGGCACTCTTCTTCCCATCTCCACGATTTTCGTCTACTCCAGCGATCATTTTCTCCATTGCTATTTCCTCGTTCCTTCTGCTGGGACCTACTTCCCCTCTTTCTCCTAACTTCTTCTCTAACTTCTCAATCTTTTCCATCATAGCCTTCATGAAGGCTTAGGTTGTTTCCCTCTTTTTCCGGGCATCTTCTTTTTCATTTCGTATGGTTTCTTCCATCTTCTCCATCTACTCCGTTGTCGAAGACTCTGAGGTTATGTTGTTTCCATCTCCTGCAATCATCTTAATGTGTTTGCTGCTTTTTATACTATTTGCCACAAATGGCGTCAATTGTTGACGAGTTTTTTTCGTTCCAGGGGCGATTTGGAAAATCTGCTCCATGAACAAACATTCCCCAAGCAGTGAATTTGTTTGGTTTTTTAAGAACCAAAGCAAACTTAGAAAGCAAATAAGAGATCACAGAGAAAATAAAGGATTTAATGTGGTTCGTGGAGAGTGGCTCCAACCTACATCCACATATACAAAGAAGGGAAATTTTATTATAAGCTCGGGTCAGAGCGACCTGCTTTATCTCTCTCTCACACTAAGCATTTTAGAGCTTTTACAAATGTTGAAACATAGAAATTTACAGCTAATGAATTAACCAACCCCTGAAATCGAGTCTTCAACCCCTTTATATAGTACGTCTAAAACCCACTATTACGCCAACTCGTGACGTCAGTCTGTCATTATCGCACATACTTTTTTTCCCCAACCACCGTAAATAGTAGCTCTAGTCCGTCTGACACAACAACCATCTGTCATCTGAAAATCATCATTGTCACCTTTTGCCTACTGCCACACGTTCTGCCCATGTGACAGTATGCAAATCAACCACTCACAGTTTCGTGTGTCAGGGGATAAGCTTTTGAACTGCTCTCATCGCATCAGCCTTTTGGTGGCCCAAACTTTCATATATGGCTTACGTCATTCACACTAAGCATGAGATGCTGCAAACTGAACCTGTCCCCGGGTCGGTATGTCGAGGTGAACAACGCTCTTCCTTGCTTCTTCACATGTGCAAATGCTATCGAGTCTTATCCTTCTTATCTGGTCGTGTGCCTCTGCACCTCGGGCTCCGGCCCTTCTGCCTGGCCTCTCATCTTTTAAGTGTAAATCTTTTTATACCCTTCTTTGTATTCTAAAATTTCTCAGGTTTGAAAATCACCATCAACAATATGAACTTTTGGGTCTCTCATAGCTTCAGAGAATGCAACTCTGTAACTAATACTTTGGCGAACTTTGGTTTACTGTGTTTATCTTTGACTTGGTGGTACGATCCCCTCATGAGATTCGTAATTTGCTTCAACATAATGACAATAGATTTCCAAAATTAAGATTTTACTAAGTGTTCTTGTTTGATGCTTGCCTCATAGACTTTGTTGGAGATATGCCCTGTTTTCTGGCCTCGATCTGGTGCTCTGGAGTGGCGTGATGCTGCTCCCTCTCGGCTTCAAATGAAGTGTTTTGCATGGCATCTTTGTGGATTTCATCTACCGTCACTAATCCAATGGTTATTTGGTTGGCTTCTTCTTATAATGTTTATAGTTGGAGGCCGACATTCTTTTTTGGGTTTTTCTCAATTTAGGTTTTAACGATGGTGATATCTTCTATTTTATTTTCATATCTAGTGTCACAATCTTAATTCATCGTGCAGTATTGAGCAGTGAATTTACACATTTTATGCTCAAACAGTCCTTTTGTGTGTGTACTTTGTTTATGTTGAATAACTTGTCTATTACTTTCAATGAGACTTTGTTTAAATACACAACAAATACGAATCCAATAAAGAAGAGAAAACTACCATAGACAAGTAATCCTAATATAATAAGGGAAATCCTACACTAATAAGGAAAATAAGATCATGCAAGATCTAAACCATATGTCTAATTAACTAACGGTTTTTATACACATGAAAAGTTATTTTATAACCGTTGATAATGTACAAAATAAAGTCTCACATTAGCCCTAAGAGTTAAATCTTATAACTGTCCAAAACAGCCCCCTAAAACTCCTGCTCCAAGGCACATCGATCACTGGCTGCTACACAAAATTGCCCGATGGGCTGCGCTTATTTTGGCACCATAAACCCTAAGAAATATGTGCCCAGAAGCCTTGCAACACACTCTCGCAATTTCTGCCCACGAGCTGTGGACACCAAATAAGGTGCGTGTCGCACTAGAGATGGCAAAAATACCCGGACCCGACCCGGGTCCGGGTAGACCCGGGTCCGGAATCAAAAAATCCGGACCCGGGTCTTTAATATTAAGACCCGGGTGATCCCGGGTCCGGAAAAAATTAAAAAATTAAAAAATAAATTAGATTTTAATAAAAAATATAAATATATATGGGCATATATATATAAAAATAATAGAATTTAATAAAAAATTAAAAGAATTGAAATAAAACTAATAAAATACAAATATGAATATAAAATAATACAATTAAAATTTATAAAAAAATTAAAAAAAATTAAAAAAAAAAAAAAGAATCCGGGTAACCGGGTCCGGTCCGGGTCTACCCGGGTCCGGACCGGGTAGACCCGGGTCCGGACCCGGGAATATTTACCCGGGTCCGGAACCGGACCCGGGGAAGTGAAATCTCTTCCGGATCCGGACCCGGGTCCGGATCCGGAAATTTCCATCCCTAGTCGCACCAAGATGAATTGCGCATTTTATGAAAGTCATGTTTATTCCACTAAAAATTTAAAACCACCCAAAAAAAATTGCATACAATAACTGTCAAAGTTGATTTAGTCAAAAATAGAGCGCTAACAGCGGCAATAATTTTTAATAATTTATCGTTCCCTTTCCCAGGAGATTTTGCAACAAAAATTTCCCAGGTTATCAAAATCTTCATCATAATAAGTAGGAAAATAGTATTTTTGTAAACAGATGGTTATCACTTGTTACACTTTTGAGTGAGACTTTGTTTTCCAGTCTTGTGCAAGTTTACTAGACTTTGCAACAACAAACAAAAGATTTATGAACTTCAATCGATAGATCTAACAGTTGAAGCTTAAGAATTTTTTGGTTATGTTTTGTTATGTTGTTTTATTATTGTATTGGTCCGATATTTTATTATGTGTAATGTGTTATTTTTTTCCCTGTCATGAAATTTTGATTCACCACTTTTGTCGAATGGTTAGAAAATTTGGCCGGCTCGGTAATATCACTATGGCCACAAATAGATTTAGATGTGAATCTGAATTTCTATAAATTTTGGGAATTTCATAGTGCGAGAGTTTGTTGTCAAATGTTCTGAATAGACTTAAATCTTAGGGTATTTCCTAAATTTTTATTGAGCTGTTATAGTAATACTGTTACTATGAATGATTTTCATATATATTTATATATATATATATTAAATTCTCCATTAAATAATTAAGGCAAATATCCCAAATGGGTTTTCCCAAAAACTTCATATCTATAGAAAATATTGAATGAAAAAAAAAAAGGACGATACCTAATGTTGACGGTAGATTTTGGTCTCAGGGCAATACGGTAATATCACCTCCGAGGTAATCCTCCTTCAATAGTGAATTTGTTTGGTTATGGGGGACCAAAAGCAAACTTAGCAAAAGACAGATAAATGCACCAATCAACAAAGAGATTTAACGTGGTTCGGTGGATCTTGGTCCGACCTACGTCCACGGGCACAAACAGGGTGGTACTTTTTTATTACTCAAATACACTCCTCGTGTCTCTTCTTTGCCTTTACAAATCGGAGCTTTATGATTCTAATCTCTCACTCTTGTGATGATTTTCAGATGTTGCCTTCAACTTGTCCTTCTACACTCACTCTACCCTCCTATTTATAATGGTGAAGAAACCAGATTCCTATTTGTACAAGAATTCCCAATTGGAGATGGTCTCCTTTTCCTATCAGGATTCCTAGTCAAAACTATTCTCTTTTCCCATAAGGATTCCTAATCAAAACTACTTTTACTTCCTTTATCCTATTAGGATATTAAGTTATTACTTTACCCCATTAAAGTAGGACAACTTATCCCTTTTCTGCAAGAATAGGATGATTTATCTTCCTGAGCACGCCTCGTCATGTGCTCGGTCTTCATGTGGTCGGGCATGATAGTCCTTTGAACTGAGAGTGTTTCTGCCGGCCTTATAGTGCTCGGTCATCCGAACCAAAGTGCTCGGCCATTTAGTATAAAGTGCTCGGCCTCTTACCGTCAAGTTGTCGGGTCGGCTTTAACGGTCTCGATCAATGGAGTTACCCCTTTTACCCATGTCGTGTTGTTTAAATAACATAGTGCCCGAAAAACACCATCAACATCTGTCCCCTAGTTCTCGGCAACAACGAGTTTGTGAGATGATGCCGGGAACTATAAAAAAAGATGGTGTGCTGATCGCCTTGCTGGTGGTCGCTCCAGAAATCACCGAGAAATTGTCTTTGCCATCAACTAAGTCTTCTGTTTCTATCTTCATATCCTCGGTTTATTGGAGATGCTGACTCAATTCAGAATGATTCTCCACCTCAAAGCAAATTGCTTACTTGGGTCGTTCCATCAAGAGATGAGGTTCCTCTTGTTGTCCAAACTAAAAAATGACTCATCCTCTGTAATATCTGTACCAGAGATTTGGGGGTCCTGACCCCTGACTGATCCAATCTCGATTGTGAGGAGAAAATTTTGCCTCTGAGCTAACGATGATGTGCTCGGTGGCATGTGATCCTGTATCGAGCTGTGAGAGATGCTCGGGCCAGGGGGAACGTTACGTCCCCAGTCCGAAGGACTGACTCGGTGGGACGCAACCCGACCCCGAGCTGAGAACGACACTTGGTCCTGAGGGAATGTTACGTCCCCAGTCCGAAGGGCTGACTCGGTGGGACGTACCCCGACCCCGAGCTGTGAAAGGCATTTGGACCTGAGGGAATGTTACGTCCCCAGTCCGAAGGGCTGACTCGGTGGGACGTACCCCGACCCCGAGCTGAGAAAGGCACTTGGACCTGGGGGAATGTTACGTCCCCAGTCCGAAGGGCTGACTCGGTGGGACGTACCCCGACCCCGAGCTGTGAAAGCTTTGTGAAAGGCATTTGGACCTGAGGAATGTTACGTCCCCAGTCCGAAGGGCTGACTCGGTGGGACGTACCCCGACCCCGAGCTGAGAAAGGCACTTGGACCTGGGAGAATGTTACGTCCCCAGTCCAAAGGACTGACTCGGTGGGACGCAACCCGACCCCGAGCTGAGAACGACACTTGACCTGAGGGAATGTTACGTCCCCAGTCCAAAGGCAGACTCGGTGGGACATCGCCCGACCCCGAGTTGTAAAAATCACTTGGTCCTGGGGGAATGTTACGTCCCCAGTCCAAAGGCAGACTCGGTGGGACATCGCCCGACCCCGAGCTGTTAGAATCACTTGGTCCTGGGGGAATGTTACGTCCCCAGACCAATGAGCATGACTCGGTGGGACGTAACCCAACCCCGAGCTGTAACAAACATCGATCTCGACGGTACAAGAGCAGACCCGAGCCGGAAAGAGAAGACATCGGTCGGCGGTACAAGAGCAGACCCGAGCGTAAGGAAACATCGGTCTCGGCGGTACAAGAGCAGACCCGAGCCGGAAAGAGACATCGGTCTCGGCGGTACAAGAGCAGACCCGAGCCGGAATAAAACCCGAGCCGGAAGGAAACATCGTTCGGCGGGCGGTACAAGAGCAGACCCGACGGAATAAAACATCGATCCTGGGGGGTACAAGAGCAGACCCGAGTCGGAAAGAAACATCGATCTCGGCGGTACAAGAGCAGACCCGAGTCGGAAAGAAATATCGGTCTCGGCGGTACAAGAGAGCAGACCCGAGCCGGAAAGAGACATCGGTCTCGGCGGTACAAGAGCAGACCCGAGCCGGAAAGAGACATCGATCTCGGCGGTACAAGAGCAGACCCGAGTCGGAAAGAAACATCGGTCTCGGCGCGGTACAAGAGCAGACCCGAGCCGGAAAGAGACATCGGTCTCGGCGGTACAAGAGCAGACCCGAGCCGTAAGGAAACATCGGTCTCGGCGGTACAAGAGCAGACCCGAGCCGGAAAGAGACATCGGTCTCGGCGGTACAAGAGCAGACCCGAGCCGGAATAAAACCCGAGCCGGAAGGAAACATCGGTCTCGGCGGTACAAGAGCAGACCCGAGCCGGAAAAAACATCGATCTCGGCGGTACAAGAGCAGACCCGAGTCGGCGGAAAGAAACATCGATCTCGGCGGTACAAGAGCAGACCCGAGTCGGAAAGAAATATCGGTCTCGGCGGTACATGAGCAGACCCGAGCCGGAAAGAGACATCGGTCTCGGCGGTACAAGAGCAGACCCGAGCCGGAAAGAGACATCGATCTCGGCGGTACAAGAGCAGACCCGAGCCGGAAAGAAACATCGGTCTCGGCGGTACAAGAGCAGACCCGAGCCGGAATAAAACATCGATCTCGGCGGTACAAGAGCAGACCCGAGTCGGAAAGAAACATCGATCTCGGCGGTACAAGAGCAGACCCGAGTCGGAAGAAATATCGGTCTCGGCGGTACAAGAGCATACCCGAGCCGGAAAGAGACATCGGTCTCGGCGGTACAAGAGCAGACCCGAGCCGGAAAGAGACATCGGTCTCGGCGCGGTACAAGAGCAGACCCGAGCCGTAAAACAAATATCAACAAAACGGACTCGGCGGTACAAGAGCAGACCCGAGCCGTAAAACAAATATCAACAAAACGGACTCGGCGGTACAAGAGCAGACCCGAGCGGTAAAAAATATCAAAACCATTGTGTGGGCCATAACAAACAAGCAAAATCAAATGTCAGTCTAAGATAGAAGATGTCTTACTCACATTTTTGGGATCTGTTGCCTTTCTTGCAACTCTATAAGGGTCACTACAAGCAAGGCTCTTTCTTAATACATCCTCTCTGCATCTCAGCATTCCACGCATCTGACCGGATGACTTCCGCTATCAACTTTGGTCGACCTCAAAAACCGAATGGTCTGTGTACACACTGAGATAGCCTTCTTTCACCAAGTCTTCCACCTGCTCCCGCAGGTCTCTGCACTCATTCGTGGCCTGTCCCCTTACGTTATGGTAGATACAGTAAGCCCTACTATTTCCCTCCTCAATCGGGAACCTCCTCAAATTAGGCTCGGCCAACAGACCTTTATCCTGGATTTCCCGAACTATCTGGGCCATAGGTTTGTTCAGGGGGGTGTATACTGTCCCCCCCGCGATATGGTTGACTTGGACAGATGAGTTTATCTTTTGAGCATGACTACTCGGAGGTGTCAGTCTGAGTTTCTTCTGCTCTGGGACTGGTCTCCTCAAATTTCCAATCGAATCCCACTGATTGTCTGACCTGAGCATTTTAGTCTTTCGGGTGTCTACTCCCCGGAAAATATTTTTCTCCTCCTCTATTAAGATAAACTTCCTGGCCAACTCCAGGGCAGTGGCATAGTCTGGTGTCTCATGGATTCTCAGGTGGGTCCAGAGTTTCCCGACCCTTAGGGCCCCTTTCAGACTTTCCAGGGCGTCTTGGGATTCGTATCCTCCGACCTCGAGCACGGTGTTGTGGTACCTTTCAATGAAGCTTTTTAGTGTTTCGTCATCTCCCTGTTTTATGAGCCTTAGTTCTCCTATTGTCTTTTTAGGGGTGCAGGCTCCTTTGAAGTGTCGGATGAATGATTTCTTAAGCTGGGAGAAGCTCTGGATGCTTCCCGGGGCCAGACTTCTATACCATAGGATGGCAGGTCCACCCAAAGTTAAGGGAAATACTTTGCATACGGCGTCGCCCGTTACCCCATGTACTTCCATTAGGAGGACAAAATTCTCAATGTGGGATTTTGGGTCGGAGTGGCCTTTGTATGGCGCTATGGTCGGCATGTTAAACCGCTTCGGGAACTGTGCTGACCTTATTTCTTCCGTAAGGGGAGACCCCTCTTCCTTGCCTCGGGTGTCTCCCGCGCCGATCTTGAGGCCTTCTCCCCATCTGGTCATCTCTTTTCTCAACCAAGACTTTATTTCACGGGCTGTGCCCCCGTGTCGCCTTCTGTGTCCTTTTGTTCGCCTGTCGTTCCGGGCGTGGCGTTCCTTAAGCCCGGAAGTCTCCTGCACGTCTTCGTTGTACTTTTTATTCTCCCTCTCGGAGTTGTAAAAACTGTTGGAGGAGGGGTCGAGTGATTGTTCCTCTTCTTCTTCCCATGTGTTTTCTGAGCGCAGCTCTCTTCCTACCACTTCAGATCTTATCCCATAAGGGCCTCTCTTTCTGGGTTCCTCGTCCTCGCTTACATCTGCTGCTCTTTTCCCTTTTTCCCTTTCTTTCCTTTTCTGGCCGGCCCCGGTTTCAGGTTTCTCGTTGTCCGCTCCTCCCATTCTTTCTAGTCGATCCATCATAGTCCTCATGCTATCTTCCATCTTTTCATCCAGTCCATTGCCGGACCTCCTGGTTGGTGATCTCCGTCTTCCGCCATTTGTCTTACTACGTGAATTGCTTTTTGTTGAAGTTCCCCACAGACGGCGCCAACTGTTGACGGTAGATTTTGGTCTCAGGGCAATACGGTAATATCACCTCCGAGGTAATCCTCCTTCAATAGTGAATTTGTTTGGTTATGGGGGACCAAAAGCAAACTTAGCAAAAGACAGATAAATGCACCAATCAACAAAGAGATTTAACGTGGTTCGGTGGATCTTGGTCCGACCTACGTCCACGGGCACAAACAGGGTGGTACTTTTTTATTACTCAAATACACTCCTCGTGTCTCTTCTTTGCCTTTATAAATCGGAAGCTTTATGATTCTAATCTCTCACTCTTGTGATGATTTTCAGATGTTGCCTTCAACTTGTCCTTCTACACTCACTCTACCCTCCTATTTATAATGGTGAAGAAACCAGATTCCTATTTGTACAAGAATTCCCAATTGGAGATGGTCTCCTTTTCCTATCAGGATTCCTAGTCAAAACTATTCCCTTTTCCCATAAGGATTCCTAATCAAAACTACTTTTACTTCCTTTATCCTATTAGGATATTATTATTACTTTACCCCATTAAAGTAGGACAACTTATCCCTTTTCTGCAAGAATAGGATGATTTATCTTCCTGAGCACGCCTCGTCATGTGCTCGGTCTTCATGTGGTCGGGCATGATAGTCCTTTGAACTGAGAGTGTTTCTGCCGGCCTTATAGTGCTCGGTCATCCGAACCAAAGTGCTCGGCCATTTAGTATAAAGTGCTCGGCCTCTTACCGTCAAGTTGTCGGGTCGGCTTTAACGGTCTCGATCAATGGAGTTACCCCTTTTACCCCTGTCGTGTTGTTTAAATAACATAGTGCCCGAAAAACACCATCAACACCTAATTTTTTTGTTTTGAAATATCGGGAAATCTCACGTCATTTAATTCATGCGTGGGTAAATCGGTGTTGTCTCAGGCTTTTTCAATGATATTATCCCGGATTTGAACCTGAGATCTAATGTCAATTGTTTTTGGAGGACTTTCGAATTGACATTCAACGATCATATTGCCTCCAATATTTTGAGACGTAAAAACCTTTTTATTGTTTTTTTAAGGAAAAAAAAATTGGGGGTTCAAGGGGACTTGTATCTGGACCATTAACTAATTCAAGCAATCCAAATTCAAAAATAGTGATTGATAGCTAGGCCCTATGTGGAGAGGAAAATGATCGATCAATTTGATTTTAATTTAACCGTATATCATCATCTTTTTTAAATAATTCCTCAAGACCCATCTGACAGAAAAAGTCATATCATCAATTTGACTGATACATTGCAGGATTACGTTTTATATTTTGGTGCAATTTGTGATCATTGCGATGGTGTTTCACATGAATCCCAACTTTATTCTATCACAGTAGATTTAGATTATGTGTTCTTCTCATTTTTTTTGGAAAATTTATAAAACTAATCATAAAAGATATTCATTTGTCAAAATAAATCATAGTATTTACCACTTGTATTTCTAACCACAATTTTCAAAGTGTACCTCGCACTCAAAAGTAATGCCCGCAGTAACTAACTCTATAAAAATAAATCTTTCTCTGTTAGTGGAAATGTTGTATGTACAGTTGCAGAGAAGTAAAATAGAGTACAACGTCAGTATAAAAAATTAATTTTTTCATATTTGCAGCGACGTTTAATTATTGAAATTGGTAGTCAAAGTGACTGTGAGCGATTTTTAAATTTACACTCAAATGATGTTCGACAAGGTAGTGTGGTCAAACTATATTTGATTTGAGATAAGATTATTGCTAGCGATGGTATACGATCTGGAGGTCGTTCTTCGTCAAGTTGTAATATGGTCAGACATTCAGTTCCAATTTATGTGTCGGATGAAGCTCTCTGGGTTAATTATATAACTGGTAGAGATGAAGAAAATGTCCAGGATCATGGGCAAGTGGTGAGTTTGCTGGAGGTGATATGGCTGGTCCTTCAACAACAGATTGAGAAATTCCCATGAATACATGAAGACACACCCCTACACTTCTGATAATGTTAGTTCCGGAGATAGTCGTATTGGTAATCGGGTTATTGGTGACATTATCAAAGGTAAATTTTTGGATGCCTATAAAATCGTTAAGCAAAGAGATATTGTGAGTGATATTCAATCTGAGTATGAGGTTCAATTATCATACAACCAAGCATGTGTTGGAGTTGGTGCTCAGAGCGCCAATCCGGACCGTATTTATGTCTGATTCATGAATATGAACAATCCATTTTTCCATAATATCACTTATTTATGGTTGCACCTCTTGTTTTTATATACGTATTTGATCTGATTACGATTAGATTGAAACTAAATGTTGTTTAGTGATATGTATATATTAGACAAAGGCCCGATAATATATAATGCAGTACATAGTTACAAAGCTAGTTTGTAATTGACATTGGGAAGTGTCACTGTTAAATGTATATTATCAAATATAGTTACAGGTCAAGATTCATTAACACGGGTCGGTTAGTCAAATCTGTTGAGACCAGAACATGTCGTATATCGAGACTTGGTCTGATGGTTTATCCCAATGAACCATGAGTCTAGGGAGACTCGCATAGACGTGTAGGTGTTTATAATGGATAAACACTGAACGACTCACCGAAGATTCTTAATGGATGGTACACCAGTAAAATATCTAGATATTTCTTACCAATTTTGGCCAAGGCTTAAATTTGTGAGTATATATTATTTTGTTTCATCTTTTAGGGTTAAGAGAAGTTCATATACACAAAATAGAACACAAAAGTGGTTGAGAGAAAAGGTTTGGAGAAAAAGAGAAAATCTTGGAAATCTTAAGCATTTATAAGTTTTCTTTCAATTCCTCCAACATGAAAAATGTTTCTAACATACTTAGCTTCAATTTGTGATGCTTTGATGTTATCTCTCTTCTTATAGTTTGTGTTTTATTTGGTTGAGAACTTGTGTGAAAGATTGATGCATGTAAGTGAGCTTAAACTTGTTTTAAAGCTTACTTTTGATTCTTTGAAAATCAAAGTTGTCATTCTAGAGTTAGTAAGCCACTCCTTGGTGACCTATAATTGTTCTAGAGTTGTTTCAAAGTGGTGAGGCTAGATTGGTGAAGTATTGAATGGATTAAAGTGTTGGATTTTGTAAATTTGGTGAAATTAGACAATTTGATGAAATTGAAAAATTAGGATTCATAACCCACTCCAAATTTGGGGCTTTTCACATATGTGATGTATTATGGTATGAATATGATGCATGTAAATTTTTGGGTTGATTGGATTTGATCTTGGCATGTTTTGAACAAAAGGGACCAAAAAGTAATTACTTGAAAATTTGGGGGTTGTCACGGCAATTAGGAAAAAATTGGGGAATTGTGTTAAATCTGATTTTGATGCATTAGATGTGTTGAAAAATATTTTAGAAATGATTTAGAATCATCCAAAATTATATTTGATAATTTTTGGGCTAAAATAATCAATTTACAAAGTTTTGGGGCAATTCGGTAATTAGCAAGAAATTTGATCTCTTGTGTAATTTTTCAGAATTTGATAATTGGATAATTAAATAAATAATTTTATTTAATTGATCCGAGAAAAATTTTGAAATCGAAAAATTTTGATTTTCCGCTATTCCGCTGCGTTACCGATATTCCTCATTCAAACCCCTTCAAAATGGTATCAGAGCGAGTCTGATTCTGGACACCCCGATATGATTAGCCTTTTAAAATCTAATATTTGTTCTTTTCTTTACTTGATACATGCATGCTTTCTTTTAATTTGATTAAATTTAAAGTGTATGACACTTTATGGAATATCCCCGTTTAATAAGGTTTTAAAGTAACTGGTATTTGGAATACTTGTTCTTGGTCCGTTTGTCAATACGGTTTATAAATATATTTCCGTGACTACATTCGAGACCGTGCCTCTGCTGTGAGGGTGTAGCCGATTGAGATTTATTTATGCCAGATGTATATAAGATACTAGATAAATTCAAGCGAAAGCGGAATCCTGAACGTGCCCTAGCTGTCAGGGTTACGCAAGTAACTTGAGTTTATCATTGACGAGTTTAACCTTGGTACGTCTCCTTGTGGGCCTGCCTTAACAGCGACATTGAGAAACGACCAGGACCGGAACCTCGGAGTCACTATTGAGTGATTGAAAAATGAGTTGTCTACCTGTGAATATACGTAGGCGAGACCGTGCCTCTGCTGTGAGTTGAAATATATTCATGGGGTCCACTTCCAATTATGGAATTCGATTTAATTATTGAATTCTCATTTTTCCGTTAGAGATTACGGTAGTACGTAAAATAGTGGGAGGCACTGCTAAGTTTAAAAATTCCTTAACTTAGGCAGTGTGTATTATTATGGAAAAAGCCACTTGCTTGTTTTCCTTAATCTATATTAGATAGAATTAAAACTTTTAATTCACTGCACACATATTTTTATATGTTATCTGACTTGACTCTTGTTTGCAGTTATTCTAGAATATGTTCTAGATACTAATAGACTATGATATTATTAGATTGGTCTAAACCATCGGGAACTGTTGTTCCGATTTTCTTCAAAAATCAAGATGGTTAATGACTTAGTTTTTAAGTCATGATAGATAATCTATATAGATATCCCATTAGGATATAATAATTTAGAGAGAATAGTTTCTTATACAGTAAAAATTGACTTGAATTAGTTCATGTCTCGAGATTCTTGACTGGCATTAAGAAAGCCCCATTAGGTATTTGTTTATCTAGTAATGACGTTTCTTAGCTTTAATGACCTTTAGAGGCAATGTGTCTGGCACAATTTGCTAATCAATTATTTGTAATTGTTGTGAATAGTTGAATGCAAATAGTAAAGCTAAAGAAAGGAGATGCGTATAGTTGTGTATAGAAAATATCGATTTTCACAATACTACAACTATAGGTATTGGATACCAGATCTCCCGTATAGTTATTTAAAATATTAGTTAACGATTGTTTTGATATTTGATATCGGAACTTGCGACTATTTGATAGTTACTTGTTCTTTATAAACAATTGTTATATATTTTAAATATAACTAGTAGTGTCATTGACGTGGAGATAAACATTAAGAAAAAATATTCGATAAAGTAAATAATTTAGAATGGTGCTTTATGAGATTTTATCACTTAAACATTGGATGCTTATTCTGTTTGGTAAAGGATGGTTTGATATGAGATCACACCACATATCCTTATCCATTTAATGAATATTGTATTCAGGAAGGTGATTAAGATCTCGTTTAACCAATGATTTGTCATTGGACCACCAGATTTATTAAACTGATACATTAGATGTATGTAGTTTAATGAATTGTAATTGCTTAAGGTAGTTTTCTTTACTTCGTAACTTAGTTTATGAATTGTCATAACTTAGTTATGTGTTTCTGAAGGAACACATATTGAATATCTTGAAAGTATCAAGTACTTTCAATCTGTTCTGATGAAACCTAGGTTGAACATTTTTGACTTGTTCAAATATATTCAATCTGAAGTTTTATGAGAACTCTATCCTTAAAATTCATTACAAGTCTTTGAACTGTTCAAAGATATTTGATATGATCAAATGTATGAATTTAAAGCAATTAGTTCTAAGGTTATTCAGTGAATATGATTCATATTCAATATTATTCTTCCACGATTCCATCTTGATGGAATTGAGTAGTGGGAGCAGTCGAATTTTATATGATTTGATTCGTTTGATATTGAATGTTATCGAATTAGTTTCAATACTCTTGGGGATATGCTCCAGTAATACTAGTTCATCTTTTTTATTTATGTTGCATTAATTTCTACAGTTACATATATGATATGTATAGGTAGAAAATTGAATCTTGAAAAGTTTGAGATTTGAATCTTTTTTTTATATAATAGTTATATAATGGAAATTACTTACACCTCGGAGGTATAAGTAAAAGTTTATCGTTTATTCTATTTAATAGAATATTGTATTCTATTTGATATAATATATTTCCTACGATCCTAAGTAATAAAATTTTTTATTACTTGGTGTATAACATCAGATGTTAACAATTGTAGAAAAGACTTGACTTATTGAAGTCAAATGTGAGAATGATAAACTATAATTGGAACTATATAATTAATAAGATGAAACAACCCTTATACATCTTCTTTACAAGTCAATAGGATAATAGAATCATTTACGGGTGTTGATACTTAATGGTTCTGTTGTTTTCTTACCGAAGAAAATTATCCTATAACTTATAATGGAAGCGATATTTGATATCGATTCTGGAAGTTCATCATTGAACCATAGATCTAAGATTGTTAATAACTTACTACGATCAAGTTTTGAACTTGATAAAGCTTTCATTATGAATTAGTTCATGATATGTGCTAATTGTTTGCGCAGCAAAAGCAGTGTGAGCTTATTAAAAGTTTGACCTTTATAGTATGACAGTGAGAAAAATTATACTCAGCAATCTATTGTAGATTCTGAGGAAACTTGTCTCTAGTCACACTAATTGAACAATTAAAGATATATTGGTTAATGTTGATATTAAATGTACATTTTAGCTAAAGAATGCAAAGTGGCGTTTTTGAATGACTTATTCAGATAAGAGATCAGTTGTGATTTCTTTGTTTGAAGAGTTCATTCTGGAATGGCCCTAGAGTTTGTGTTCTGCTAAGATCGTAATTTACTGTGCTAACTTATAGAGCCTATTGTAGACTCGGATAAGTCTTCTAGAAATCTATGTTCTCTGTTTTGATATCGTCAGATTGTCTGATCTTGTCAAATTATAGAGAATACATATGTGATTGAAGGGTTAGTGGGAGCGTACAAATTACTTTCTAGTGTTATATATCCTAACGACATTATCATTATTATGGTAATAATGAGATTTCTGTAAGGTAAAAGATTTACCTAAGTCTTCTTTACTCTGTGAAAGCAGTGTGAGTAGTCTCTGTTATATTTGATATAAGTTTTATATAAGATATAAAATTAAGAGACTTGTGAGATACTCATATTATTCGTACATTAGATATGATATGATAAATGACATAATTAGGCTATCTGTATGACAGTTAGTATAACTGTTGGACAGTTATTGTGTGTCTTATATAAAGTATTCATCTTTCACAAAGGATGATTCATTTTTCGAAAGAGATATTGATTAGAATGTCTAATCAATCTTATGTATCATTTGATGATGACATAATAAATACTTTGTAATGTGCGATTGTAGATATCGATTTAATCGTAATTGTTACGAGTTATTTTGATATCCTATAGACCATAGGATGGATCTTGAAACACGTTCTTTATGATCTTTGAGATATTAAGAACGAGTTTCTAATTCATGGAGAATACAGTCTGCAACCATTAGGGTCATATTAGTTTTGAGACTAATTATGACGTTAGACAGTCTACATCATAAAGAGTCACAAAAGATGCAGTGGGAGTGTCACGAATGATTCTACTATATAGTGGAATTAGATGCAACTTATGAAGTATTGACTTATGAAGTTGCATAGTGACCTTATAAATTAGAAGTTTTATATTGGTGTTGTGTTTGCGGTTGTCCGCATAGTATTTTGGATTTGATCCCTGAATACTTGGACAACTCAGTAGCTGTAGCATAATACTGATGTAGTGTCTGATTCATATTAATGTATAATTTAGATTCTACAAAAAATGAAAGATACTGGCTGTGGGAAACGATTGGGTTTGTTTGACAAACTCATTATGTTATAGCGGACTTACTTCTTGTTGCCTACCTCTTAAGTGCTAGGTGAGCTTTTGAGGGCTATGTGTATACGATACATATTGAGATGTATATATGATACCAAGGATTGGCACAAGAGCAAGTGGGAGAAATTGTTGGGGTTGGTGCTCAGAGCGCCAATCCGGACCGTATTTATGTCTGATTCATGAATATGAACAATCCTTTTTTCCATAATATTACTTATTTATGGTTGCACCTCTTGTTTTTATATACGTATTCGATCTGATTACGATTAGATTGAAACTAAATATTGTTTAGTGATATATATATATTAGACAAAGGCCTGATAATATATAATGCAGTACACAGTTACAAAGCTAGTTTGTAATTGACATTAGGAAGTGTCACTGTTAAATGTATATTATCAAATATAGTTCCTGGTCAAGATTCACTAACACGGGTCGGTTAGTCAAATCCGTTGAGACCAGTACATGTCGTATATCGAGACTTGGTCCGATGGTTTATCCCAATGAACCATGAGTCTAGGGAGACTCGTATAGACGTGTATGTGTTTATAATAGATAAATACTGAATGACTCACCGAAGATTCTTAATGGATGGTACACCAACGTCAATAAGAATCTTCTCGGGTTGAGTAGCATAGTGGTCCTTTGACTTGGGATACCATTGTGGATGTATGAGACATCCTCCACACTTAGATGGCAGTCACGTCACCGATCTATTTAGATCAGTCCTCCGCCTGTTCATTGGATGTGGACCGATCCTCAGGATATCCTGTGTGTATCGAGATAGGATCTGTCAGTTCTGTGTACAGCGCATAGGTAGTCCATATATAATTAGCAGTCTGTTAAATCTGTGGCCACAGTATACTTCGGAAGTAAGTTCCAAATGTTATTTGGAGATTGTTAATAGATACGTCGACGGGATAATACCTATAGAGATTTTACGTTTACATCTATATCTCTGGTATTATCCGGATACCTGTGACGGAGGGATTATACGTATGCAATGACCTCGACCTGTATGATTCAGCTAGTTTATCCATGGTCGTCATAATTTACGGGTGGGTAAATTATGGACATGAAATTGGATTTTGTGATGGATATACCTGAATCTACAGAGTCTCACTAATGAAATATACTCGTAGAGCACTTAGGCGACTTTTATAAATAATGATGATTATTTATAAATCGTTTAAACGTTAAACGAAAAATACATGCGAACGGGCCGAACCGTCATTTCTTAATTAATGTGTATTTGTATTTAATATATGATATTATTAAATACACATTAACAAATTTTCAAATAAAGGTATTTGACATATATTATTAATATATGTATTTGAGATATTTAAAGTAAATATAATACATATTTGAGATATTTGTATTTAATTAATTATTTAATTATTTAATTGTTAAATGATTAATATAATGAAAATATAAATATCTCACCAAATGATAAAGTTAGGAAATGATTATAAGTGTATATTGTTGACTTATACATTAAAGGAAAAAGTTGTCAAATTGAATTTGACTTCTTTAGATATTTTTTTAAATTGTTTAAAATTGAATTATCATTTTTTCCTTTATTTTCTTAATTTCGGCCAACACCCTAAAATAAATATAATTGTTATATTATTAAGTTGCAATTGTTGACTTGGTTGAATAATTCATTAAAGTATAATGATTTAGAAAACAAGTTGACAAGTTGTAAATTAAATGAAACAAAAATAAAATATCTAGATATTTCTTACCAATTTCGGCCAAGGCTTAAATTTGTGAGTATATATTGCTTTGTTTCATCTTTTAGGGTTAAGAGAAGTTCATATACACAAAACATAACACAAAAGTGGTTGAGAGAAAAAGTTTGGAGAAAAGAAGAAAATCTTGGAAATCTTAAGCATTTGTAAGTTTTCTTTCAATTCCTCCAACATGAAAAATGTTTCTAACATACTTAGCTTCAATTTGTGATGCTTTGATGCTATCTCTCTTCTTATAGTTTGTGTTTTATTTGGTTGAGAACTTGTGTGAAAGATTGATGCATGTAAGTGATCTTAAACTTGTTTTAAAGCTTACTTTTGATTCTTTGAAAATCAAAGTTGTCATTCTAGAGTTAGTAAGCCACTCCTTGGTGACCTAGAATTGTTCTAGAGTTGTTTCAAAGTGGTGAGGCTAGATTGGTGAAGTGTTGAATGGATTAAAGTGTTGGATTTTGTAAATTTGGTGAAATTGGACAATTTGATGAAATTGAAAAATTAGGATTCATAACCCACTCCAAATTTGGGGCTTTTCACATAAGTGATGTATTATGGTATGAATATGATGCATGTAAATTTTTGGGTTGATTGGATTTGATCTTGGCATGTTTTGAACAAAAAGGACCAAAATGCAATTACTTGAAAATTTGGGGGTTGTCACAGCAATTAGGAAAAAATTGGGGATTTGTGTTAAATCTGATTTTGATGCATTAGATGTGTTGAAAAAAATTTTAGAAATGATTTAGAATCATCCAAAATTATATTTGATAATGTTTGGGCTAAAATAATCAATTTACAAAGTTTTGGGGCAATTCGTTAATTACCAAGAAATTTGATCTCTTGTGTAATTTTTCAGAATTTGATAATTGGATAATTAAATAAATAAGTTTATTTAATTGATCCGAAAAAAAGTTTTGAAATTAGAAAATTTTGATTTTCCGTTATTCCGCTGCGTTACCGATATTCCCCCTTAAAACCACATCAGCATGAAGGTCCAAAGAGTTGTATGCATTGTTGTCATTGTATTCACATGTCTTGTAGTGTACTAATACCGGTACAATTACTCATTTACATACAAATAAGCGTATTTTGGTGGGACGACCGAAAACAAATAGAAGACCTTCATAGGGCAAAACAAACAGTACAAGTCATATACGGTTGATATGGCGAATGTGAACACAATAAACGATCATACATGACTCCTCTTAGCCAAAATTTAAGTCAATAATAATTTCAACTTATGTAAACAGATTTGATGTATTAGTAATTGATGTTTTTGATTTATGTTTTCGAACTTATATGTAAAAATCATATGTATCAATAGGAATCGTTATATGTTAACTATTTCGTTCAACATCAAAATCAATATTGTATCAAATAAAAATGTATTTATGTTTTTGTAGTGAGAACAAATGGGGAATGTCTGATTTTATAGATATTTTTTTTCAATTTCGGAGATCCAAAACAAAACTTCAAAGATCCGAAGTATTGAATAAAAAAAAGATTAAAAATTTGGGAGTTCCGAAGTTTTGACTTCGGTTCTCCGATTTTACACCAATTAATACACTTTAGAGACTGTGGTTGAAAATGTAAATGGCAAACGTTATGACTCATTTTGACAAATGTGTATCATTTTTTGATAAGTTTTATAAATTTCTCTTTTTTATAAGGATTTTTATATATTTTGATTGATAGTTATTAAATAAAAAATTTGCAAAAAAAATAAAATAAAAATAAAACAAACAGCTCCATATTAATCACATGGTTCATATATAGAGGAATTATATAACTTATATGATGATAATAAGAATCTATACGAATTAAAAGAGAGAATGTCATAATGACAAGAATAAAATATACCCTGCATTGGATTTATTTTTCCAGATCTAAATGATACCCTTTTTTTTAGAATAGAAGAAGTAAGTTGTAAATGATAAAAACGATGAATGTGAAGAATCATGAATTCAAATATTTTGAAATTTAAATTCGAAGTGCATCATGGTTTAGTAATGTATGATATTGTATGGTATTATATTGTAATTACGATTAACATATTTGGGAAGATGATATGGTTAAATAATCTATTTTTTATTTAGTTTGATGGTACGATATAGTTCCAAAAATGATAAAATGACTAAAATATCACCGAACACATAAATTTATATTAAATCATATTAAATCCATTTTTTTTGTCCAAAAATTAAATTCAATAAAAGTTATAAAATATTTTTATTAAAATATCACCATACGCATATCAAATTATTACCCATTAATATAAAATCAATAAATTATAATAAAAATTAATGTACAAAATGGATAACAAATATGAAAAATCGCATTCTTAATTAAATTTTTCTAAGAAAATAATTCATAAAATATTAAAATTTCATCGAATTTAAATCCATACAATCCATAATATCATCCAAAACTCTGTACTATTAAAATCACATTACCTATAATTTAAATAGTTCTAAATATATTAATAGTATAAAAAATGACCATATTAGTGTTGTCCTGAATTATCACCAAATATCACTCAAGCAAAAACTCTTTGCGTCGTTTGGGTGGGAAACTTATAAAACCAGTCAACATATCACGATCTCGAAGAAGAACCATGTAAACTTCTGTTTCCATAGTAGCTTTCAAATCCAAGCTCGATACTAATTCCCAAAGCTCATTTCTAGTTACAGGTGGTTTAGTTGAGAGATTTTATCGCAGTAGCAACATCATTTAACTCATTTTTCAAGACATCTAAGGCATCATCCCTTAAAATTTGTTTCAACCGCTTTGTTTTAGAAATTGAGAGGTGAGTTTAACTATTTTTGTTTATTAATATAATATATTAATAGAATATAATTAGTATTTTAAAATTTTATTAATGATATTTTAGGAATATAAAATTATAAAACCATGGCAAACCACTAAATCAATGGTTTAAAAAACTCTCCAAAATTTACGGTTTTCAAAACATGAGATTACATTGAAAAACTATACCATGAACATAGAAGTCAAAACAAAAAATAATTTGAACCATATTATAGTATATGAAACTATGAAATAAATAAGGTGTTAGACTCCATTTGATATTGTCATTAAATACTATTATATATATGTATGTATTTATGTATGTAAAAGAATAGACAAACTCAAATATATTTTGAACATCTTATTTCCTGCAATACTCGAACTAAATGACAATTTTTTTTAAGATATTTGAAAATCAATTCGAATACGCCATCGAGAGAAAATGCCACGACACATAAATACCATGGACCACTACAAAAATTATGCCCTTTAGCGTCGAAAATAATCGACGCCAAATGTCAAATTTTCGACGCAAATGGAACTTAGCGTCGAATTAATTAGACGCAAAAATTGGACGCCCAAATATGGACGAGAACGATATTTAGCATCAAATTTAACATATTCGATGCTAAAAACTATAATTTTATGTCCAATTTATTTCGACGCAACATAAAATTTCCCGACGCTATAGTTCATGTATTGCGACGAAATAATTCGATGCTAAAAAGTGTGTTTTTAGCATCGAAACGAAACGACGCTAAAGTAAATTAAAAAATATTTGTATACTTACAGCGATGATTTTTTACTATTAGGGTCGAATATAGTCGACGCCAAAAACACATTTAGCGTTGACTAGTTCGACGAAAATAGTTAACAAATGTGTTTTTTTTTTTTAAATATTAATTACTGCATTTTGGTCTAAAATAAATAATTTAATATTTTAATTATTTGAAATAAAAAATTCATGATTAATAACACAATTACAAAATATTATAATAATTATTTTATTATTTAATGAAAATTTATTAAAAAAATACATATTATATTAAAACTATTTGTTCAAAATGTTTATACAAATTGATATAAAATTATTGCTACTATGATGGGGGGCGATGCACCCTGACTGAGTGAGGCCTCCAACATCTCCCGGAAAGCCCGCATCTGCTGTTCGAACTGCTCCAACTTCTTGTCGTGGTCCACCTTGCCCTGTTGTAGCTCCTCCTTAGTCTTCTTCAGCTCGTCTTGGGTGGTGAATAGCCGATCTTCGGTGGTGGCTAGCTGGTCTCGAAGAAAGGGGGCATTGTCCGAATAAACAACAGTGCGTGCAGATGACATCGGCTTCTTACGAGTGCCGAGGCAAACATTGTAAGCTGTCTGATTCTTGAAAACCAATTGCGACAACTGCTCATCTGGTATCGGGTCGGACCATTTCTCCTGAGTTTGATATTGGAGTTCCATCATTTCGTTTTGTTTAAAAAAATAAGTTAATGTTAGAATTTGAAAAAAAAAAACATATATAATAATAATTATTTTATTTTAAAAACTTAAACTTACAATATTCAAGTGATTCATACTCGGCACGAAATAATACACAGTTATACTTACAAGCATGAATGGATTCATAGCCCATTCCCAGATCACACAACATTTTCTTTGCCTCGTAATACGACTTAGGCAATTCGCTTCCAACCGATAACATTTGCCCCAATAACTCTAGCATCATATCAATACTTTTATTGGTCATTCTGTTGCTCACTTTAATGTGTAATAATTTCACAACGAAATTCAAGATCGACATTCCAGCATCTTCAAATGGAATTTTTTTTGCCTCATCAAGTAGTTCACTAAATAAATTTTGATCATTTCCACTTAACACTAGTATGTCACCACTAACACTATGACCAAGTTGTGGAACTTGTAAGTCATGCAAAGCATCGATTATCTCATCGTTTGCAGGTTGATTGTAACTACTGCTCCCTTCACTGGAATCAATAAACCGTGACTGGGAATTATACTGCTCACCGTGATAAATCCACGTACGGTAAGTTGGTGATATTCCCGGCATGTATAAAAGATTATGAACTTCATCCAACCGTTTCCTTTTCCTATTCAAACAATTTGTACATGGACACCGAACACGACATTCTGCATCAATGTGTTGCTTTGCGACTTCCATGAACTCATACACTCCATTACGGTATTCAACACTCAATCTATTCAGCGAGCTCATCCAATTTCTATCCATTTCAGCCAAATACCTAAATATAATAATATAATTATTAAACATCATATTACACTCATCAACATTACTAATTCATTAATTATTTATTTAAGCATATACATATATATTTCGTTGATAAATTAAATAGTTGACGGAAAAAATATATTTAGTTAATTAATTAACTTATCTACATATATGAATCATAAACCACTAACAAAAAGTATATAATAAACATAATCATAAAAAAATGAAAATAAAAAGAATATGAAAGAGGATTTACCTTATGGAAAATTGATTACAATTTTTTTTAAAATTTGTAGGAGAGTTGTGAGGTTGCAGAGGAGAGATTCTCAGATTGAAGAGGATGAGAGAAAAAGCAGAGGGGGAGAAGGGTTGGTGGCATTCTGCATTTTAATCATTATTTAGCGTCGAATCCCCATTTTCGACGCTAAATGTCCGATTTTTAGCGTCGAATAAACAAATTCGACGCTAAATGTCGGATTTTTAGCGTCGATATTAAATTTAGACGCTAAATATAAAAGGATTGTCGGTGGTATCTTCATAAACCTTTAGTGACGCAACTTCGTCGACGCTAAATGTCAAGTTTTCGGCGTCAAATATGTTTTTCGACGCTATTAGTCTTATTTTTAGCGTCGAGATGCTATTCGACGATAAAAATTGAACATTTGGCGTCGCGTATGATGTTCGTCGCTACAATCTTGATAATTGGCGTTGAATATGAATTACGACGCTAAAAGTGATTATTAGCGTCGAAGCTAAAAATCCATTTTCTCTTAGTGGACACACGCACATAACTTTTGGATGAAAATGATGAAATTCATTAAATCAAAGGGTAAATGAGTGAAACAGTCCTCTTGCATTTTAAAAGTAAGCGAAATTCATCTGAAGTTTTAAAATTCATGGAAACTCCCAGACGTTAACATTTTTTAACGACAATTCTATTTTATAAAAATTTAGTCTAATAATTTTTGAACAAATATCATACTTTCATTGATGGATGGACCGAAAATTGAACTTGAAAAATGAACGAAACCGTTACGTGTTAAGATAATAGGAATTTCATTGAATTTCGTTTACTTTTTAAAAAAAATAAGAGAGGAGTGTATATCATTTTTTTTTTTGTTAAAATATTTTTAATTAGTAAATTGCTTATTTCGATAAATGGTCACGTGCATGTACAAAAAGTGTTCCAAATCACGAAAAAAAATGTTGTTTCATTTACTTTCCATATATTATTTAGATTAATTAATTACGGATAATTAATTATTTGACCAACCTTACTAAAATAGATCAAAAAAAGACCTAAGAAGAGGTTAAATTATTGAAAAATTTGGCTAATGTTTGAAATTAACCAGCGTAGGATTAAATGATTAAATAAAGTTAGGCATCAATTAGATTGATGCCATATATGTGCAATTAATTATGAATTAATTGACTTTGTTCATTATTGGTTTGAACTTAGATTATTAACTGATTTTTTTTTTTTTTAACTTAGCCAATCGGAGTAATATATGTCTGAAATGGACGCAGTATAATTAGATGTTGAATCAAATCCCAAAATCGTTGAAAATAATTGAAATTCCAAGTATATTGTGGCTAGAATCTAAAACAAGTTTCAAGTTGCTAGTTTTGATACGCCAAAATAATCTTTTCAAACTCAAGTCCTCGTGTTTGCTGCATGCTAAAAAAAAAAAAAAAAAAACTAGGTTTACCTATTACTGTTGGGATGAAAATTTGGACAGATATTTTGAATATCTATTAATATCCCTCCAAAAATATCATATATGCACAGTTTAATGGATAATAGATAAGTTATGAATATGAAATTAAATATTCAAAATGAATATTGGACAGTTTCAGATATCAATATTGGATATTTGTTATCCATCACTAACTAAAGAAAGGATTTTATGAAATTGATCTTTGAAATTATGTTGAATTACTTGTGTTGTGTTAATTGTAGTTTTATATGTGATAATTATATTGTAATTGATCTTCAAAATTGTGTTAAATAAATTTGTATTAAATGAATTCGTTATATCGAATATTATATATTCGTTAGTAGATTGGGAATAACATTTGTTCTTGGACTGAATTGGAATAGTCATAATCATTTTAGGATTATTGGGAAAAACATAAAAGTTTACACATATATGTATATATATGTATGTGTGTGTATATATATTGAGATTCTAATGAGAGATTGATAAGCGGTTAATATTCATATATTTCTCGCTCTTTTATCTTAATATTTTGTGGGTGTTATCGAGCGTTATGAGCGAATTGATGTGTTTTTGGTGTGTTTTACAGGTCAAAATAATATCATGACTCAACGGATTTAACGAGGGATGAAAATGGCAAAATACGGAGCAAATTTAGGCAAAATTTTACATGCAAAATGTGCATCCCTAAGCTGGACGCGTGCCTCATATGAAGAAAATTCATGACCAACGCGCGTTGCGATGCACGTGACGCGCTTCGCAATGCGGAATGCGTATCCCAGTTCGTCCCAAATCCGATTTTTAACAAGAAAACACCCACAGGGCCTCCTAGCATCATACGAGACAACTTGGTGATCTAATCTTCTATTCAAGGCCTCCTAAAGCGAAAAGGTTGAAGAAAGTGGTATGGGAACTGAGTGGAAACAAATTCTATTTGCCACCTCAATTTTTGGAAGAGGCGTTTGAACAATAATGTACATGGAACTGTCATATCTAGGACATCCAAAGTCACATTGAAGCCTCCTTGAAGGAAAATCTTCAAAGAAAGACCGTCTAGTTGAAGAAGTTAAACTTAGCGCTAGTGGGGAGGCAATCCACGCGTTTAATTTTTGTTGTCTTTGATTTAATATTATTTTATTGTGTATTATTTACGTGTTTATTAGTTTGCATATGTATCTATGCAGGTGCTAGCACAACCCATACACTCTGTGCAACCAAAGTCTGACCAATAGAAGTCTGATCAACTCCATGCACGGTAGTGTTATTCCTCACTATTTTTCCGTTACGTTTATTTTATATTGAGGACAATGTAAATTTTAAGTTTGGGGGTATGTGTGCATGTTAGTGTTAGTTCCTACTATTTATTAAAAAAATCTTAAAAAATTTTAGTCTCGTGGTAGTAAAGCATAGTCTAAATGATGAGTTTTTTTGCTTTAAGATGAAATCTTAGAAATGATAAGTGCACAATTTACTTTTATCTGATTCCTTGAGTAGATGATCTAGGTTAAACTCGTAAGCACTTAACAATAGGTTTCTTTCAGTAAAAGCCTAGGTAGTTGGTAAAGTTACTAGTTGAAGAAATTATTTGACGATGAATGACCATTTGCTTAGATGTCTATCTCGATTTCCTAGTATAGTTGTAACACCTCGCCACAAGCTAAGTGCTAACGTCATGAGGCAAGATTAACCCATCTCCATAAGCCTCCAAATTTATAGAAAATCGGGCATGATGTATCATAAAATTGGACAACCTGGATCACAATCCAGCACCAAAATGAATCTAAGAAAAACAACAAACAAATAAAAGGACCTCAGGTCCACCAAAACATATCAAATTAACACTTATGAGCTTCGTGCCCACATCATCTATCAACACTCAAGGGTTTTGTGCCCACAACATTATAAGAAATCAAAACATTTGCTTCATATATACAAACAGCGTGCTTAGTACGAAAAATAAAATATTGATCACAAATCCTAGACCTCTAAACTTTTTCCTAGAATACTTGTGAGGGTGACTGGCAGTGATCCGTGTCTCGAGCATGACTTCTAAAGCTGTCGTGGTTGACCAATCTGGAAGCCAACCTGCAAACTTAGCAAACTGGTTTGGTGTGAGGTATAAAACTCAGTAAGTAACCATGCTAGTACTATAAACAAACAAGTCAAGCATATCATAAGTTTATCAGAATTACTAAATTATTACAAGTTCAAAATTATCAACTTTTATTATCCTTTATATTTTACCATGTCAAATTTTCATATCTACATATTAACATTTATGCCAATATATTAGCCAAACATTCAAATCACACAAGGAATCAACACGAACATCATAGAATAAGTCATTTTACATCGAAACCATTTCCATCATATGAGACGTGGAGTCAGATTTATTATACTTTATTACGATTAAGCATATTTGAAACATCATCAATCGATAAAACAAACATATTTTCTTCAATTCAAAACATACTTTCTTTAACTCTGATGCCTTACGATAACTTAGCATTCGTGACTTATATTCATTCACATATATCAATTTAGAAATCGTAGCTCACACCTCTTATATTCACGCAAATCCAACTTCAGAATTCTTACTTGAAGATATGTCTAGCACCAGAAGCTTCCAAACACACTAAGTCTTTTTCACAATATACGTAGATATAATAACAATCTTAGCATATACATTTATAACATCTTATATTCGCATCGGTTTTCAAGTCATTCATTCATTCCCCAATAGCACACACAGTCCATA